>JAHWFO010026984.1:1258166-1342587 GCA_023313115.1 Rhysida immarginata
TACTGTATTAATTCTAAGCATTTTCATGTGTTTATTTTTAAGATATTTTAAAATTTAATTTAATTTTTTGAGATTGTTCTGTTTACATCCATGTGTAATTATCCCGGGCAACGCCGGGTACCTTTGCTAGTAAATAACATATTTATTTACATAAGATGTCACTCATCCACCTTTAGGATAAACGTTAGCTAGAATTTATTTCTCATATTCCGCCAACAGAGGGCATCCAGTATTCTTTGGCGATAATAATTTTCATAAAAATTCTCTTACCACGCTTTGTTGCTTTATTTACAACAACTTTCTTAAAAATTCTCTTTCCATACTTTGTTGTTTCATTTCCAACAATAGTATAGTTACGTTACTGTTGCATGTAATGTCTACACGCTAAATCACACAATCACCACACGCACAAACAAAACCCATTGGCAAACAAACATGACGTCACAAACTGCATCATGAAACCAAAATTTCACAGAGAAGAAGGAAAAATGAATTTAATTTTAAATTTTTTTGTGAACCCCCCCCCCCGAAAGTGGGATAAAAAAAACCCCTATAGGCCCATACACGGCCAGAAGTATCCATAACAAAAGGTGGTTCCGGAGTATGTCTTGCAGAGACGGAGTCTATAAAGGGGACAGATAGGCAGAGCTTGGATTTTAGTAATAGTAGATAGATAGGTTAGGTTAGGTTATTATCTTAATGAATTAAACTGGAAAACAGAGTGTAATTCCTCAGGCAACAGTTAAGACAATGCATTAAGGCATTATAAATGTTTTATTCAAAATAAATTATTTTATTAACGAACAACTAAGAAATGTGTTCTCTATTTTATACAGGGTATAAGGTAATTCAGGGACAATAAGTACCTAGCGTGATTTTTTGCATGATTACAAACTTAAAGTTCCTTATCGAAAATGTCGAAAACTCAAAATTTAAATTGCGTCGTTACGTCATTTATGAATTTTCCGCACTAGCACTTCATTAAATTCAAAGGGGCGATTACAATTAAATCGGCGGCAATTGTTGAGATTAAATGACGTTTTCGACAGGTTTTCAGCAAACTTCGCGTGATGTTTAGACCCTTAACATTTGAGTTTTGAACATTTTGCATAAGGAACTTTAAGTTTGTAATCATGCAAAGGATCACGCTAGGTACTTATTGTCCCTGAATTACGTTACACCCCTGTATACAGGTAGCTCTTTAAACAACATAGCAGGTGTTAATATCCGGAAATATAGTTGGACATCCTTTTTATTATTACACACTTTTATTGAACTTCACTTGTTTGTGTGTTTGTGCGCGCAAATTTTGTAATCAATATTTTGCCCACTTCCTGACTACCTATACAATGTAGCTCTGCTACTTTTCCCAACGGTGTCGTATCGATGACAATGCATGTTTCAATAATTAGTTTCACTAATCTTCCATTTATTCGAAAGTTATTTAATATTTAAGTTTAATATGTATATAGTGCAATCATGACGTAACGACTGCATGTATTGTTGTTTACTGTTATCGTTGTTAATTGTCTTATGCAATTGTTTTTAATTTGATCATCAATGCTAGCAAAGTTGATTGTGGAGAGCATTGTTTTATGATTGTAAACGCTTTCCCGAGATCAGACGTGGCCGACTGAGCAGATTTCCAGTTTTTCTGGTTTTGTACCAGGTAACCATAAAAGTTCTTGCCGTTTTTAATTCCGGAAAACAAAATGATGTACAATTGTACACAAAAAATAGCGTATCGCCAGTCCCCAAAATAATCCCCATTGGCATCTAGTACCTTCTGCCAACGTGTCTCCAATTGGTCAATCCCCTGGCTGTAAAACTTGCTGGTCTTGGACTCAAAGAAGTCCATGAGTGCCTTTCGCAGGTCTGTAGGATTTTCCACGAAGATGGTTGTCCAGAGAATGAAAAAGGTGATAATCCGTTGGTGAGTAACGTGGATGACACAAAGTTTCCCAACCAAGCCGCTCTATGGTTTCCCTGGCCATCCGCGCGACATGTGGCCGGGCATTGTCATGAAAGAAGAGTGCCCCTTTGCGATTCATCAATGCTGACTCCTTCTGCTGCAATGCCTGTTGCACACGTTCCAACTGTTGGAAGTACAGGTCCCCGTGATGGTTTGGCCAGTTCATAACAGCTCGTAGTGAATCATTTGGCGTCTAGTCCACCAGATAGAGAGCATGATCTTGCGTGGGTGTAGGGGTGGCTTTGAGGCGTGAGGCACGCTGTCCCGGGATGACAACCAATGTTTGGAACGCTTAGGAGTGTCATACAGGACCCACTTTTCGTCACTGGTAAGTATTCGATTAAATATGGGTGCGTTACGATGTCGAGAAAGCAAGGACATGCAGGCTTTCACTCGTTGATCCTTGTTGGATTCCGACAATGTGTGGGGTACCCATTTGCTCAACTTGTACATTTTTCCTAGGCTGTGCAGGTGACGTCGAACTGTTTCATCAGAAACCTGATACCGTCTGGTAAATTCACCACATGTTAAACTGCTGTCCTCCTCTATGGCTGTCTTCAGGGCCTGGTCATCTAAGGCTTGCGGTCGAACACCGTGGGGTTTATCAGAAATGGTAAATTCTCCCGACCTGAATTTCTGGAACCAATGCCTTGCGATGCGTTCATTCACAACATCATCCCCAAACGCAAGACACATTCGGCGACTTGATACTACTGCTGACAAGCCCACCTTGAAGTCATAAAGCAAACAACACCTAACCATCTCCTTCGAGACCTCCATTTGGTTTGGTTTGTTGGTTTGTTTTGTTTGGTATTAACGTCCTTTTCAACTGCTATTAACGTCCTTTTCAACGTGCTTTTCAACCATTTCAGGACGGCGTTATAGGGGCCGCAAATTTTGCCTTGCAAGGGTTCTTTAATGTGCAGCCGACAAACGACTACACGGGACCAACGGCTTCACTTCCCTTCCGAAGGAAGTGCGTGATCTCAGGATTTCCCCCTAAAAAATCCTCGTCGTCCTCGGCCGGGATCGAACCCGCGAATTCGGGCATCACAGGCGATCACGCAACCGCTGAGCCACCGAGGCCGATAGACTTCCATTTGTCTTCACTTCTGCAGGAGATGTGATTGATGTGAATGCTCAACAGCCCTGTATTTATACAGGCTAACCTTCCTGCTCTCCCCTGACAGATTTTGGACCACAATGTACACGCATTTGCATATCTTCTATCACTTCCTTTTATGGCAACATAAAAACGGCAAAAACTTTTGTGGTTACCTGGTAGTTATCATATTAAAGTTTATTTTTTTTAATAAAGGCTAAAAAGAATAAAATAAAATATGTAAAATAAAAATTTAAAAGCACACAATTTCACCTTAAAAAGTGCAGTAAAAAATAAAAAATCTAATTTTACAAAAGGTAAAGTGTGGTGGCGCGTTTAATATTAAATTTTAAAAAGAAAATATTACATAATAAAATAAACGCGCCACCACACTTTTACCTTTTTTAAAATTAGATTTTTTACTTTTTACTGCACTTTTTAAGGTGAAATTGTGTGCTTTAAAATATTTATTTTATATATTTTATCTTTTTTAAAAATGTTTACTAAATGCTTTTAAGAAAATTTATGTTATATTGATATTTGAGCCATCGCATTTTGAAGATTCATAAAATATATTAGTACAAGGTCACCATTCTACAAAAGATTGTTTCCCTTGATGTTTATTTCATCCTTTCTCTATTGGCTGTAGGCTCTGTTAACATTGTCGCTCCACCGCAACTCTTGTCAACAACATCTGGCATTACTCTTCCTGCAAGAGGATTCCTTTTCTTTTAATCTCAGACAACTTTTGTGCTCCTCAAAATGCATTTCGTTTCTTCAGTTTGACTATCGGTATATTCTAAAAACACTTTCAAATGGATTCCCCAGTTATACAGAAAGGCAAAATAGTCTAAACGTTGCAGGATAATGCATGGCATGCTTGTTTGGAAACATAATTCATTTTCCATGCACTTAGAATTGTTATGCTGCATGCGATTATGATCGATATTAGTCCAAATAGAGAAAACAATAATATTAAGAAGATGGCATTCAGTTTTCTGGCAATCTTAAAATACTTTTCACCTTATATTTATGCATTTCTATGAAGGAAAAAAGAGGAAAGATCCAAACAAGATTTTATTAAAATATTCCTGATTAAAATGTTAACAGTGCTGAGCTAAATATTACTAATATTTAAACTTGTTTGCCTAACTTAATTTCTATATCTTTCAGTAGTAATTTTTTATCGATTTATTCATCAAGCCCAAAATTTTAAATAAAACACATAAATAAAAGATAATAAATGGTCATAAAAGTTAAAAAGATAATTTGTATATTAAATTGCTTTTTGGCAATTACACAGAAAGAAGGAAAATTGCACCTTACCTCAATTTTATTCTAGAGGACGGCTAGAACATATAGGGCTCTATGGTAACAAGTTACAGAGGGCCAGAAGAAAATGGAAAATCCATTTCTCCATAATCGAGTGTGTTCAATCTGGTAGCCATGCATCGCTGCTATTGCGCTACATCGCAGCTTTCATTGCAGGAGGCAGGAATGCAGAACACCAAGATCAATTCGTAACCACTCCTGTTGACACGATTTCCAAAGACCTTCCACTGTTCGCGGTCTTCTCTTTCCGAGGGGCCGCTTAAGTAGGCCAAAGCTACGGAAATCCATAGGCGATGCGTCCGACTGGACTTAACGGGTATGTCGCTGAATGGAATGGAGCGGATTCTGGTATTTTCTTGCCAGCGTCCTAGGAACAAGCGAGTTGACGTGGCGGTGGGACTCGACACCATTTCTAGGTACACACATACCTTGTTTAACTCTGTACCGTACAAACCGGGGATGTCAAGGGTAAATATGGGGGTTAGCACGTTATCTTTGGCGTTGACTTTGCCCTCTGACTCAACTCTGTGTAAAGTTAACTTGCCGTTGTAGCTGCATCCCGCCACGATAACGAAAGTTTTTTGAAAATGTTTCCTTGGATTCACGATACCATTTTCTGAAGTTCTTAGAACCCTTGGGCGGTAAAAAATAGCTCGGCTTTTGTTGCAGTCGCTTAAATAAACATACGCTTCATTTAGTGTGTGACTACTTCCACTTTCCATCCGACAGGTTTCGTTCATACAGTTTACGCAGCTGGTCCGTTGATCTTGAACATGGCGCGGCAAAAACTTATTAACGTGGTTCTTGTGTCGCTTCTCCAGTTGCAAATCACGGTTGATAATTATGTTTACCGCATACGCAGATGTCCCTACCTTCTTTGCAATGGCCCGTTGTGTTGGTGGATTACATTCGGTTACGAAAGCCTAAATTTTCCGGACGACATCAGGAATACGGCTAGTAGATGGTCTCGGATTGGCCTGCTTTTTATCATCAGGAATGGCCCCTTCTGGTTTTTTTACATTTGATATCCCTTTTTTTGGAAACTACGGAGCCTCGCTTCTTGTATGCTTAAATTTGACGTCGGAAAGGACTGTTATATATCCCTCCCAATACCTGTCAATTTTCGGTGGCATAACACAATGTTTTTACTCGCTGTTCTACAGTAATATTAACTTTTTTAATACTCCACATAATAGCTCACATGAAACAAAAATTGCGCGCCACATTTAAATATGTAATAGATCTCTAACAATCCTCGGTATGATGGCATATACGTAAGAGAATAAAAAAGTTTCAGTGCGCTGTCGAATTTACAATAAAAGCTCACTGTTAAGTGTAGGGATTGTTAAGGTAAAATTGTGAAAAGAATCAACGTAATGCATAGTAAAGTTTTCCTAGACAATGATTGTTTCTTGAAAATAGGAACCAACAACTGATTCCACTTTTTAAGTTTTTTTCTTTTTCAGCGATCTTTTTTGTAATTCCCTGTTTTACAGCTGACAATCACATTATATCGCATTATCGTATAACGGTGCATAATACTCATTTGTAGTCATCTAAATTTTAACCAAATCAAATATTTTCGAATTTTTAATTTAATTTTCCGATTATCCATCATCGCAATTCAATGTTATACTAAGAGTAAAAATTTAAAAATATTCTCTTCATAAATATTAAATTCATAAATAATTTAACGCCACATATCAAAAACATTAATTAAGAAGTTTATGAGCATCAACGGAATATCTGTTTGCGATTGCGAATAAACACATCAACAGTTATGTCATAATATATTACTAATTTTGTTTATTTAACAATTAACATCAACGTTTGTCTTTTCATAAATTACACCTTAAATGGGTTGCGATAAATATCTCGTTAATTTAGCATTCTGAATCATTAAGCATACAATCAGGTAAATTTGGACGTTATGCAAGGAGTTTTATGCATATTAATTTTAGGAATATGATGATGAATTATGCATTCTGACATCTTTTCGATTTTCATTAAGCTCAATAAGCTTAAATAGTTTCATTAAGCTCAGTAAGCTTAAATAGCTTAAATCCCACCGGAATGGGAATACTACTAGTTGATTTCAAATTACAGGCGCAAATGTTAAAAATTGCTATTCAAGAATATATGATTTGTGTAGAAACTATGGAATGCAATACTAATATAGAAAAAATACATAAACACTATAAAAGTAAAAGTATAAGCCATTATTAAAATTGTACAGTTCATTATGATATGATATAGGAATGCTTGATTGGTAACATAATTGTTATTCAGTCAAATTTAATTGATGTCCAAGGGCTATTTGACATCTTCATCAATCAATTTTAAATACCAAAATGTCATTTAAATATATTATGTAATGAACAAAAATGCCATTCCAATTGTATATTAATTATTAAATGAACTTCTCTAGTACATAACTGTCCTTTTCCGATTAATTTTGCTGAAACCAATTTAGAAAAGAAATTTAAATTTTTGACGTGTTTATAGCAAACTATTATTAAGTTTCAATCTTACATTATTTCCTATATGCCAATCTCAGCTACTATAAGCTTGTTAGGAAAATTTTACTTGAAAAAAAAACTTTTTCAAATGATCCCTGAAACATTCTTAAACCTACTTAAACTTTGCGTTTTGATTGAATTTCCTACAGCAAAAAAAAAAAATAGTTGTGCGCAACTAAATTCTTGATTTTTATTTTTTATTGAGTTTTCTGCATTCTTGTTACGATTTAATCCACACTTCATATTTGCTTCGGAATTAAAGAAACCTAGAGGTCTATGTGTTAGTTCGCCATACGAAAGGAATTATTAAAATCGAATTCTCTATGTATTTGTTTGGAAAGAAAAAATAAACCCCAGAAGAATTCATATATGCTAGTGACAAGAATGTGTTGGTAATATATTCGAGAAGAACGACAGAGATATGCATTATATTCGCTTAACACCAGTAAGAACGTTGATTTTTCACGCGTGAAAACTCCAGACAGTCTTATACAGTAGTTTGTTTAGACGGAAAAAATTCAGCAGATACATATATTGAATAGAATATTTATAAATCAACTGAATAAACTAATCAGCCTAAGATAATTTAATAAAAAAAATTCAATAAAAACTAACAAAAATAAACGAATCCCAAAAACAAATAATAATTATATATAAAAAACGTTTCAATTATTTATTTACATAAACTTATAAAAAAGTTATCAAATAAAAATACAGAGTGGCCCAAAAAAAAAAAACTTACTTTGAGAGCTGATATTTTAATTGTATATTAAGTTATGTTCATATTGGCAAAATGCAAAACTGTTGCCAATCATAAAAGAAACAAATAAGGGATTTACATTTTCATTGGATAACCTGTTGGACATGGCTACCTTCCTCTTCTAACCTTAACGATATTGAAAACGGTAGATTGCAGCATTGGCTATGAGATTTGATCTATCTCTCTTCTGATGGAGTCCTTCAGGTCCTGATGGAGTCTTGCAGGTCTGGTAAAATAAATCCTGCTTTTTAAAAATTCCCATAACCAATAGTCACAGGCATTAAGCTCTGGGGATCGAGGAGGCCACGCTATTGTAACATTTCGTCCAATCAATATCAGTAAAAACAGAAAGCAAGAAATGTTTTACAGAGATGATTATGTGTGGTGGTGCGCCATCATGTTTTCCCAATATGCCTCGTTGCCTGATGTCCACTCGAGCGCCTTAAAAACTATTTAAACAAATTTGCATATTTTATGATTGGAAACATTTCCGCATTATGCCATTAAGAACATGATAATCTGTTCATTAATAAAATCATTATCAGCTCTCAAAGTCAGTAAGATTTTTTGGGCCGCCCTGTCTATAGCAGCCACCACGTAAGTTGAACGACAAGATGACGTCATTTTTAACGCCAGCCAATAGACGTTAACGGGAAGTAAATCGCTTAGTCATTCCATGAAAGCATCCGCTGTCGTTTCGAAACATTGTTTTCGTATTTATATTTAGTTTCCATTTTCGTTTCTTTTAAATAGATAAATGAAATTAATAAATGAAATTAATAAATTAATAAATTAAAAAATGATGCAGAATAGTCGATTCGAAGGCAATTTGTTTTATATTATGACTTTTAATAGGCTTTCCACGCTTCAACGACATCTCCGCCTTTACTATGGTAGAACAAGTGCATCATGGGTAAAACCCAGACAAAGCAAATTGATAAGAAGACTTACTGCGCATGTCAAAAAGATCGTTCAACTTACGTGGCGGCAGCTATAGTACAATACAAAATTTTGCAAATCATCTTACATTTTAGTTTCTAAGAAAAAAATACATTCTGAAGAGCAGGTATTGGTGGCATGTTTAAAAAATTTCTTCGAAATGTTTAGATCTTGATTTCTACGGAAAAATCCATCTTGAAGAAGAATTGCCAAGTTATGGTGTTAAATGAAAACTCAAAATATTTGAATGATAAATCCATTTAAAAATTCAGATCGATAAATATTTTAAAACAGTTTCCATATGAAATTACAGCACAACAAAATGAAATTTTACCTAAATCAAAATTACAAAAGCAAATTCGTGAGCGTTCTACATCAGAAGTCCTCATCAAAAAATTGATAGAAGAACGTATCCATTATCGGAAATGGTTAATCATAGTATTAATTAACTCTACTTCAGCAATTGATTGCATTTTGGGGCGGCTCTGGAGGCCAAAGGAGACATATCAAAATTCAAACAGTGCTGTGGCCTACAGTCAAAGGAGAACTATCAGATCAGTTTTCAGTTTGCGCATGAATGCGGCGAAGTTGTGTGTTGTCACTTTCTAATGGCTAACACGGCAAATTATACGGCACAAACCAATCCACCTTTGATGTGTGCTGATAATAACAATTTTTTTGCGGTTTAAAACGATAAAATTTTTTTCGCGATTCTTCACAAAATATAAAAAAGAGGCATACTCTTTTAGACTAGAAGTTAACATGAAGAAAACCAAAGCCCTCTCAATCGAATGATCGTCGTCCAAATCCAATTGATGCAAGTGGAACAGCTGCCACAGTTTAAATATCTTGAATCTATTGTTGAAGGAGAACAGCCACTACAGAGTAGATTAGAAGGTCATGTAATAGCAGCAATCATAGCCTTTAAACTTCTAAGATGGTGTTTTTGCTGGGGAAAAAACACCAGATTGCAAACGAAAATATGCCTCTACTAGTCGATGATTCTATCGGAGTGTTGTACGAAGCAGAATCATGGAAAATCTTACAGTCAGGCTCAAAAATTAAAAATTTTCAGATCTGTTGCCTACGACGAATCCTAAGTGGAAACCAGTGATATTGGCGGAAAAAATTCAGAAATGTCGCCTTCGATAATTTGATCACATTTGAATCCTAAACGCCTATACAGACTTCTATGAAAAAGAAAGAAGAAACAACGAACAGCATTCAAGAAAACATGAATAAAACAAGTAGAATCTCTTGAAGAGCAACAATGGAGACGTTTAATAGACGCTGTCGGAAATCAGTAGCATTCACAGCAACATAATGGTTAATGGAAAACTAGGCCCGCTGAAGGGACTTTCTAGTTAAATCAAGCGGAATGTTTTTTTTTTTATTCTGAAAGAAAGGCACATCTGGAAAAAAATGGATTGAAGCATCTTGTAGAATCTTTGCCGTGCCAGATGCTCGCTTTATTTCAAAACAAGTGAGACATTATTTGATACTGAAGAAAGACATCAGTGATTATAAAGCAAAAGCAGGCAAGATTCCAAGCTGTTCTTCTCAGTTAGAAAAGAATCGAAAAATAAAATCTTCGTCTTTTAAAATCTTCTAAAAAATTCATAAATGCACTCGTTCAATTAGTTCTGAAAAATCCTTTTCATGTTCGGAAGAAAGCCTTTCATTGCCATATGAAAAGTCTGCTTCGTGAAAATAATGATGAAATATTTTTTCTTCTTTTTAAATAACAAAATAACATTTACCGTTATTTACATTAGTAACGTAAATTTCTATAAAATGAACAGGGTATTATTAATAAGTCTAAAAGGAAATAAAATTTGAATGGAAGTAGATTTGACGTAATTTGTTCAATTAGTTGCAATGAAAAGTCCTTTTAGTTTGACATGGAAAGGAACCTGCGAAAATTGCGAAAGGAAAATGAAAGTATCCAGTGTAAATTTAATTAAACGACCATTTAGAGGCTCGTGAAATGGCATTTGTTGAAACCCTTACCTGATTACGCTCTCGAGAAAAAGAAACAACTAACTTGTAATGAGTTGCCTGGCCCGTTATTGTTGCTTTTGGAAATCTCAGATGGGTAATGCCAAAATTTATATTATAATTAAAACTAAAATTTAATACGTCATATTTAGATGGCCCATATAAGAAGGGATATCCTCTAACGACTAAAAAACATCCGAAACATAAAAAAATACCCTCTAACGACAAAAAAAAAAAAAAGATATGAACCACCGAAGATTTTTTTGTGGTTAGAGGTTTTTCTTTTCTATAAAGGCAATTCCCTATCACAGTTTTTTTTTTTTTCAGGATGTAAGCGGAAAAGCTAAAAATTCTGAATTGCGGAGTGGGTTGCGGAGTAATATCCGTGCAGTTTTTGGAAATGGTTATTGATGGAGCGGACTATCAGGCGCTGCGTCTTAACGACCATGATTTACGGTATGTTTTTTTTTTTTTTGCACCATTTATTGCTTTATATAGATGATATCTTTTCGATATGTATTTTACACAGACGTCGGAGACTTTAGCTGTTCTGTTTCAACCAAAATGCGGTCTTCTGGATAGAATTCACACAGTAATATAAAGGAAGTATCTACAGCGTGACTCTACTGCACCTACGCTGCCTGGAGCGTCTAAATATAAGTCCTCGAAGCAGCCAGCGTGTCTAAAAGCTTTCCACTATCGATTTCATTTTGCAACTAACGTTCCAACAGAGTCAGCGAGATTGAAAACATTTCCTTCTGATCTCGTCTGCTGTTTAACTTTTCAGAGGAAAAAAATAGCATCCGTTAATTATGAAAGTGAAAAGGTCTGTAACTTTAAAGAATGAAATTACGAAGTTTGGAACTTTCTAGAATTCTTCAAACCTTGCAAGACTTTTTTTAAAAAACGAATTTCCTTTAAAATGTTAAGTGAAATAGATAAAAATGTCGAGGTGAAATTGCTCTGTTTAAAAATCATGCAGCACTATTTTTCTAAAAAATATTCCTCCCTTTCAATTTCTTGTTTCTTAACTGTAATTGCTTTCCTCTATTTTTTGTATTGCAATATCGTAATTGTAATCGCTTATGTCAAATGAAAACATCCGTCAAATATATTTGCATTGATTAAAATTTTATCTCTTGTATTTTAGGACACATCTACTTCTACTTTTGATTCCATTATGATTTATTTATCATATTATATGTGTACAGGGTAATTCTAAATGAATGAAACTGTTTCACGTAAATAATACAAAATAACTATTTATTACAGAATAACGTAATACCAATGAGTAGGACAACTTTCACTTTATATCTATGTTTAATAGGCATGTGCATGCGTTGTTATTTTGGTCTGGCTCACTGCTATTCCATAACAGCCATTGTCTTGAAGAATTTTTCACCCCAATTAGATGAAGACTCGACGGAATACGTACTTCAACAATTTAGTCCGGCTTATCTGAATAAATGTATGCCTCACCTCTGGATTGGCTGTGGTTCTACTAAGTGAGCCTAAAGGCGCATTTCCACTGAGGCAACTTTTAGGTAACATGTAGTATACGTCAATGCCGAATGCTACACACAATCTTTCAACTGAAGGAACACGAAGACACAAGTAGCAAATTCTATGGCACATAGTCACACACACAGAAACAGGCAACACTAGAAAACATGTAGCATGCGTCATGTCGTTCAGTGTTGCCTCAGGAAATGCGCCTTAACGCCTGTGATTCTTTTTCCGCTGAGGATAACCAGCGTTTTTCATATTCCGTAAGTGTATGTGAAGAATAATTTTATGTTCCACCTACGTAATGAAATTTGCTTTAACTTAGACGGCAAATTGTTTCTGCTATTGAAACCATCGATATGGACATGCTGGCCCCTATATGGAAATAATTAGACTAGCGCCTGGATATTTGCTGTTTTATACAAGGCTCCTACAATTGAAAGCTTGTAATTTATTGTGATGTCGACCATTTTAAGTTTTCTTATCATCGATACTTATTAAGCAGCGGAATAATGGAGCTACTTATTACTTTCACAATATCCGTCTGTCTGTCCGTCCGTCCCCTTCATAATTTCCGCATTTTTTGAGGTAGAAGGTTAAAATTCGGAATGTAGCTTACTATGGGCATGTGCACCCTCACTGTTTAGTTTGGTTTTGATTGGCCCACTGGGGTAGGAGTTTCGGGGATGGAAATTAGAGAGGACCAAAAGCTCTAGCGTATTTATGCATATAAAGGAGTGAAATTCCGTATGCAGATTCCTCTAAGCAATATCAACGTTACTGTAAAGTTTGGGCCAATTGTCCCAATGTAGTCGGAATTGTGGGGGTGGCAGTTACTTGGTCTTTAGAACTATGGTAACACATGGCATGTCACATATCATTCAATCGGAAATGATGAGAAACGAAAGATAGAGCTCTTTTACACTTTCTAAATACTACGTTCGAGAAAATCAATTTTTTGATTTAAAAATTGGAGAGGGGGGGGGGGTTAAAAGTGAGATAAAAGTGTAAAAATAGATGACCTCAGGGCTTCCGCTACTTTCTTATATCTTCCTCGGGAGGATTAACTTCTTGTTCATTGTTTTGGAATAAATACTTATTTTGTATTAAAGCCGTAAAATAGTTGCGTACATTTAAAAATATCCTGCACACTGCTCTTTTAATTGTAACAAAATTTAAGTGTTGTTACTATACCCTACGCCATTATAATGCGAGTTGTTATAATGCGAATTCGCTTTTTGATGCGCAACTCTCATTTTAAGCAAGCTGACTTTAGGTCCAATATTGAAAAATGTGGAATTTTTCTGGTAACATCGCTCTATGGTACCTCAGTTAAGGCGAAATTCAGTTACCGGGATTTCATCTTGTGAATATATCACCGATTTAGAAATATTCGAAAATATTACCAGCGTCGACCATGATTTGAGCAAGAGACTTCAGATTCACCACGTAGGGTCGCAAGTTTCCAAAAGAGGCTTATGTTTTTGAAACTGAAAAGGTAAATTTTCTGTCGATTTTATTATTGAAATCGTTCATTGAAATCGTTAAAAAGAATTGGCGATTCCTAATGAAACAGCCAACCCTTGATTTTTTTTTAACCAACACCGAAACAGTAGTGAAATTCACGATTCAGCGACTACGTTGGATCGAACCCCATCCAGTCACCCCCGAGATCAAACTTCCGTGGCCCACGATTCAGCGACCACATTAGTCACTTGGATAAAATGCATAACTCATTGGCAGACAGCACTGTAATTATATTTATTAAATGACATGATTACTGTATGTACAGCCGGCAACAAAAGTACTTAGCCACCTTCCATTAATTTTCCAAAATTAAACATTAATTTTCCCTTTAATAATTCCGGTAAAAAGTTTTTCTTGGTGTGTATTGATTGATACGGGTATGATCATTTTGGTGCACGTGAATAAGTTACTTTCAAATACAATTGGGACGCCAGAAACTGTGGACAATGGTTCACTAAAAAAATACACCTTTTCATATTGTCCGAAATCTTTACAGCTTCTAGTAATATCTTTATCGTCACATTTCCTGATCTTGGCTGCAATAGTTATCTAGAAAATGGGTTTTCTTTTAATTTTGGCCATCAAAGAAAACACAAATCCACAAAAAGAGATCAACACAAATCCACAAATAGTATTGAACTTTTTTTGTGGATTTATAAGTTACTTTGTTCAAATGGGAAGAAACCAAAAAATAAATTTTCGTTTTCATTTTTTTAGTTTATAATTTTTCTAATAATTAAAAGTGGACTTTTGTCCTCGGTTTCTTGAATCACAAGCTAATTCAAGATTTTTTAATGCCACATAGCAAAGTTTTTTTTTGTTGTTGTTGTTGTTTTTCTATAATCTATGCACTTTAATCTGTTTGCTTCTGCTTTAATGTACAGGGTGTATCAGGTTCGATGGTCATAAAGTACCTAACGTGATCCTTTGCATGATTACAAACTTAAAGTTCCATATCGAAAATGTCGAAAACTCAAAATTTAAATTGCGTCGTTACGTCATTTTTGAATTTTCCGCACTAGCACTTCATTAAATTCAAAGGGGCGATTAAAATTAAATCGGTGGCAATTGTTGAGATTAAACGACGTTTTCGACAGGTTTTCAAAGCAAACTTCGCGTGATGTTTAGAACCTTAACATTTGAGTTTTGAACATTTTGCATAAGGAACTTTAAGTCTGTAATCATGCAAAGGATCACGCTAGGTAATTTATGACCATAGAACCTGATACACCCTGTAAACACTAATCTATGGCGGATTGGACGCAACATGGCTGCCATGCCTCTCATGGCCACGCTCTGGTTATAAAGGCACTCTAATAGACATCAGTTTTTTGCACATTTTCGGACGGTAAGATGCCAAATTAACTATCGGTGAGACGGAACTCTCACTATCTGCTTCCGGAATAGAGTTACTGTCTGAAAATGTGTATAAACTGATGTCTGTAACCTGACAAAAAAAAAACGAACAATTCCAGCATCAATTTTTTTCCTGGGAAAAATCCGACTTCATTTCAACCGTTTCTGTGTTTTTACATGCATTCCTGTGCGAATTATTGAGGTTTAAATTTTTTTCCCTGACTTTTGGATCACCTTGTACATTTCGGATGCTACAAATCCTTCATTCTGTATGAGACCAAAGGATGCTTAGCATCCATAACGTGCATATATGTTTATTAAACTTCCTTTTGGACAAGTAAAGATCGTTTCCTATTTCTTCTCTTAGTGAATTAACCCTAAAATTCGTTTAATTGTGTCCAGTTATTAAATTTCTTGTATTAATGCACCAATAAAAGATAGAAATAT
This sequence comes from Rhysida immarginata, assembly GCA_023313115.1. NCBI lineage: Eukaryota > Metazoa > Arthropoda > Chilopoda > Scolopendromorpha > Scolopendridae > Rhysida > Rhysida immarginata. The sequence continues at coordinate 1,273,625 of JAHWFO010026984.1, forward strand.
AGTTAATAATTTTTTTATTTTTATTTCAATAATTTTCGCGCGCATTCAAAAGATTTCATGATGATAGCTTTACCGCAGAAATCATTATGACTACTATCAAATTTTATATTATGATGTTATTCTTTACTAATTGACTTAAGCGAGATAATTTGAATTTATTTTTTATTACTTTTAAAATAAAAATGAATGGTTTCAACATCTATTTCAATAATTTTATAATATTCTTCCATTAAACTCAGAATTATAATTTAGTCTTGTAACTCTTACTGTCAGAAATATTTTTTTGTTAAATATCTATTTTTATTTTAAAGAAACATTTCTCTGTATTAATTTCTGAGATATTTTAACCATTGAAATCAAAATTGCACTAAAAGGTTCAAACACTGATGGGCGTAATATTATTTAAGACTCTGTTGAATAAATTATTTTTGACATAATAACCTCAAAAGCAGATTGCTAATAAGATGGAATCTCTGTTGAAAGATTTTTACTCTATTATCAAAGAGAAAACAAAAGGCTTTCTCTTGTTTCTTTCTATTTTCACTTGAAGAGATGTTTGTTTAATTGCCGCTCAACTTAAATAGTTGAATAGGCAAATGCTCTTCTTTATTAAGTTGGCAGTTCTCTTTAATTTACGAATAAAATAATGAGATGAAAACACGAGACAGAAATATTTTCCTATAAACCAACAAGTGCGCCATTCAAAGACTCAAGCACCTCTCTAAAGAAGGAAGGCTTCATCAAGATTCAAAATTTGCCCATAAAGTAATGAAAAGGAGTGGAGGTGGATATGAAGATTCGCGGTCGCCATAGAGACGGTCTCCAACGGCAACGGCCAAGGATAAATGAAATCATAAACGCCGGTTGGCAAGCCGAATAATCCGAGACGCTGACGTCACTAGCTCTGACAATTCACAAAAGTGTCAACCCTAATGAGATAGGAAAATCTCGGAACAAAAATTGGTCAAGTTGATCCGTTTAACGAGGAACCGTGCGACAAACGCGAAGTCGTTTCACTGGGAAAAGTGCTGCTTAAAAAATAGAGGGGGGAAAACGTACATTTTAAGTTTCATTTCAATGAATTCACAGTTATGCAAGTTATGAAAATTACTTATTACATATTATTAGAAAGAAGGGGAAAATTTTCCATTTCGCACCCCACTAGCTTCAACTATTATATTAAACTTTTTAAAATGTTAAAAAAAAATTTTGTGTTAATATCATAAAATATCATAATATTAGATTCTCAGACAAGCTGTTTGCAAAAATAGAAAGGCTACGTTTGTTTATTTATATCATTAAGAGATTACTTTTAAACTTCAGTAGGATACAATTGGATCACCTTACAAGTTTTGGGAAATTAGTACCTGAAAGATAATGATTTTTTTACGCACGTTTAGTTTACCCCATTCCTCTTTGTAAACACAGCTGCTTTAACAACCACAATGTCCACAAAAATGGATTCACGGGAATTTTTTTTTTTTTTTTTTAGCAAAATCGGTAGTCTTCTTGGTATATAAAATTAAAACACAGGGGGAGGGGGGTTGGGGAAGAATAACACTAGAATACTCCGAAGAGATTATTTTAATTGTATTACTAACAATTTTGAGATCATGATCTCGTGAAACTATACATATCTCTAACTGCAGTTAGTATTTCACTACTCACATTAAATACTACAGCGTATCCCACAAAGGACTCCCTCGAGAGTAAATATCTCGGAAACGGAGATCGATAGAAGAATAAAACAAGTGGTATGTTTATTTCGAAAGCCGTCAAAATCTGATACTGAAGTTTCAAAATTAGCTACAAATGTTGCCGACAGGTGGCGCTGAACTTTGTAGTCGCAGTACGGAGTCTGAGAAATGGCTATAATCTGTCCTTTGCAAGCAGCCATTGCAATCACATCATTATCAGTTCAAAGTGTGCATCTTTTGCAGCACAGATGTCGCAAATGAAAAACGAAATTTCAGTATACCACGTACAGTGCCACCTGTCGGCAATTTTTTAAACTAATTTTACGGCTTTCGAAATAAACGTACCAATTGTTTCATTCTTCTATCGATTTCAGTTTGCGAGATATTTGCTCTCAAAACAAGAATATAACTCGTAAAACGATTTTCAAATATGCTGAAAAGAAGAATATAAAAATTTGTTGTTTAATATTACTGTAATATTTTTATATACAGCAATGGCGAAAACTGCATGTAAATTTACGTATTCGATTGCAGCGCTCACACGAATCTTTCCAAACGCGCGCGAAATGAGAATGAAATCCTCGCACATCTAAATGTTTTAAACTACTGGGTCTATGTTCTTTCCACTGCTAGATCAAAGTTATCATAAACGTCAAGAGAGAAAAACCATTGTTTCAAAGCATTGCCAGGTAAAATCTTTTAAGCATTCCAAGGAGCTTTAGCTCTGACGCAGATGTAATTTTAATATCTCACTTTTACTTCCACTTGGTTTAAATAAACAGTGGAAATACCTTTGATTCTATATGCATTCACGTCATTTTAAAATATAGGCCTAACTTCAATTAGCCATTTTAACAATAAGTCTAATATTAATTAGCCATTTTTAACAATAGGCCTAACATTAATTAGCTAATTTTCACAATAGGCCTAACATTATTTAGTCACTTTAACTGTAGGCCTAACATAAATTAGCCATTTTTAACTATAAGCATAACATAAATTAGCCATTTTTCGCAATAGGCCTAACATTAATTAGCCATTTTTAACAATAGGCCTAAGATTAATTAGCCATTTTTTAACATTAGGCCTAACATTATTTAGCCATTTTTAACATTAGGCCTAACATTATTTAGCCATTTTTAACAATAGGCCTAACATTATTTAGTCATTTTAAATGTGGGCCTAACATAAATTAGCCATTTGTAACAACAGGCCTAACATTAATTAGCCATTTTTAACTATAGGCCTAACATTAATTAGCCATTTTTAACAAACGCCTTAACATTAATTAACACATTTAACAATAGGCCTCATAGCGCTGAATTTTAAAACAAAATGAGCAAGTGCATCGACAAAGCTTCATAACAGGCACGTGCTCCAAGTTGCCATCAACAATGCTTAAATGATAAACAAAAAGTAACACTGTATTCACTTATGACTCGTCGGTAGGATTCGATTGATATATTACATGCCCTAAGTTCATATTCTTAACATTAGTGCACGTGCTTGAAGGGGTCCACGAGAGCTCATCAAAAGTTGATATATCGCTGTTAAGTTCTTCCATTTTCACGTTTTCGTGCAAACGATGGCTGGCCAGGCACATAAAGGTACTGATCATGCTTGTATTCTTATATATAGCTTCAGCTAAAGCTCGTAATAAGGGGTCATTGAAGTACTTTTTGGGGGTCATTTTCTCGGACGTAGCATTTCGAAAATCGAAAAGAATGTCATATTCGTCTTGTGCCCGTCATTTCCGTTCGAATGACATATTACATGCCTTATATTGCCAATAAAAAAATTTAATGGGGGGGGTTTGGGTCTCAATAGTCACGTGACTGTTAGACCGATTTCGACGACAAACTAATCAGGTGAGCTCAGGAAGGGTCTCTATCGAACAGCGAAAAAAGAACTTGAAAAAGTTAAAGCATTCTCGAGAAATCGTCGGACATACAGACGGACGGACGGACAGACAGACAGACAGACACACAAACAGAGCGAAACCAATATATGCTTTTCAGCATATAATAAGGGAGTCTTATGGGAAGCCCTGTACAAGAAGAATACAGAAAGACGAGGTTACTTATAGGAAGGGCTGGAAGTTATTATAGACTGACTAATGAGTCAGATTAAAGCGAACAGCCTCCACAATAGCCCTTAAAGAATGCAGATCCTGTTTGCGAATGTACAGGCGATGCCCTAAAACGAGCCATTGGAGGTACACATGTTAAAGGTACATGTTGAATAAAGAAGATCTGGACATACCAAGAAATATGTTTAACTTTCATAAGATCCCTCTTAAATCTTTCTTATCAAAAATAAATAAATAAATAACATTCAGCGCAACAATAGGCAAAGGGAAACGAAGCCTTCCTTGTTCACATGACCGCGTCTGCAAAGATTTTAACAATGCCTTCGGTAAAGATAACAGAAAGGACTATTAAAACCCGAGGCTAACGAGAAAGACAAGCTCGGGCACTGAAAACTCACCTGACCATCTATTAACAATATAACTTTCATTGTTTCCATCTTGTATTTTAACAATCAGTGTTTTTTCCTTTGTTGGAAACAATGAAGGTTGGATTGTTAATAGACCTATCTTGGTCAGGTGACTTTTCAGTGCCGGAGCCTGTATTTCTCGTTAGCCTCGATTAAAACCATAATAACGTATAGTCTCGGTGGTCACGACTATACGCTGTGCAGCAATCAAACGCCGACGTCACAAATTGCTCCACGCAAACAAAACTCCATAGACATGTAAGAAAATCTGTTGTGGAGACCACAAATACACATTTTTGGCCCAGTCGATTACAATGAAAAGGGGAGGTGCACAACTAGATGGTACAACAGTCTCAACAAAATTTCAACATTCTACAGCTAATCGTTTTTGAGTTATGCGAGATATATACGTACGTATGTACAGATGTCACGCCGAAATTAGTCAAAATGGATTCAGGAATGGTCAAAATGTATATTTTCGTTGAAATCTGAAAACCGAAATTTTTCGCGATTACAATACTTCCTTAGTACAAGGAAGTAAAAATTGAGAAATTACTAACAAAGTGTTGAGGATTGTTTTAAATCACTAATCCACTAATGGCTGTATTCACTAGAGTTAGGATCAGAATTAGGACGAGAAATGGTATTTGAACGTTTCTCTATTGGATAACGAGAGTCACATTTTAAGGTTTAACTTCGAGTTGCCAACTCGCATTTTTAACCCAAGGTGGAGAATACGGTCGTAAGCGTTCTTATTCCAATAGATAAAAATGCAAGCTAAATGCTAATGATAAGGAAATACATGAATTTTGATAATACACCTAAATAAAATTAATTTTTAAACTGGAAATCATTTGTAAAATATGGCTTTTAAATATACAGGGTGCCCCAGAATTAACTATCTATTTCAGTAAAATCGGATAATTTTTTTAAAACCTCAATTTTACTTATGTTTATCATGTTAAATATGTGTTAAAGCTGTATAAAATTTTAATTTGTATAGTGTACATTTTATTATCAGTGAAGGAGATATATCCTAAAATGCTTCAAAATGTATTTCGCAACGCTAAAAAGAGATTTGAAATTTGCAGGAAGCAAATGTTGAAAATTATTAATAAAGTTTTGATGTATAAATTATAAATCTGTTTTGGTGTCATATTTGAGGGTTTTTAAATTTAAATTTGCCCGATTTCACTGAAATAGATACTTAATTTTGAGACACCCTGCATTGCTAATAAAATTTAAACAAAATTATTAAACAAAATTTAAAATTTATACACTTTTAACACATTTTTAGCACGATAAACATAAATAAAAGCGAATTAAAAAAAATTGCCCGATTTCATTAAAATAGTTAGTTAATTAAATGGGATTATATCTGCTAAGATTTGAACATAAAAATGACAAAAAAATTTTTAACTGAAATATTTACTACAAAGCACTCTGTTTTATTTCTGTAATAAGTAAGCAGGAAATTCTAATGATATAAAAAGTAAAAACTCATTTAAAAATTTCTATTAAAGGCTTACAAAATGGTAAACAATTGGCAACTGTGAAGTCATCATTTTTGATTAGCTAATACTAAATGAATATTCATATATAAATTTTACATCAAAAAGTGTTAATTAGAACCTTTAAAATACTTAATTTTGTTATCAGATGTATTCCGATAAAATCATTAAACATTAACATATAATGAATTTGAAATTCATCAGTGCAAACCTTATGGAAAAAAAAAATAAGATCAATCAAATGTATAAGTAGGTCAAAATAAAATTGTAAAAATTATTTTTTTATTACTTTTTAAATAAAGTTTTTATTTTTCAATAAAACCTTTTAGACTAACATTTTAAATTTTTATTATGCTATAATACTAAAAAAATAGAAAAAAGAAGCCCTAAGCAGGATTTTACATAGAGTAAACCCTGTCACCTGTTCATTAATTACTATTGGTCACTAGGGTTACCTCTACTGTCAGCTAAAGGTGGATGCCAATTCTTGGAGAGGTACAGGAACACCACAGACATTTTTACCTAAGGAAGACAAGACAAAAAATTAATATTTTAGATATGACATACATAAGTTTCTAAAAAAAATTAACTATTCATAGCAACTTATTTTAAATTCATTTAATTTAAACAAAAATAATAAATTTAAAAACGACTATCCATAGCCGAAGATCAGTGTTAAGTGTCTATAGGCTTTAAGTGTCTAAATAGCCTCAGTTATTTAACATGAGATTGCTCTAATTTTCCGCTTAGGGTGTAATAACACGAATTTGAATTGAGCTTTACAGGGAGCTATTGATTTTGATTGTAGGTTGAAGATGATTTAAGTCCCGTGGGAATCGTGATTTTCGCTTCCTGAACACAAAGTATATTAATGACCGAACAGATATTGCAAATCAATACCGGGTTTACCTGTAGCGTTAACCTGCACGTCATTCTACCATGTTAAATCACCCTTATATTGACCCTCGCATAATAATTTTCTTTCAATTTCGTTAATGCTCTGATTTATTATTATTGCTATTCGATGAAGAAATTTAAAAATAACTTATTGTCTGAAATTCTTGATAAACTTCTAAACAACAAAACCCAAAGTGAATCAAACTCATAAAATAAAAAAATACATAACAAAAAATAATATTTCATTTATTCTTAATGAATGATAACCACATGAGGTTTGTGTCTTCTCCTTTCTTATTCGTTTAAAGACAATAACTTAATTTATGAAAATGCTGATGTTATTAAATATCAGAAAACAAATTAAGAACATTCTCTCCTATATTCGATTAAGTGTTCCAGTTAAATCATAGACAATAATATTTTTACAATGTTTTGTAGTTAGTAGCGACGTTGCATAGAAGAAGTTTGAGAACATTCATCATTTAGGTTTTATTACTTTAATATAGAGTGCTTACAAAATAATAGTTTGTAGCGGTTTCACAAAATCACAGTGGTTCTGGCAGGTTGATATTCAAGAAGCCACTTAGAGGTGGAAATGTGGCGGAGCACCATCCTTTTGAAAGATGAAGTCCACATTGTCGGTTTGCAGCTGTGGCAGGAGGCAATTTTCAAGAATGTCCAGATAGGTGTATTCTGTGACAATTTCTTCCGCAAAGAAAAACGGGCCATAAATTTTGAATTTTGAGAAGACGGGCAATTCAAACAAAACTTAAAGATATTCTTCTTTTACAAAACCAAACTTCACCATCGTAATGATAATAAAACGACTGAAAGAATATCACGAAACCTTTGAAATCCTTTGCAGTGTATATACCCTACATTTTACATAAATGTTTAACTTCGCCATTCTTAATAAATCCTCCACCTTTTACGAATGACGCTGGGTCTAGCCGAACCCAACGCGATGGCTTTGGCTAGCTATTCCTGATCGTATCAATAATAATACAAACATCATTGGTAAATTTAAGAAGTCGGTCGCTCTGTTGCCATTTTTTTAAAATTATTTGATTTTGACTTCAGATTCGGATAGAGCAAAGGTCCTTTGATTTTGACTTTAATCATCATTTTAACCATCTTCCCGAATAGATTGGACAGGTGTACCTAATTTAAATTTAGTCAGTTTTTGATGATCTAACCGAATCTGAAGTCAAAATAAAACAAGAATGATTTTACCGCCAAAGCGGATAAAGGGAGCATATTTTCGTGTTATAGCATCGTACATGAACAATGCTATGTATTATAATCTTCATTTCAAAAAGTTTTTCTTCATATCGTTAGTACACTTCAACAGATGCACCTGTCGTAGCTCTGAGAATGTCCAGACGATATTCAATTTTCTTCTGTTACCATCAATATTGCATCAGTTATTCTTGCCTTTAATGTATTCACATCGGGATTCAGTTATAGAATTAATCAACATTTTAAAACACTTAAGAGAAAATAAGTATATATGAAAACTAAATTGTAAATTACTATTTAAGTAAGCTAATGTATAGAGAGAATTTAAACGAATAAACTTGAAGAACTGAAAGGTAAATGGAGAGTGAAGTTATTCCTAATACATTTAAAAAAATAAAGGTTCTTTAATTTGTAAGAATTCCCACATAATGTTAAACGAAGTGAGCCTCAATTGCTGAAGCGTTATGTGTAAGCATCTATTATTTTTTCATATTAAATTACTAAAGTGTTTCTACGTTATCATTTACTATTGAAGCAAGCGATTAACTACTATTAATGTAACGTGTAATAATGAACAAAAAATAATGCGCGGTGGAAAACAGGAACACGTTAACGGAAAGCGTAAAGTAATAAAATTGAATGTTTATTAAATTCGAAAAACAAAATAAAATGAGAAATTGGTAGCAAATCTTAAAGCTAAGGCTTGAATTAATTGCTTAATTGAAATGAGCACAAGTAGAAGCTTAACCTAAGCATAACAACCCTCTTAATGGGACAAATTAACAATCGTAGCTACTAGCTACCAATTTAGCCAAACAGGATACTTAATGCTAACTTCAAGGCAAATATCAAATGGATATAACACTAGCAATAATATTTAGCAAATAACTATATGGCTACAAAAGACAAACATACTGGGTTCATACCATAAGAACAAAAATAAGCTCTATCAATGAGCGATGTAATTTTAGTTACAACGCCGGTATCTAGCACAAATCGGTAATACACGTAAAGGTTCCACCACAAATAACCTCCAAGTCTGTAGTTATAATGTCTCTCAGTCCATATAAAAGTCTTATGACTTAATTTCGGGATAAAATACCAACCCTTATTTGGTACAATAAGCTCTAACACCTTATCTGCTACGGAACATGAATGGGTACACTAAAACAAACTACCCTTAAAGCACATGGCTTTCCGAAGTCTAATATAACCAAATTCAAAAGAATTGTAGAACTCTGCTGCGCATATTCACTTAACTTATACACTTCGCCTCAGTGGCTTTTTTTAAGTAATAATGGTTACCCCACACACGGCGAGCAACAGACGTCGTCACATAAACGGGAAATAGGAGCACTGGAGCTTATAAAAAACGGGCACCATTACACTTAGCACCGTAACACAGAAAAATAGACAAAATAGCCGTTGAAATACACACAACGGAATCGACCAAATTCCTCCTCTAATTTCGGTGCCAAGATAGAGGGGCGCACATGAAATAAAAGACACTAATTGCTATGAGCGTAATCGTCTCACGTAGGTGAATCCAAGGTCCCGCTCGAGATATGCAGCTAGGCTAAAGGGCCACAGTCCTTGGCATCTGGGTTTGGACTCTTAGCTCACTATATCTGAGCTCCGGGAAGCACTGTCTTGCTATTTGCACACTAAGGCCTAAGTGAAATTGAGCGCTTACCAAGAGTAGAGTTCTCTGTTCAGGCGTCCACCTCGGTAGCCTCGGAATAATAACAGATCCGGCAGAATACGGCTCCTCTTCAGTTCGGCGGCCGTCTTGCCACGTCGACAACTTCGTTATGGCGGGGGCTTTCTCGTCGACGCCGGGAAGCTACCCTTGCAGAAACGGGCCGTAAACTGTCTTCCCTCCTTCTCCTTGTGCCTAGAAGCGTTCCACCTCACTGAGGTTCTTTCCAAATTCTCCATGAGCCGTCTTTTGATCTGTATCTGTTGACTCCATCGTAACGAATGCCACGATCGTCGTTTTCCACTTTGCCACGACGAATCTCCCGCTCCTCTCGCTGATTGGGCGGTGCGTGTTGATGTTGCTGGTGACGAAAACGACGTCGCCCTGCCTTCCTCTCGGAATGATAGTAAACTCGAGAGCGAAAGCGGGTGATTACGTCATCGGAATTAACGTTGGAGTTTGAATTCCGTGACAATTAATTAGCAATATGTATAACAGTAAACGCAGGGTGTTTACAAATGATTGCAGCAGTTTGGCGACAGAAATGTGGCGGAACACATTCATGTTGAGAGATGAAGTCGTCACTGGCGGTTTGCAATTTGACATGGGCAAAGCTTTTTTTTTTTTGAAAATTTATACTGAATAAGTATTAGATACCATTAAGCCTAACAGCATTATACTCTTGATACAAATAAGCTATGGATAACAACAGATCTAACAACTCGTAAGGAGTAGGTTTATATGTTACACGCCATATCTTATCATTGAAAGTTCTAACATACTATATTGTACCATTAAGGCATAAGCTACAAAACCAATTCCTACTATCATTATTTTCTCGTTATATTCACTCATGATACATTGTTACGAATTATTTGATATATTAAATGCCATATCTTAGCATTAAAAGTTCCAACGTTGATATATTACATACCATATCTTAGCACTTAAAGTACCAATGGTACGACATGGTTTCATATGGCACCATTAGGGCACGTGCTACTAAACCAATAACCATTATCGTTGTTTACTCGTTATATTCATTCATGGCACGTTTTTACGAGTTATTTGATATATTAAATGCCATATCTTAGCATTGAAAGTTCCAACGGTACCATATGGTACCACATGGTACCATTAGGGCACGTGCTACTAAACCAATAACCATTATCATTATTTACTCATTATATTCACTCATTACATGTTGTTACGAATTGTTTGATATTTTACATGCCATATCTTATTAAAAGTTCCAATGGTACAATATGGTATCATATGGCACCACTAGGGCACGTGCTAATAAACTAATAACCATTATCATTATTTACTCGTTATATTCACTAATGGCACGTTGTTACGAGTTGTTTGATATATTACATGCCATATCTTAGCATTGAAAGTTCCATTCGGTACCATTAAAACACGCACTACTAAACAATTCACACCAACATTATTTACGCGTTATATTCATTCATGAGACATGCTAGCACGTACACGTGCCATTAGACCAATATCTGCTATCACTAGTTACTCTTATATATTCGTTCATGATATGTTGTGACGATTTGTTTGATATATTATATGCCATATCTGGTTATAGGAAGTTTTTAAGGGGGTATCATAATGGTACCATTAAAGCACGTGCCATTAGAGCACGTACCTATTCCGGCTATCTCACGTTCGTACTTGTTCGTGCTCTATCCCATATTAATGGATTGGTGAAAACAGAGTGTGAAAAAGTTAATTCGTTTTCAAGTTATCGTAAGAAATACTAAGCTCCCTAGGAATAAAACATTCTCTTGATTTAGGGACCGAACTGCCCTTTCAATAATCATCAAACACGTGCATCCTGCACGCATACCATCTCATCAACGTTTACAGCACGGGCAGAGCCGAACCCATGTTCTCAACCCGCGTTTCCCGAATGCGAAGATAATTCGTGTATTCCAGCAATTCAATACATGCACTGTTTCTATTACAACGCAATGAATTGTGGGAATTGTGTCTACAGACAGACGGACAGCTGGACAAACCGATCACATAAGCACATTTCTATAGAAAATGTGCTAAAAAATCGCAAAAAATTGCAACGGAACGACCGGCTTCGCAATGATGTTTTTTTAACTGGATTGCGTTTTTAACCTCGTTCATGCATTGCCACGTATTCTGAACTGGTTTTAATAATGATATTTTATTACAAAAATATTTTTGAATTTACTATAACTTATTACTAGTCAGAAAATCCCAGAAAATGATCAGTATTGCCTGTTCATAAACTTTTGCCTAGCGCCATTAAAATTCTGTTTGCTCGAAATTACAACAGCAACTTTCAAAATTTATCATACGCGTTCCAAATAATATTTACATTCGTAAAAAACAGGCAGTATCAGGATACTAATATTAGGCAATCAATAACTGAAAAAGAACATTTCCTTATTGCAGTTTCTTAAAAAATACAATCCCATGAGCAAATCAAAAACAAGTAAAATCTCGGGAAAGAAAATCGATTTTCATGAAGAAAATTGAAAGTTTCTTTCGTATTCATGAATAGTTTTCAAGAGTAAAAAAAATCTTCGACCATGGCGAGGCCTCTGCTTTATCGCCGGTTGGCCGATGGATTATTAGATCATTGGCTCTATGAAGAGAGCAACACTTCTTTCTAAATCGGTGTTCTTTTAGGCCTTCGATCGCCCCTCGACACCCATTGTCATTCTGGTGGTGCCTCGAGCAAAGACGGAGCCAATTACGTCTGAAAATGTTAGGTGAAACCCAATTCACCGTGGACAAACAGGCTTTACGTTTGGCTTCCTGACGTCCACCCGTTTATGGAAATAGAAGCCTGCCTACCCCTTTCCCCATCGCCCAGCATATTCTGTTTGAAGCTAACTCCCTTCGGCCATTCCACTTGAATTCCTCCATACTTCCACCATTCTAAACATCGTCATCATATATGCGACCGAGTTAAAGAAACGAGATGTAGCGAAGAACCGCTAAACGGCTTAGATTACCTGGCGAAAACGGACTCTTCTCCCCCTTAATTACCCCCCTCATTTAATTAAACACGTTCGCCGTAGATTTGCTAAAATTTAAAATTTATTGGAAGAAGCAAATTATACGGGGATCCCGGGAAATAGATTTTGGACGGGGGATAAAAATAACATTCAATTGTTCTCTTTATTTTGGAGAAGAAAGACATTAATGATGCCAAATTACTTTTCAAAGAAACTTATATAGCCAGGTTAATTAATATAAATTAAAAACTGCTAATGCATTTTCTACTCGTGATGAATTGCACAATTTCATATTATTGTGCGGGCGTTAATTACCGAAGAGGGAAAGAATGTTATTCATCTAATGTGAATTACTTAAAACAAACGAATTAAAATTTCTGAAGACGAAATCATTTAAAGATAAATTTCAGCCTCGTTTCAATGTTTGCATAACAAAAGAGCATTGAATGATAAGCGTAAAGGAAGGAGGATTAATTGAATTCCCTCTCTCACTTAAATAACTCGGGAAGCTCAATGTTCTCTCAGAAGATGTTTCAATCTTTATTTTGTTTCCAGAGGTAAATGGTAAACAAATGATAGCCTTTATAAATATTTCTGTCTGTCCGCTCTTCTCTTTAAGTTGCAGGACATTTGATATATGAAATCAATATGTCTTTCATCGATGATTATGAATATCGCATCCAAATTTCTTTGCGACCAATAGTGTCCGAGATATCGACCAGAAACCGAATTGCCGAAAAAATACTTTATCTCGAAAATGGCGAGTTATAGCAAAATGGAACCAAAACATTTTAAAACTACACATAAAAACCAGTTTTTTTGTTTAAATCAGTGGCCAATATTCCGACAGATTCTATACTATTGAAAAACACAATTATCAATAATTGATACTCAATATCTCAAAAAAATCTTGAAAACATTCCAAAGAGGATCTTTAGCTATGAAGCAGAAATACATTTATTAACAAGAAATTAATCCTCCCGAGTTGGGTAATGCAAGTAACGGACTCTGCGGTCATCTATTTTTACCCCTTTATCTACACTTTTACCTCCCACCCCCTCCAAGACTTTTAATCAAAAAAATTTATTTTCTCCAACATAGTATGTATAAAATGTAAAAGAGACATATCACATGCCATAAGTTGCCATAATTCTAAAGACCAAGTGACTGCCATCCCCGCAACTCCAATCCCACTAGAACAATAGAGCCTAAACTTTCTAATAATGTAGATCTTGCCTAGAGGAATCTGAACACTAAATTTCGCTCTTTACGTAGCTAAATAGCACATAGATCTTTTGTCTCCTCTGACTTCCACCCCGGTAATTCCGACTCCAATGCACCAATCAAAACCAAACTAAATAGTGAAGGTGGACATGCCCATAGTAAGCTACATTTCGAATGTCAACTTTCTACCTCAAAAATGTAGAAATTATGAAGGGGATGGACGGACATTGTAAAACCAATAATACTTAATACCGTGTGGGACCTACTCTAACCCGGCGAAGTGCCACAGTGCGACGTGGCATTGATTCCACAAGTTGGTGGAAGACATCTGAAGACATTGCTAACCATTCCGACTGGAGAGCTTCCCACAATTGCCCATTACGGAGCCACCATCGGCTTGCACAGTGCATGCTTGACAACTTGGGTCCATGGACTCTTGGGGTCTGCACCATACTCGAGCCCTACTATCAGCTCGTATCAGCTGGAATCGAGACTCATCAGACCAGGTCACACGTTTCCAGTTGTCAAGTTCATGGGCCCAGTAGAGACGTTGCTGACGATGTCTTGTTGTTAGCAAGGGCACCCTCGTGGGTCTTCTGCTTCCATATCCCATGGACGCCAGATTTTATTGCACAGTTCACATCGATACAGCTCTAGTATCACCCTAATTAAAATCTGATGTCATGTGGCGTAGTGTCAGTTGCCTGTTAGCTGTGACCATCCTACTCAGACGCAGTTGGTCCCGTTCATTGAGAAGGTGTGGTCGACCACTGCGTTGTCCATGGTGAAAGGTAATGCCGTCAAGTTGGTACTCTCGGTAGACTCTTGAAACTGTGATCCGTGGGATGTTGAATTTTTGAGCTACCTCCGATATTGAATGACCCATACGTTGTGCTCCACATACAAGGCCACCTTCGAACTCGGATAGCTCTCGTCGTGTAACCACTGTCATACTGAACACCTCATCCCTTACTTATGACAGTGTAACTAAATCTACTGACACTGATTTGCACATTTATACTGGTTGCACATGAACCTACTGCCACTTGAAAAATAGTCCACTGCTATCCCATGAATTTTGGCATGTGAGTGTATAATAATATAGATTATGAACACTTGAGTAATCGTGTGCCGACAAAGCGATCGTCGCGTGCGCGAACTCACATCAACAATACTTAAAAGTTAAACAGAAAGTAACAATGTAATCATTCTTGACGAATCGATTGTTATATCACATGCCATTATCTTGGCATTTTTTTACGGTCACTGTTTTAACACGTGAATTCGACTTGAAGGGGTCCACGAAAAATCATGAAAAATTGATACAGACGAGCTAAGATCTTGATGGTCATATTTATGAAAACAGAATTTGAAAAAATTAATCCGTGTTTAAGTTATCGTGCAAACGGCGGACGGCCGGATAAACGTACACACAAAGCGCGCATTCTTATAAGTAGCATTTTGCTGAAGCTCTTAATAAAGTAAACAATAGGGTGAACTCAACGATATGAAATGAGTAGATCGCTTATGTGGCCGCCATCTTCGGGGCAATTTGAAGGCGGCGAAAAGTGGAACTAATCTCTATTGTTAGTGTAGGCGCCATTACCGTGGTTGGCAGAACAACATCGCCAGCCAAAGCGCATTACAAGTCATTACAATATATCCGCTTTGTCGCCAGCTGAGAAAGCACCCCCCCCCACCACCAACATCGTGCTTGTAGTCTGAAATGTCTTAATTTAGATGCGACCTCTCCCAAATTTAGATGCTTTTTAATAAATGCGGTATATAATTTCATAAATACCTCTAAACAGTCATTCTGGTATCAATGAAACGACGGTAACATGGTTGAATATCGACATCTTTTATGTATCAACAACCACGATATAAAAGATGACCAGGATTTTTACATGAGAAAAACATTCTAAGACGCATAAAGATAATAACCCACCTGTGAAAGGTCAGTGGTGAACCTTCAATGTATCTATTACTACAATTTAAAGCTGGACAAGAAATCGACATTGAGTTTTACTGTGTTTGTCTACGCAAACTTCAAACGTAAATATACGACGGAAGCCATTTTTTGCCAACCAAAGCAATGGCCGACAGGCTTTCAAATGGGGACGTGTTGGTGGCGCTGAAAGCAGCTCATGAGCGATCTACTCATTTCATATCGTTGGGTGAACTAAAACAATAGAGACAAACTTCAAGGGGTGATTCCTCACAAAAAAGTGACAAAAAGTTCGTATCAACACTTGTCCGGGAATGCATATGGCATGTATTTCCCATAAACGACATAATGCCCCCATAAAGATATAGACGGTGTGTTTTTGTGTTGCGGAGTTATATTTGAGTAATCTTCATGCAGCGGGTATACTTATCAGGAACGAGCCGAGATGATGATCTCCACATACGAAGAAGCACATGGAAATGGTCGAAAGACCGCACGGGATGTACCAAGAAATGTAAACCGATAGACAGCACCGCCCGAATCACAAACGATTACAACTATTTTTCGACTGTGAGGGAAGGTGTCCGTTAATAGAAGAGGTGAACATTGAAGGTGACCACTACGAACATCTTTGGTAACGTTGATGTCACAGTATTGTCACGTTTATACTAATTACTCGATTATTGAAGATCTCAGGAAGAAAAGAAATTTCAACTCAAAAGCAAGTTGTTGATAGTTTCTCAGGCAAAAAGCACACAAACGTCCTGTTTTCCTTGATTGTTCATCCACTTGATGCGCGGTTTTGTCCTTGTTTACTCCAAATTGAAGATCTCAGGAAGAGCACTGACCAACCGTTGATTTCCGGACATATGTTCAATCTTTGTTCCTTTTCTAGTCTGGAAGCATCTCGGGCAACTAGAAGACTTTGCGGGCCGCCTATAGACCATAACTACCTTTGACCATCGAAGATCTCTCTAATTGTGAAATACGCGTTGTCATTCATTTCTGAATGAGAGATACGTGAATGAATGATACGTGAATGCGGCCGAAATTCATCGGCAAATTAGTGAAGTGCACGGAGAAAACGCTATGACCGTTTTGCTTCACGACAATGCTCGTCCAAACTTGGCGAATTAGCTGGGAACAACTTGATCATTCGCCGTACAGCCCTGATCTAGCGCCCAGTGATAATCATTAGTTCTTGCACTTAAAGAAGCATCTTGGCGACAGCGGTACGACATCAAAGCGGCCATACTGGAATGGTTAGCAAATCAGGCGGTGATTTATATGAGGATGGAATTTACAAGCTGGTCTTACGATACGATAAGTTCCTTAATGTAGGTAAAAATTATGTTGAAACGTAGATTAAGGTCCAAGCTTTCATATAAAAATTAAGATGTTGAACTAATTGTCCTTGTTATATGCTGAAAAGTATATATTGGTTTCGCTCTGTTTGTGTGTCTGTCTGTCTGTCTGTCTGTCTGTCTGTCTGTCTGTCTGTCTGTCTGTCTATCTGTCTGTCCGTCTGTATGTCCGACGATAACTATAGAACGCTTTAACGTTTACAAATTCTGCTTTCGCTCTTCGATAGAGACACTTCCTGAGCTCAGCTGATTAGTTTGTGATTGAAATTGGTCTAACAGTCACGTGACAATTGAGACCCAAACCCCCACATTAAATTTTTTTATTCGAAATATAAGGCATGTAATATGTCATTCGAACGGGGATGACGAGCACAAGACGAATATGACATTCTTTTCGAATTTCGAAATGCTACGTCCGAGAAAATGACCCCCAAAAAGTAACTTCAGTGACCCCTTATTACGAGCTTTAGCTAAAGCTATATATAAGAATACAAGCTTAATCAGTACCTTTATGTGCCCAGCCGGCCGTCATTTGCACGAACACGTTGAAATGGAAGAACTTAACTGCGATATATCAACTTTTGATGAGCTCTCGTGGACCCCTTCAAGCACGTGCACTAATGTTAAGAAAATGAACTTAGGGCATGTAATATATCAGTCGATTCCCACTGACGAGTCATAAGTGAATACAGTGTTACTTTTTGTTTATCAGTTAAGCATTGTTGATGGCAGCTTGGAGCACGTGCCTGTTATGAAGCTTTGTCGATGCACTTGCTCATTTTGTTTTAAAATTCAGCGCTATGAGGCCTATTGTTAAATGTGTTAATTAATGTTAAGGCGTTTGTTAAAAATGGCTAATTAATGTTAGGCCTATAGTTAAAAATGGCTAATTAATGTTAGGCCTATTGTTACAAATGGCTAATTTATGTTAGGCCCACATTTAAAATGACTAAATAATGTTAGGCCTACAGTTAAAATGACTAATCTTAGGCCTATTGTTAAAATGACTAAATAATGTTAGGCCTATAGTTAAAAATTGCTAATTAATGGTAGGCCTATAGTTAAAATGATTAAATAATGTTAGGCCTATTGTGAAAAATGGCTAATTAATGTTAGGCCTATAGTTAAAAATTGCTAATTAATGGTAGGCCTATAGTTAAAATGATTAAATAATGTTAGGCCTATTGTGAAAAATGGCTAATTTATGTTAGGCCTATAGTTAAAAAAAGGCTAATTAATGTTAGGCCTATTATTAAAAATGGCTAATTAATGTTAGGCCTACAGTTAAAATGACTAATGTTAGGCCTATTGTTAAAAATGGCTAAATAATGTTAGGCCTAATGTTAAAAATGGCTAAATAATGTTAGGCCTATAGTTAAAATGACTAAATAATGTTAGGCCTATTGTGAAAAATGGGCTAAATAATGTTAGGCCTAATGTTAAAAATGGCTAATTAAAGTTAGGCCTATATTTTAAAATGATGTGAATGCGGATAGAATCAAAGGTATTTCCACTGTTTATTTTAACCAAGTGCAAGTAAAAGTGAAATATTCAAATTTAAAATTACATCTGCATCACAGCTAAAGTTCCTTGGAATGCTTAAAAGATTTTTCCCGACAATGCTTTGAAACAATGATATTTCTCTCTTGACGTTTATGGTAACTTTGATCTAGCAGTGGAGAGAACATAGGCTGAGTAGTTTAAAACATTTAGACGTGCGAGGATTTCATTTCTCATTTCGCGCGTGTTTGGAAAGATTCGAGGATTTCATTTCTCATTTACATGCAGTTTTCGCCATTGCTGTATATAAAAATATTACTGTAATATTAAACAACAGCTTTTTATATTCTTCTTTTCAGCATATTTGAACATCGTTTTACGAGTTATATTCTTGTTTTTTAACATCAACACGGTACTTACTTAAAAAATACGCCTCGTATTTAGAGGGAAAACTCGACAAAAATCTTTAGTAATTATTTATAAAAATGTTTGAAGAAATGAATTAGTCTAAAAGCTTCCGGAGTCAAAAGCAAATCGCGAAAGAGTCGAGATTTAATACAGCTTGACTTGGACTCAGCAAACCTTGAATGCAATTATAAAGTTTTGAAGTCGAAGATAATTAAATCTCTTCTTCTCTTCTTAATTTAATTCTTAACTTTTTTTCATTGTTTCATCATCACGTTACTTAAAAAGAAAATTGCATTACATTTTAATATTACATTAAAAGAAATAATTGAATACTTTATTACCTTCATAGATTTAAAAGGAACATGACTTGAATTTTTAACATAGTATAATTTAATTTCTAACAAATTTATTCTGTTTAGGTATCTCTCGTAAAACTTCTAAAATCATTTCTTTATTATTGCCAAGTAAATAATGATGGGCTGGATTTTTCAGATATTTTAGATTGACACTTAAATGTTAGCATCTCTTTAATTTACAGACTTTAATATACATGTTTTCTGTGGCTTTTTCCATACATAATAGAAAAATGGTCCAGGTTATTTCATACTTTCAATGAAGGCTGTCCACGATCGAAGAAGACCACATTACCACCGAGACGTGAGAGATTACCTGCTTGCGAAGACAATGGACAGGAGTAGTTCGCTTTAATCAGAAGTGTCATGTAACTGTTTTCAGTATCATTTGTCAAGGTTAAAGGTGACTTGTAAAAATTCCTCGATGACTGTGTGAATTTAGTATTACAACTTTTTTATACAATTTTTTTTTGAGTTGAAGTGTACTATTATTTTAGGCTATTATTATTTTTTGGCTCCTGTATGTATACTTAATACCAAGAGTTATATTAATTTTAATAATCTTTTATTAAACGATGGTGTTATGCTTATTTTTGTTTCAAGTTTAAGCGCTTGTTAATAATTTTTATCTATTCGTTATGTTTCTAAGAGAGAAGATATCTAAGGTGCTACAAAGAGTCCAGTTTTGTCCGCAGTAGTAAATTAATCTATTTTTGCATGCCTATTGTGGTAGATTTTATAAAAAAATCAGATGTTATTACAGTTTTCTTGAGAACAGGAAATGATACACGTTCTTCGGCGTTATGGCTACAAAAAGTAATTATCCTTTAAATATTAACAACAGAAACAAAGCCAGAAATTTTACTAAATTAACCATCTGAGAAATCTTATTATACATCGTTACTGCAAACGAATAAAACGTTTTTGCAAACCTATCTTTTGTGATTTTGGATATTTTTTTGAAGAGTCGACGGAATTCGTTTAAACCTCAGAAATAAGAAAAAAATATTGAAACAGCAGGTATTCTGAAATAGAAAAAAAGCCCAGAGATGCGAACTGCGATCTCCTTTAAACCTGACAAATTTTTAAGATTTACTTGTATTTGCCAGAATTGTACGCAGCTGGTAACCTGAGGCCAAGAGAAAACTTTGCCATTCCTTGTTTTCTAAAAAATTAAAAAAAACAACCTTTTCCTTCTATCGAGCACATACGATGGTGGAACGCACCTCATTCCGTGTTTTTGGCATCTTGTCGCTTCAAGGTTTGCGAGCGATATAGTAATATCTAGAAAGGTTAAAACAGCAGGTGGGAAGATGTTTTTCATTTACTAGTTTGGCTCAGCTTGGTGCTTCGAAGATGCTGAAATTTCAATTTCCGGTAAAAGTCATCTACACTGTATGTAGAGAATTAAAATGGATTATCGGTGACTGGAGTGCTTTAGGTTAGAAAGCGTCCGGGGGGTGGGGGGTGATTTTGACAAGAGCAGTAGCAAAAGCGCCTAATCAATTTTGCATTGGTTATTCTTCGCATATTAGTACATTTATCTTTAAGCAATGCAATAAAAATAAAGAATACACTTTTCTATATAATACTACGAGAGCCAGGTCCTCATCATTAGCATCATAGCACAACTATAGTATCTGTTTACTTTAATAAATAATGCATTATTCGCTTTCCTCAAATTTTAATGAAACATTTTTTTCAGCAAAATTAAGCAATACATTAAAATTTAAATCCTTTTCATAAGCTTTCAATAAAAAAGAATTTTAAAATGTCATATCTATTTTAGGTTTTTTTTCTCAATCATAATCAATTTTCGAAATTCTGGCTAAAAGGAAATTGATTATGAAGGAAAGAGAAAGCATGACCAATAAGTTATTTAGTCACAGTAATAAAATACGTTATTTATTTCAGAAAGATTGCGAAGGAAATTTTAGGTGACGACTGAGTTTTATGTCCAGACAAATATAACCTCCAATGGATATCGAAATAATGTTATAATATCCAAGTCTAAACACTAATATCCAGTGCATATCATCAGGATATCCAAGACATGCATGATACATTCTATGGTCAAAAGTATCCGAACACCCCTCCGAATAAGTAGATCTGGCTGTTCACGCGGTCTGATATGTATCGAACGAAATAAAATCGAAAGTGTAGGATTGGGAAGTCATATACGTGCTTTAGACAGACAATAAGTAAGTCGGCAGAACTCAGTAACTTCGACCGTGGAAAGGTCATCGGTTGCCATCGTCCGTCCTCCTAGTAGCAGGATTGTTCATCAGGCCGACCATTACTCTTGTCAATGAAAACCTTACCATGGAACAGTGGAAACACGTGCTCTGGAGTGATGACTCTCAATTCACGATCTCGCAGTCTGATGGTCACATTCGGGTTTGGCGAATGCCTGGCGAACGCTTCATTTCAGATTGCATTGTATCAACCGTCAAGTTCGGCCGCGGAGGCAATGGTGTGGGGGTGCTTTTGTGGTTCGGCCAGGATCCCTTAGTTCCTGAGGCTGGAACCCAATTCTGCAATGTATCTTGACATACTGGACCACGCTGTACTACCAACTCTATGGCAAAAATTCGGGGAAGACCCGTTTCTGTTCCAATAGGATAAGTATTCCGTCCACATATCGAAGTTGTCCAGCCATGGTTTGATGACATGGGTGTTTAATAAACTGGATGGTCTTCAGAGAGCCGATCTTAACCCTACTGAACCTCTCTGAGACTCATTAGAACGCAGATTACGTACTCAGCCAAATCATCTATCGTCTATAGCCGGACTCACTGCAGCTCTCATGGATGCCTGGAAGACATTTTCTACGATCATCTATCAAAACATGGAGGAAAGTTCTTCCAAGCGTAAGCCGGCTGTGATTGATGCAAAAGCTGGACCGTAATCCTGTTAATATATCCCTCAGGAGTCTCCGTTTCTACCAACAGGAGATGTCAAAATAATTTTGGCCACATAGTGGATCTAATATACAGGGTGACGAAAAACAAATGGTAGATAATGATACATATAATAGATCATGGTATAGTGATCCATTTTGTCCCTATGAACATGGGTCCGAATTTGAACGCTAACTGAGGTATTAACAGAAATAAAAATGCCATCACCAAGATCAACAAGTTAATCTTGATGGAACAATAGGGTACATAAAAGTGTGTATACCGTTAAATTTGATCGTATTCCAACTAGTAGTTTCCAAGTTATGCATTCAAAATCATAACAGTGCTCACATGCGAGTACTAACCAGCAGGTGTTAAGATGTTGAATGCGTAACTTGGAAACCACTCGTTTGAATTCGATCAAATTTTAACGGTATAATTCTCCCAAATTTCATCATCCTAGATGTTATAGAACCTGAGTTATTAACATGTTGATCTTGGTGGCAGCATTTTTATTTCTGTTCATATCTCAGTTAGCGTTCAAATTCGGACCGAAATTATTTGTAAATCTCAAATAGGCATTTTAAATAAATGTCGAAATGTCCGAGTGCGAGTCGCGGATTCAAATCCCGCTGAGCTGGTGGATGTTTGTGTTTATCTCTTGTTAACAATTTCATCGGCCTGGATCTGCTCTGGACTGTTTATGTTAGGACAATCTAAAAGGCAAGCTATTATAATCTCTCCAACGAAAGATGAACTAAACGTATTCATTAAATTTCCAATTTCTATTGATAGATATTGATAAATTTTCTTTGCAACAAGGTCTAACAATTGAAATCGAAAATTAAACCGGAGATGTCCAGTTCACCTTTTCTTGAAAAGAGTGTAGGAGTATAGGTTGTATAGGATGAAGTGTTCCGTAATCTCTGACATTATAGAAGATCAATGCTTGTCCTTAAGAATTATTCCAAATTCTTCATAGCAATGTCTATAGAATTTTTCTTTCAAAAAGTTTATGAGAAACTGTGCTTTCCCATTTTGTTATCTTTCATGAATCTTAAGGAGGAACTTAATTTTGAGATTGGCGCAAAACTATTCTTTGGAAAGTTAAGCCTTAATCGGTTCTACTTAACCTGATGTTGACTTCCGTGACTGTCTTTCCCCTCCTGATTAATTCTTTTCCTTGTTGTCTCTTCCTTTGGTAAGATTAGCAAACGCGAAAGCTTTCTGATAAATGGCTTTTCCTTGCAGCGTCAGGGGAAAGGCTTAACATTACCGGTAATGAGCACCTCCGTATGCAAGAACTTTCAAAAGTGAAAAAAAACAAACCCAGGCTACATGCTACGAACTTTGGTATCGCTACTAAAACTTGAAATGTAATTAAAACAATAATAGAGATTCACTTAAAACTTATTGTTGTAAGATTATTTTCCTTAAATCAAATTCTTTAGAATTTAAATCAGTTTTTAGAAGAGGAGTCCGCCAAAATATATACGCATCTCAAGAAAAATGTGTATAAACTCTTTAATACTAAACCCATCCGGACAAATAGACACAAGTTACCTTTGACCTATAAAATTACAAGAAGTACTCAAAATAGTTATCATTAGCTTCCAAGCACTTGTAGTACGGCAAAATGCTGCTTGGGCCCATTATCTAGAGTGTTTATACTTTGTCTCATTATATGAAAAAATCTGCAAGGCAAAGTGGGAAAACACTTCACTACTTTTTCACCGTAAAGTAGTCTCCGACTGCGCACGCCTGGTGCTCAAAAACATGAAGCACCGTTTCAGTTTCATTTTAGCCCCTATGGTTTCAGTTTCTTTTTTATTGGCTGCGCATTGATCTGAATGAGATGACAATTGGTAACGTGGCTTTCCCATACTGCCTTGCAGCTTTTTTCTTATAGTGAGACAGACTTTAGTGGAATTGCTGCACATGCCATTTCAATTTATTCCGGTTTTATGCAATGCACGGCCTTCTTTAAAGTTCCCCCATAAGTGAAAGCCCACAGGTGTTAAATCAGTAAAACGTGCGAAAAACTAAATTGCACCTCTTTGTTCTATCTAGTGTCCTGGCAAATTTTCATCCAGGTAAGCTCGCACGTATCGGTGATTGTGTGGTAGCGCGACATCTTGTTGAAAGAAAAATTCATCATTTTCATAGCCTATGTTTGGCAGGTAATACGTTCATAGATGGCTTCTGTTAAAGTGCATATCTTTATATATAAAAATTCAGGCTCAGGGTGCGTCTGTAAATGTTCTAAAAACTTTTGAACCACTTATCCGATTGAGCTAATATTTGCAACATATATTCCTTAGGTCCAGAGTAAGGTTTTCATGTCCCTAAAGTAGGGGGGGAGGGATAAAAATCATATATCTTGGTTTATGTTTGTTTGTTTACTCAAGAGATGGCACCAGAATTTGTTTATATTTTCCTTGAAACCGAAACTGGACAAACGAAAAAAACTTCCGTTTTCCTCTGGATGTGTAGTATTGTTTGCACATTTCAAGGGAGGAAACGCAAGTTTTTTGCTGTCCTGCTTCTGCGCAGTTACTCCAGTTGCGGTTTCAATGGAAAGGTCTATATAAAAATTCAGGGTGCGTCTGTAAATGTTCTCAAAACTTTTGAACCACTTATCATTTGAGCTCATACTTGCACCAGATGTTCGTTAGGTTCAGGATAAGGTTTACATGTGCCGAGTGTTAGGTTGACCCAAAGGGGAAAGGGTAAAAATAATAATTTGCTTGATCTGTCTGTCTGACATGAGCCTACGATATGCGAGGACCAACAATGGGCGAGGTCAAAAATGCTAACACCGAGTTGAGTTAGTGAAGAAAGCCATTGTTGCAACGACAGTCAACAATACGTTAACAATCGAGCAATAATCATTGCTTCACCAACCCAACTCGGTATTTGCATTTTTGACCGCGCCCAATTTATGTCATATCCTATAATGCAGAGTAAAGTTTCTGCAACAATAGGCCATAAAATATTACTTTGGCTGTGGTCATGGAAAAGAAATACAAGATGGGAAACTCTATTGTTTAAAGCGTGATTTTTTTTTCACTGGCGCTCTCTGGCCATTTGCATGGGTATTACCCTCTGTCTAGCAGACAACTTTACTTTTCCTTATTGGCCTCGATCGCTCAGTGGTTGCGTGATCTCCTCTGATCAACACCTCCTAGACAGAAGGCCTGATAACGGAAACGTCATACATTGTTGCATCATCAAAGTTATCGATTTTTGGTCCGAACTTTCCTACTGCATGTAATCTTTCTGCGTATTGGAACTTTTAAAGTTTTGAACCCAATTTTATCAATGAAGACAGAGAGATAGAGAGTGGGTCTTGAAGATATTCCTATTCTACTTTTTGAAGGCCTTTAAGAATCCGAAATCAAATTTCAGAAATTCAAAATTTTTACACAAGGAAAGTCTTGGAGGCAGCAGTCCTATGGAGGCAGAGTCTGTGAGTGTTTATTGAAAAATATTGTATTTTTGAAATTCTGACTTCGGATTCTTAAACACATGAAAAATTAGAATACGAATGTTTGTAAGACACACTCCCTATCTCTTTGACTTCATCGATAAAATTGGGTTCAAAACTTAAAAAGTTCTCCACTTTCAGTGCCTCTATCTTTCAAACGGTTGGATCAATTGAAAAAAGACCAAGAATAAAACATTTCTTGAAAACTGTGTACAATCTGAATATAAATTTAAAAATAGGGGTTACTATTTAAGATTTCATAGTACCCCCGACCAACTAATGAATTTCCCGCAAGAAAAAACTCACTATTGATTATGGACATTTTTTCGTAAAATGCATAATTTCCGAGATATCTGCCATGTTACCATACTTTTTGACAACCTGTATATCAAACAACTTGGAATGACGCATCATGAATAAATATAAATTAAAATTTTTGATAGTCGATATAGGATCAAAGGCGCCTGGTTTAGTGGAACCATAATGGATCATTGGAACTTTCAATGTTAAGAAATGGTATTTTTTATATCAAACAACTTGGAATGATATGTCAGAATTATTATAACGTAAACTCATGATAATCCAAATTGGTTCAATGGTAAGTGGTTTAATGTTATGATTCTGGTCCATTGAAACTTTTAATGCTATGACATATTATATTTGAAACAACTTGGAATGACGTGTCATAAATGAATATAACGTAAAATTAATGATAGTTGAAATTGTTTTAATGGCACCTGGTTTAGCGTAACCGTTAGGGTTAATTGGAGCATTCAATGCTAAAATATTGCATGTAATATATCAAACACCTTAGAATGATATGTTATAAATTAATATAACGCAAAATCCTTGATAGTTAAAACTGGTTCAAAGGCACCTGGTCATGCAATACAGGGTGGGGCAATGTAACTTCTTTTTTTGAAATGTGCGCAACTCAGGCTGTAGCGGCTGCAGCAGGACAGGAGTGGTCTCATTCCACAGGCGTAGTTCTAAAGTTTTGTTCTCTTCCAGTTCAGTCACCATGATGCGTCGGAACAGTGAAGTGCGAGCGTTTGCTGTCGAGGCCTGTTTTTCGACCGGTTCATCTGTGATGGCAACCCAGCGCACCTTTCGACGGTGGTTCAGTACACCCCGTTGGGCCGTGTTCCGGACCGAAAATCAATTGTTACATGGGTCACTACGTTCAGACAAACATCGAGTACGACAAGCCGAAGATCTGGATTCCCTCGGCCAATCAGATCACGTGTGAACATTGAGGCAGGGAGAGCTTCAATCTTGCGATCCCCACGGCATTCTGCGTGCAAACATGCGTTTGCCCTTGGACTTTCCGATCGTTCAATTCTTCACCTTTGATGACCTTGTGCTGGAACTCTCCGAATGCGACTTCAATTTCCGGGGAACATTATGTGAGCTACTTCTCAAAAACATTCCTGAGGACACAATTGTTTTTTTCAGTGATGAAGCCCATTTTAACTTAACTGGATGAGTCAACAAACAGAACATGCGCTACTGGACTGACAACAACCCCCGAGAATTGCATAAAACGCCTTTGCATTTATCTAAAGTCACAGTGGTGTGTGTAATTTCCTCAGCTGGGGTTAATGGTCCTGGTTTGTCGAAGAAAATAAGGTAACAGTGACAGTGAATTCAGACCAGTAAGTGAACATGTTGGAGGAAATTTTTTCCACGACTTTGTTAATTGAACTTAGGGGTCACTTGGTTCCAACATGACGTAGCAACGGCTCACACTTCAAAGGCATCAATGGCTATTTTGATGGAACACTTCCCGGAGTACCTGATCTCATTAAGGGGCGATTTGGAATGGTTACCCCGCTTCCCATATTTGACCCCTTGCGGTTTTTATGTTGTTGTTTTTTTGAAATGCCGCGGTTATGTTAACCGTCCAAGGACCCTGCAAGACGTGAAAGCCAACAACCAGGCAGAAACTGCCGAATACCCCATGCAATGAGCAACGCCAGAAATCGGCTTATTCAGTGTATGGACCAGGGAGAGCGTCATCTACCTCATATGATTTTCAAGACTGTCTAAAACAAAACTTTAAATACGTACCTTAATTATAAATAACATATATATAACAAAATGGGTTTTATTGCGTTTTGAAATCAGGAAGTTATATTTCCCACCGTGTATATCAACAACTTGGAATGATGTGTCATGAATGATGTGTAAAGTTATTGATAGTCAAAATTGGATCAAAGGCACCTGGTTTAGTGGAACCATTATGGTTCATTGGAACTTTCAATTCTAAAATATTGCATGTACTATATCAATTTGGTTTGTTTGGTTTGTTTGTTATTAACATCCTTTTCAACTGCTATGGTCATTTCAAACTTGAAATAATGTGTAAAGATGAATACAACGTAAAATTAATGATAATTCAAATTTGTTCAAAACTACCTGGTTTAATGGTATCATTGTGGTCCATTGGAAACTTTTAATGCTAAGATACGGCATTTAATATATGAAACCACTTGGAATGATGCGGAATGAATGACTACAACCTTAAATTAATGAGAGTAGAAATTGGTTCCAATGCACCTGGTTTAGTGGAAACATTTTGGTTTAATGGAACTCTCAATTCTAAGATATGGAATGTAATATATCAAACAATTTTGAATGACGCGTCATGAATGAATATAACGTCAAACTATTGATAGTCGAAATAGGATCAAAGGCACCTGGTTAGGTGAACAATTATATCTCATTGGAACTTTCAATGCTAAAATATGGCATGTAATATATCAAATATCTTGGTATGATGTGTCATGATTGAATACAACATTAAGTTAATGATAGTTCAAATTTGTTCAAAGGTACTTGGTTTAATGGTATCATTATGGTCAATTAGAAACCTTTAATGTTAACATAGGGCAGTTGAAAAGTATGGTTTCGCGAATGGTTTACTTTAGCCTTTCGGTACTTGGTTATGTCATTTCTTAATGGTTTATTAATCCTAAACGTTTTTCATGTGCTCATTTTGGCTGTGTATTATTTTTCAGATGAATCAAAATTTCTTCGAATTTGAGCTCGAGCAACGAAAAAAGATTTCAATTTAAATATAAAAATTTCATGTTGAAAATTCAAAAAGATTTCTTTTAAAAAGCTCCCAATGCATGGTGTCTAAAGTACGGCCCTTTAGTAGAACCTAAAACATGAATTTTTTCTATATAAATTCTGAGCTTTTTAAATGTGTTCTTTTTCTGATTATTCACATACAGAAATTGCAATATTTCATAAAAAACAACCGAGCAACGCCGGGTAAAAAGCTAGTATGTATATACAAGATGATTCAAAATTCAATGTACAACTTTTAGAGGAGGTAGTATGAGTTATTCTAAGCGAAAAAGTTCATCCGAATTTGAATGATAACTATGATGAATGAGATATGAACAGAAATAAAACTGCGCCACCAAAATCAACAAGTTAATAACTCAGGTTTTATAACACCTAGGATAATGAAATTTGGATGAATAATAGAATCCATAAAAATTGTTTACTCCGTTAAAACTTGATCGAATTTCAATGAGTAATTTCTGAGTTACGCATTCAACATCGTAACAGTGCTCACATGTGAGTACTAACCAGCACGTGTTGCGATGTTGACTGCGTAAGTCGGAAACTACTCGTTGGAATTCGATTAAACATAACGGTATACACAGTTGTATGTACCCTATTATCCCCCCCCCACTCCCAAATTTCATCATTTTAGATGTTATAGAACCTGAGTTATTAACTTGTTGATCTTGGTGGCGGCATTTTTATTTCTGTTCATATCATTCAAATTCGGACCCATGTTCATATGAACTTTTTTGCTTAGAATAATGAACGGATATTTATAAGAGAAAAGGACGAGACACAAAAACCCTGGAATACAATAAATAATAGTCATTAAATAAAAATGAAAGATAAAATAATAATTAACAATTAACAAAATAATTAATAAATAATAAGTAAAATCAAAATAAAACTATAAAATC
Organism: Rhysida immarginata; assembly: GCA_023313115.1. NCBI lineage: Eukaryota > Metazoa > Arthropoda > Chilopoda > Scolopendromorpha > Scolopendridae > Rhysida > Rhysida immarginata. The sequence goes on from JAHWFO010026984.1 coordinate 1,303,357, forward strand.
AAATAAAATAAAATAAAAAGCTGACTTTTCGGATAGAGACTATCCTTTATCAAAGCAAAAAGGATAATTCTCTAAAGGCAATTAGAATATTAGTGAATTATCCTGAAGTTATGAAAAAAGTAATCGACAATCGACAATCGATCAGTGTAGTGAAAAAGTAGTACGAGTGGTCCAGGAGCCTTTAACTCACTTTACACGCTCGCCCATAAAGTAAACCAAACGAGGTACACTGAAGTAGGAAAGAAGCCTGATGAACCTCTTTAAGTCATCCAGAAATGAAAAAAAGTACTAAAGGACGCCTTTATATATAGTTGACATAGGGTTCAGTAAGACGGTATTGGCTGAAAAAGCAGAAGAGGAATTTGAAGACGTGTTGGGATAGGCCAGGAAGGAGGACAAATAGGAGGTAATAAGAGGGCGACGAAAAATAATGCAATAGGATAACACATACAAAATTAAAATTATAAAAAAGTTTAGGAATGATAGGGTGTCTAGCAAAACGATTTCGTAAAATTCCCTGGGAAAAAAAAAATATCCCTGAAAAAATCCCTGACCATTCCCGGTTACACAATTTTTTTGACAAAGCCCGGTCGCTAGTCACCCTGTAAAATAGTATCGCATAATAAAAAGGTTACTAAAATAAAAGAGTACAGAGAGCATATGAAAAAAAAAAGTACAGGGACGGACACAAAATGAACATAGGATAATTCTCTAAAGGCAATTAGAATATTAGAGAATTATCCTGAAGTTATGAAAAAAGTACTAAAGGACGCCTTTATATATAGTTGGCATAGGGAACAGTAAGACGGTATTGACTGAAAAAGCAGAAGAGGTACAGGGACGGACACAAAATGAACATAGAAGTAGAAAGATATGACAGAACATTAAAACTGAGACAAGATAAAAAAATAAAAGATAAAGAGAGAAAGAAGAAAAAAGGCCCAGAGAGCCTACGACAAATTAGGGAATAGCTGAAGTTGAAGAGGAATATGGGAAAGGTAATGAGGGAATGGTGCCTTTGCCAAGATTAATGCCATTAGGGGTGAGGGAATTAAATTTCCAAATAAGAAAAGACTCGAATTGCTTTCTTTCTTTTTTGTTATGGAAGTTACTACGAAGAAAATAAAGGCTGATGGCCTGTAAAGAGTGACCAGGGGAATTAAAGTGTTAGCGACAGGGGTGTCAGCATTGCTATGAATATCGAACTTATGCCCGGCAAATCTGGAGCGTATAGTATTGCCTGTCTCTCCAACGTACTGTTTCTGGCATACTTAGCAATGTAACAGGTAAATTAAGTTGTGAGAAGTGCAGGTCAGGTTCTGGTTAATCTTGAAAGTAAAGGAGGAAGCACTGCTGGAAATGGAGGTAGCAGGGTTAAGAAAATGGCAAACGCCACAACGCTTTGCATTGCAAGGAGAACATCCCTTAGTGGAAGTGCGTGGTTTGGTAATAGCAGCATGGACCAGAATATCTTTAAAATTAAATGTCCGTTTAAAATAAACTTTTGGTGGTTCTGGTAGAATGGAGTGGAGAAGAGGAGAGTTGTCAATAATATGTTGATGTTTCCTTAGGACATTTTTAATACTATTGAGGGTTGGATGATAAGGAAGAACTAATGTAGGTGTTGTCATGGCTGGAGAAGGTTTGGGGTTGTTGTTAGAACGAGAATTGCGATGTTTATAGATAGAGGCGCGTATGACAGATTTGGGGTAGCCTCTTGCTTTTAGGGAGTGGGTAAGGGCATGAGCATGGAAGTCCTTGTCAGACTGATTAGTGCATATTCTATGGATGCGAGTTAACTGACCTAATGGGATGTTATCCTTGCAATGGCGTGGATGGCAGCTGTCATAGTGTAAGTACTGGTGTTGGTCAGTGGGCTTCTTATAGAGATTAGTAGACAATTTATTGTCAGTAATAGAGATAGAGACATCCAAAAAAGAAACTGTCCTGATAGAGTAATTGGGAGAAAACTTGATGGAGGGGTGGATGGAGTTGGAATGGGTGATAAAAGATAAGAGTGAGTCTTCGTTGTGTGGCCCGATCAGGAAAATATCATCAATATATCGCAGCCAGACCAACGGCTTCAAGGGAGACGTGGAAAGTAGTTTGGTTTCCACCTCCCCCATAAAAATGTTAGCATAGTTGGGAGCCATTTTGGAGCCTATAGCAGTGCCACTGGTCTGGATGTAATACTCATTGTTAAAAGTGAAGAAATTGGAGGTGAGGATGGTCCGAAGAAGAAGGCAGATAGTGTCAGAAGAAGGAACTTGGAAAGGTTTGTTAGCCTTGAGACTGTTGCACACAGCTTTAACCCCATCATCATGAGGAATATTAGTGTAGAGGGAAGAGACATCAAGCGTGCAGAGGAAGACGTTCTTGAAATCGTAGTTAGAGTCGTTAAGGCGCTGGATATGGGAGAGAAAATCGTTAGTGTCTTTGATATAGGAAGGAAGACTGGGTGGGATGTGGCGTATGTGGTGGTCGACATACGCAGATAATGGCTCATATAGTGTGTTGTTACAAGAGATGATCGGACGGCCGGGATTGCCAGGTTTATGAATCTTGGGAAGAAGGTAGAAACGACCAGGAGAACTGAATTTAGGAAGGAGGAAGACGCGGGTTTTGTTATCAATTTCAGAAGAGGATTCAAGCTGAGAGAGGATATTTTGAAGTATGGTTTTGAACGTGTCAGTAGGATCGGAGGTTAGTTTCTTGTAGAACGTAATATCAGAGAGTTGTCTGTTAGCTTCGTTAATGTAGTCAGAGGTGTTCATGACAACAATAGCGCCTCCTTTATCTGCTGGTTTAATTGTTATATCAGAGTTATTGCTAAGGCGTTTGATACATAGGAATTCGTTATTGGTGAGGTTAGGAAGAGGTTTTTTAATATTTTTAGTGATGGAGAGGATGTCGTTTCGTATGGATTTGATGTAAACTTCTAGTTCAGGATCGATGTCATGAGGAGGGGTCCAGTCGCTGGGAATATGGAAGGTTGAGTTGGTAGCGGGAGTAGAATTGGAAGGATTCATGCAAAAGTATAGACGGGACCTGAGGGCACGGCTGAAGTTATCGACAGAGGAAATGATATCAAAAGTGTCAATAGTATTAGGAGTGGGACAGAAGGAAAGGCCTTTGGACAGGGCTCTGATCTCGAGAGACGAAAGTTTAGTGGTTGATAGATTAATAACCGCGGTTGTGCCAAGAGTAGAGGAGCTGGAGGAGCTGGAGCTGGTAGAGGGAGGTGGATCGTTTTTAGACAGGGAGTTCAGAAAATAGGCGGATAACGGATTAGACAGAAAGTGGGATTTATTAGGGAAGGAAATACGATCTCTCTGAAATTTATTACAGTTTTTGGAATAGAGAAAATCAATTTTTTTGCAAATGAAAGTATGAAGAGCATCAATATCCGGGGGATTAAGAGAGGGGAGAGTCATTTTGGGTAATGGACTGATAGACTTGTGCAAATGCTGGAGCAATGGTTACTAAGGACAGGAAGGATGCTACGGGTAGAGTCAGAAACAGTGGAATGAATTTGCGACAGAGTGGCAGAGGGTAAGGGACCTAATTGGATGCTGGGAGCAGAGACCAAACCTTTGGGGATTATGCCGAGAGTGAAGTAATGGGAAAAGGTGATTTTGTGAGCATGGTAGGTACAGAATTTGTCGCAAAGCTTTCGGAGCTGAAAAAAAGTAGGAGGGTGGTTGGCTGTTAGTCATCTGTTTTGTGTTGATCGTAGTTTTGTGGAGCTGCGTGTGTTATATGTGTGTGGTCTGGCGGAAGTGTCCGAGGTAGAAAGTGGGCGTGAAACTGTGTCTAGCATTTGTGTAGTGTTCTGTGAAGGTGTAGGTGTGAGAATTTGGTTAATGGGGGAGAGTGTTGGGGAAGAAGGGACCTCGTGAATGGTGGGTGGGGTTGTGTCATTGGAAGTTAATGTGTGGATGGTGGGAGTAAATGTACGTGTTTGCTGAAGGGGTGGAAGGACTGAAGGTGAAGTTGACATATGTATTGGTGAATCAGATGGTGTAGGGGTGTTGTCGGAGATGTTGTGTGGTGCATGATTGTCAGTGTCCTGTGTAAAACGGAGATAAGGTTGTGTGTGAAACCACATCCAAACCCTTGTGTGACAAATGTAGCCCATCCCTGCAAATGTGACTAGGAGAGAGTGGACAGTGTTGTAGAAAGTGAAAACGTTTAGAGGTGCTGGATAGAATCTGTGCTAATGTATTGAATCGTTTCCCTGTGCCAACTATATATAAAGGCGTCCTTTGGTACTTTTTTCATAACTTCAGGATAATTCTCTATTATTCTAATTGCCTTTAGAGAATTATCCTTTTTGCTTTGATAAAGGATAGTCTCTATCCGGAACGTCAGCTTTTTATTTTATTTTATTTTATTTTATTTTATTTTATTTTATAGTTTTATTTTGATTTTACTTATTATTTATTAATTATTTTGTTAATTGTTAATTATTATTTTATTTTTCATTTTTATTTAATAACTATTGCTTAGAATAACCCATACTACCTCTCCTAAAAGTTTGTACATTAAATTTTGAATCACCCTATATGAGGCGTTGAGCGCAAAAGTGGCCCAAGCCGAAAAAAATATGTTCTGAGAAAATCCACAGAATTCTTCCCTATTATGTATGCAAAATGGAATTTAGCGACCTCTGTTGGTACGCACACCAAACTATGGATGGGCCACAATGGCACTGTAAAAAGCAATCTATCAGCAATCTATCAGCAAGTTATTTCCACATGTTACTCTTTTTCAACATTATTGTTGGTTGGGCCACTATTGCGCTCAACGCCTCATATATACAGGGTGTCCACAAATGATTGTTCCGGTTTCATGATTTTATTGTAGTCGTATTATTTAACATATCATCACGAAACTTTGCAAATACATAGAGCAACTGTCAAAGGTTTTTTTTTGAAAAATGTCCGGCAGATCTAAGTTTTCGTTTGCGGCCGCTAGAGGGCTACAGCTGCAAAATGGATGGAGCGGTCGTGTCTGAAATGATCAAAAAGCTGCTATTACCGGCTGATCTGCCATTACCTGGCTCGTATCACCGATATTTTGCTCAAATTAACAGTCCCCAAGTTCATATACCAGCAGCACAAACACTAACTCCATCAAATACCCCCATAAAATAAGTCACAAGGGCTTAAGTCAGGGGAGCATGGAGGCTATGGCAGCTTTTTGATCATCATTTCTGACACGACCGCTCCATCAATTTTGCAGCTGTAGCCCTCTAGCGGCCGCAAAGGAAACCTAGATCTGCCGGACATTTTTCAAAAAATAACAAAAACTTGACGAGTTGCAAAGTTTCGTGATGATTTGTAAAATAATATACCTACAATAAAATCATTAAAATGGGACAATCATTTGTGGACACCCTATATATTGGTGGATTCTGTATATAATTTTACTATGCTCCCCTCAGGTTTTAAGTAGAGAAAATAAAATTTTTAGTAGTAATTAGGATTTTATTTTTAAATCCTATGGGGCGAATATACAAACAAATTTCACATGGGAAAGTATTTGTTCAACGGCATGTAGAGTTCGCAATTGTAAGGTGAAATGGAAGAGTTCACTTTATCGCGCTTAATAGGTAGGGATAGGCAGGGAATTTTTTTTTTTAAATGCTCTAATTTTCTTAAATCCTGGCACTTCAACAATAGGCTACAACGAACGGTTGCGAGCAGGCTTGAGTGAAAAAAACAGCTCACAGATCGCGCATGAGGGTATAAAGTATACTATCTTCATGACGTCTTTACTTATTGAGCGCGATAAAGTGAACTCTTTCATTTCACCTTACAGTGTGAGAACTCTGCAGTAGAAGAACGAGAAAAATACACTGAAGATGAAATGCGGGCAGGATAGTATAGCGATGCGTAATTTTAATTGGCATCCTCCTCTCCGCTCAAATGAGACTGTACATAAATCAAACACATACAGAATAGGGTATAGGGATTTTTGTAAGCTTCCTACAAGTGCTTCGAAATCCATGACAATGGGAAAATGTGATGAATCTTAGCGAACTTGTCACAAATAGGAACATCTCGACAGCAACCGTAGTAAAAATACATCTCAAAAATAAGTATGTATCAACAACGGAAGTAAAACAGCACCGAGTAAACGATGGTCCCTCTCATGCCATTAATAATCGGATTGCCGTAGACTATTTGTCAGTGTGTGACAGCCATCGAAGAGGCTCATGGGAGATCTGAGGCGGGAAAATTAAAAGGCCTTACACAAATGAGGAAATGAGTCTAGGAAGCATAAAACAGGCCGTCTTACTGCATCTGGACGAGTGACATTTCAGCCTACGAGAAGTAAGCCTCGAGAGAGTAGTCCACCAGCCAAGAGGAAAGAGAACCTCGATTACACGAGATGGCTTCAGGAGGCTTTCCAGGATAACGGGACTGGAACGTAGTAAGTCTACACTTAAATTTGATCGTCTGTCTTCATTTAATTCACGAGGCATGAAATTAAATTCTCAACCCAATAATAAGAATGTTTGAGGATATATCGTTTGAATATCGGAGAGAAGTATAATTTTCAACATAATTGCTTATGCTCTGCCCGTTCCTCCCTTCCGACTAATTGTATAGACGATAGACCACTAACTAGCCTTGATAGTTTGTGTAAAGACATTTATTGCAATTCTAATTGTTCTTCCATAAATGCTACGAGTCAAGATGAAGAAATCCTTTCACACGTGAATGGAATCAGCCCAGAGTAGAAGAAAACTTCAGGAGAGACTCATTGGATTGAAGAGTGGGACATTCGCTTTAGTGGTTATAATTTTCCGCTAAATAATTGTCTATCTGTTAGATAGGAGAAGCGCTAACGTTAATACACTTTAATCTTCACAATATGATATTAGAAGCCAGGAGCAATTTAATTTCGTGGTTTTATTTTGGAATTTGTTTCAGTGTGTATCAACGGAGATCTTAGCTGCTACGACCAGGATTCTACAAACTGAAGTGTTTGTGTTTTTACCCTCAGAGGGGCAACGGAACGACATCAGTCATCTTCAGTTTTTCTTCAGGCCAATTTCGATCTTTCAAAATTCACGGTGTTAAACCTGGTTCAACCCCCATCTCAATTTGTTGTCGACCGTCAGATGAAATCTTCGCGCTGCAAATATTATGTTGTGATTTATTTAATTCCCGTATTTGTTTATTCATTTAAATAAGATAAATAAGCAACCTGTATCGTTTAAGATGTAAAGTAATTAACAATCGATAAATAATATGGTCCAGATATCTAGAACTAGCCCCGACTTATGCCGTTAGTCGTGGTATTGTTCACGTTTTTGAATTGCTCTTCTCTAAACTGCTCAACCGTTTCGAATATGTTTTCGGACCTTTGTCTTCATTTGTTAAACTATACAAGCGGCGGTCATAAAGTCATTACAATCAATATGAACGAACGATCGCTTTTGAAAATGTGCGATGCCACTGGGACACGACATCCCTCGATGCTGGAGGATACAAAGCGGCGTTTGATGCAGTACCGCTAAAAGCAACATGGCGCAGCCCGTCGGAAAATTTGAGGTGTGAGCCGTGATAACATTCCTGCATTTGAAGGGGAACAACGCCAAACAAATCCATGAGGAGTTACTGAATGTTTATGTTGACAATGCCCTATCGAACGAGACAGTCGCCATGTAGCGATGTCGTTTCTCGTGTGGCCAGACTAGCATGGAAGATGAACCTAGGAGCGGACGCCCCTATATCTGTGACGAGCCTAAAATGCGAAGGAAAAGCCAGACAATCACTGAATCGTACTATCAGGACCTCCTGTGGAAGTTATTGGAGGCCGTCAAGTCAAAGCAGCGAGGCAAGGTGTCCAAAGGGGTCATACTTCTGCACGACAATGCGCCAGCACATTCTGCACATGAGACCATGCGCGTTGCGGCGGAACTGGGTTCGAAATTCTGCCCCATCCACCGTATTCACCCGACCTGGCCCCAAGAGACTTCTTCCTCTTCCCTCGCCTGAAGAACTGCTTCGTGGACGGCATTTCCAAGACGACGACGAGATCATCTTCGAAGTGGAGCAGTTCTTCAACAGCCAAACGGAGGACTTCTATAAAAGTGACATCCAGAAAGTCGTCCATCATTGGGAAAAGAGTGTGCCCCTGGCAGGGTCATATGTGGAGAAGGACTGACGCTATCACCGTGCAGCGTCACCCCCATCTATCTTTCGGCTGATTATAATGACTTTATGACTGCCCCTCGTATTACGAGAATTCTTACAATTTTTATAATCAAAATTGCAAACATCAAGCTATTTCCACTAGATATTAAACTTTGTTTATTTTATTAATAATTAGCTTCCGACTCTGTTTTCAAGGCTGAACAGATTGACCGGAAGACGATAGCAGCACAGATCACACTCAGTTTAAAGGTAGGAGAATCAAGAACAGTCAGAAGCTAACAAGTAAAGCAATTCGATTAAAATTAATGGTCTACCGTCAACGTGTTAAGAGTATAAAAATGAACTCTTACAGAATGAAACGATTTGTGTGGTCAGATGAAATCCGTGTTCGTTTGTAACCATTGAAATGGATTCCACGTATCCATCTTTGACGCCCGCCTGTCAGATTAATGCTATTAAGGTAGTTTTCCCTCAGAGGGGAAGCATGCTACCAGAATATGCTGCTTGTGGTAATGGTAGCATATCTTCAGACGTTTATGGCTTTCGCGCAATGTGTAGGTGATGTTTGGTTCAACGAGGTTATGCGCTTCCCCGCTGCACTCATGCTACCACTGTCTGGGATGGCTGGAGGTAAAATCTCTGAATTCAGGATCTTCCATAATCTGCAAGATCCCTGGATCCACAAACTACAGAATCTCTGTGGTTGACCGAAATATTAATCCGAGATCGACGTATAGAATAGGGCAATCGACTGTTTCAACGAGCCTGAAGGCACTACTTCCAAAACTTCGCATCCTGCAGAGGCTGTTATTAATAGAAGAGGAAACTGACAAGCTGCTAGAGAGTTATGTTTTGTCCACTCAGAGCATAATCTCGGATAATAAAATTTCAATTAAATTTTCTGGTTCCAAAACTTCATCAAATTATAACAAAAAAAAAGATTGGAACTTAAGTTTACAGGAATTTACTTAAAACTCTCTATTAAGTGTTGAATAAGTTTAATATGGAGAAATATCTTTCATTTAAATATGAGATAAGCTCTTTCTCACCAATTTTTTTTTTTAAATCATCTAGAAATATCCTTTCCTTTCCTACTTTTCTTTTAGCAATTGTTAATCATGGAAATAAAAAAAAATGTATATTTTTCTCGAAACCCAGATTTCTAAAATAAGTAGACAACCAGAATTTAACTTCTCTACTGGAATTCTTCAGTTTTATCAGTTACCATTATATATTATTTTATTCATTGTTATTCATATTGTCTTAGGAAGCTTTTGGAATTGCATTCGCCATGTTTTTTTCCATCCTTAAGAAAATTGGCTCTTTCAAAGTTCGCATAGGAACGATCGTTAAACACTTTTCCCTTCTTGTATTCTGTTCTTGTACGTATTTCCTCTTTAGAAATGAGGAACGACAAACCGACAGAAATAGTGTTTTCTGCATTGCCCGCAGCTGTTCTTCTGACAAACCGCATTTTGAAAAGGGAATAGCAGTTGCCAGACATTTGTGTTCATCCACTTCAGATACCGGGCCAGAAACAAAGTTTTCTTCTAGCATTTACATGAAATGTCGATACAAAGTTCTCTATTAAATATCAGAGCGAGTATAATTTTTAAAGAGGAAATTAAAAGTTTTTTTCACAAATATTACGAAGATGAAACATCAGTCTTATGAACTACATTACTATTTAATGAAGAAAGAATTGATTTTTAAATTAAGAATTAAAATACCATAAATATTATAAATCAGATGCATAAATTTATTATTATAAACTATCTTCATCCGTAAATCTTGCATAGAATAAAGTTCTATTGAGATGTACTAAAATCTTTAAATAAGAAGAATTCTTATTAGATTAAAATTTTTGCTGCTAATTAGTTGATATATTTCTTAATAAATCATACTTTCTATCAAATTTATTAATTACATTTACTAAATTTACATATCTTAAAATTTATGCATATAAGCTATTTTTAACCATGGAGATGAAAAGCTCGATGAAATCATCGAGAAGATTAAATTTCAATTTTCTGACAATGAACATATTCCAGTGAGCGTTGACACTTTGATATGTAGGCACAATTAACTCACAAATTTGAATTTAATTAATTTTTCGAGTCAAATTCTTTACGAATTTCAAAACGAGAATTCCCAACTACGACTACAGTAAAATGAAAATAATGTTCCAGAAGCATTAGAATAGTTGATAAAAAATTTCATAGAAGTAATAAAACTATAATATCCCTTATTATCCTAAGCTAACGATAGGGTAGCTTTCATTACAGCTAAACACTATATCCGTAAAACGATAAGAGAGAAATATTAAATTGAGTATTTGCAACCGAATAGCCACACTGTCTAAAATTTACTCCTCTGAAATTAAATGGTCGACAACTGCGCAGGCAATGATAAATGTTCTTAAAAACAATATCGCAGATTAATTTTTCCTTATTTAAAAGTTCATCAGAGAGAGTATGTTCTCGAAAATAAAACCAATTCTCCAATGAATCTCTATCTGTACTTTGTAGACACTGTTAAAACTAATTACAGATCGGATAACACTACAACAGCACTTTTCAAAATGTTTCGGATAACAACCTCATTCTCTATACGTACGATTCATCATTGGCTTGTATTGCAATCATTTAGGGTTTTTCGAAACTGATACCTTCCTTAGTAATAATTTTTTCTCCTGCTTAAAGAGGTTTTGTTTAAGTTAATATTATGCGTCTTAAAAGAAATAAGTAATGATACTCTTGTTTATTTCCAGTGAAATGCTATACTCGTATTATGACCATCTGACATGTTTACGCAAATGCGCGCACGAACGTCGCCACAATGTGGCTAGCGGGCCGGACCAATATAAAAAGGGAAGCTGAGTGTCGTCGACAACAGTAGACGTGTTCCATTCTTCAACTATGGATAAATGACGCGATTTAACAGCCTTCGAATGCGGGATGATTGTAGGTGCTCGGAGCTATGCAGCGAGTATCAGCGAAACAGCAGCATTCGTGGGGTGCTCAAGAGCAGCCGTCGTTAAAGTATTTAAAGACTGGACGGTTAGCCGGAAGACGGGTCTGAACGTTCGCGTTGTGGCCGCCCACGGATGGTTGATGATCGGACAGAACGGAGACTGTCACGACTGGTAAAGGATAACAGAAGGGCAACTGTGCATCAAATTACTGCTGACCTTAATCAGGGGTCCTCCAAAACGGTCTCTGAATGCACTGTCCGCCGCGCACTGCATGGCATGGGATACGGAAGCCAAACACCTGTCCGCACTACCTTTGCTGTCTGCAGCCAACAAGCGGAAACGACTCCAATTCGCTCAGGAGCACAAGGACTGGACTATCGAGCTGTGGAAACAAATCATGTGGTCTGACGAGTCACGATTCCAGTTACATCATGCAGATGGCCGCGGGAGAATCTGGCGGAAACAGCACGAAAGCATGGACCACGCATGCATAAGTACAACCCTTCAGGCCGGTGCGGGCAGTGTTATAGTCTGGGGAATATTTTCCTGGCATGCGTTGGGTCCGTTAATACGTGTTGAACAACGTCTGGATGGCACAGCATACCTCCGTATCGTCGCCGATCAAGTCCACCCTGTCATGTTGATGGCGTACCCCAATGGAGATGGCTACTTCCAGCAAGACACTGCGCTATGCCACAGAGCTCGTATTGTGCAGGAGTGGTTCCAGGAACATGAGGGGGACTTTACCTTACTTAGGTGGCCCCCACAATCCCCAGATCTCACTCCAATTGAGCATTTGTGGGACGAAGTCGAACGAACCGTCAGACGGCTGGATCCTCCACCGTTCATTCTAGCACAACTATCCGTCAGGCATGGTGTCAGATTCCTCCCACCACCTTCCAACATCTCGTGGAATCAATGCCACGAAGAATCACCGCAGTATTAAAGGCAAAAGATACTGAAAACGAGATACTTTCAGGATGGTCATAATAATATGCTCACTCAGTGCATAATGGAAAAGTAATTTGTTTCTTAATGAAGAAAGAGTATAGCAATTAGGTCTTCAATAATACAATTTAATTAAAGGAAAAACGTAATAATAAAAGACACGAAGAACGTTTCGATTTAAGCCATTATGAAGGGTCATGAATATAAACTTTACAAAGACTCTTATAACGTTTTTTAATTTCAAAAGTATCGGCCTCGGTGGCTCAGTGGTTGCGTGATCGCCTCTGATGCCCGAGGATGCGGGTTCGACCCCGGCCGAGGACGACGAGGAATTTTTCAGGGAAAATCCTGAGATCACGCACTTCTTTCGAAAGGGAAGTAAAGCCGTTGGTCCCGGGTTTGCCGGCTGCACGTTAAGGAACCCTTGTGAGGCAAATTTGCGGCCCCTATAACACCGTCCTGAAATGACCATAGCAGTTGAAAAGGACGTTAATACCAAACAAACCAACCAAACCAAACCTAATTTCAAAAGCTCTTTAACACTACAGGGTGGGCCATAAATCCCTTACCACCCCTTTTACAATTCGTTTTTGTGGAAATTGACGGACAACCACCATGTGAGGACATATTAGGCTTAGGGGGAAGTCATATGGTGCAGGTGACCGGGACGCGCGTCCATCTTGAAAGCCGCCATCTTGGATGCACCGTAAGATTTTAAATGGGAAGGGGGCCGTGGGGCACATGATTTCGGGCTAGAATTTCCCAAGGAAAACAATAGTGCAGTCCGTTTGTTCATATCTTAATTCGTTCAACAGTTACAGGCATTCTAAATGGCGATTCTCACTGTAGTTACCCTTTGCTGCAAGTGCTAAAGCATGCCACTAACCACAGAGGAGAGGACAGAGTTGATAAGAGCATAGGGAGGGAAGAGTGCAAGGGCTGCAGCAGCGAAATTCAATGAACGACACCCTGATTGACTACCTGTTATCCCAAGCTAGTGTTGCCCGGCTCTTCAAGAAGTTCATGGATATCGGTTCCGTAGCAGACAAGCCCAGATATGGAAGACCCACGACTGAAACAGATAAAAACACAACCACAGCATAGGAGGGGGCTCACGTAGAGCACGTGGAGCACCATATATAACAGTGAGAATCGCCATTTGGAATGCCTATAATTGTTGAACGAATTAAGAAACGAGCAAACGGACTGCACCTTTGTTTTCCTTGGGAAGTTCTAGCCCGAAATCATGTGCCCCATGACCCCCTTCCCATTTAAAACCCTACGTTGCTTCCAAGATGGCGGCTTTCAAGATGGCCGCCGTCCCAGTCACCTGCACCATATTTCCCCTAATATGTCCCCACATTGTGGTTGTCCATCAATTTCCACAAACACGAATTGTACAATGGGTGGTAAGGGACTTATGGGTGACCCTGTAAAATGATAAGATAGTACGAGGGTGAATCAAAAAGTAAGTTACACTCAGCACCATCTGTGGTCGAAGAGCGCCGACATCATTCGCCGTTTTTAAGGATGTTGCCTGTATGTCTATAATTGCAAGGTAGCATGATCCCACGTGTTCACGCGTTTACTGTGTACGTAAGAGCATTGTTGTATGGCGCAGCAACTGTTGTACACTCTAAGTTGGAACAATCCGTTTTTTGTGGGCGAAAGGCTTAAATTGCACTGAAATCCATAAGGAAATTTGCAGTGTCTACGGGGATAATGTGATTTCTCGTCCTGCAATTGTGAAGTGGTGCCAGCAGTTCGAAAATGGGCGCTCAGATTTGACGGACGAATACCGCGCAGGAAGACCATCCACGACCAACACTCCCGAGCACATTGCCCGCGTTAATGAGATGATTCTGGACAATCGACGAATCAGAATTAAAGAAATCGCCAGAACGCTTAGCGTTTCTTATGGGAGTGTGCGGACATGGTTGAGATATGCTGGAGCAGATTTTTACCAAAGCGGCATGGAAAAGTTAATTTCACGTTCAGACAAGTGTTTTCAAATGTTGGGTGATTATGTAGAAAAGTGAAATGAATGGTGCACATTTCCTCAGAATGTGTGAGTATGGGATCTTAACTTACATCTGTTTTTACTTTTCAGAGTGTAACTTACTTTTTGATTCACCCTCGTATATTCTGGTCTTTTATTATTATGTTTTTCCTTTTATTAAATTATATTACCGAAGACCTAATTTTTGTGTTCTAATTAATAATACAAAACCATTTAAAGTAGAATATAGATTAACTTTATTTATAAATAAATTTGCATCTTTTAAAATCTTTTTACTCTAATCTTAATTCAGAAATAATTCAGTTAATTAGAAAAAATTTATATAAAAAATTTATAACGTGGATTGCTTAATGATTTACCCATATCCCGTATTTACAGTTACAATAAATTTAATGATGCGCATGAAAATCGAAGCCAGTTATCATCTACATGGTCTAAAGGAGAACATAGAAGACCGTAATCAGCGAAGGGTTTGAAAGTGTTAATTCCATAAAGTTTTTTGGGATTTTCACTTAAGCCCCATCTTGTCGTCCCAGCTTCCGTGCAATCATCAAAGGCAAATCACAAAGTATTTCGGGAGACAATCCCTGACAGCTCGTTTCCAATTAAGATTTATTAACAAGTTCCGTTGAAAGAGCATAGATCCTGACCATCTGAGGATCCTAAGAGTGGATTTATAAAAGTGAAGGAGAATTTATGATGCCGTAGTCTTGAAAGGAAGAAAAGTAACTACATTACTAGAAGCCTTTTATTGAAAATTATTATGATTATTAATTTAGCTATTGGTGAATCAAGCAACATTTGGAACACTCAATCGGTATCATATAGAATTTCAGAGATTACTTTTACATGGTGATTCTAAAGTCTGCAAAGCATATTTTCTGTTATATCCTTCATATATAAATAATCACTCCGATTTAAAAAAAATTCATGAGATGGAAAGTACATTTTATGCATAATATGTAGATAACACTATTATTGAGACCACAAATTTAAAATAGAGTCTAGTATATTACCGTTTATATAGTATGTTATTTGATGATTAATTCATTCAAAATTGTCCAGGTAAACAATTTGCAGCCCGATATCTGCCGAACAAGTCAACAATTCAACGTCTAGTTAAGAAATTCAGGGAAACAGGTAATGTTAATTTATGGCCAAGAAGTAGTATGATTGTGTCAGTTCATTTATTTAATAAGGAGATATTATACAATATCTTTAAATACTTGAAACTAAGTATAGTTTCTAATCTAGAAGCTTAAATAGACTATTTTGTAATATAACCCCCGCTTTTTCTATAGGCTACTTTTATAAATTGTTTAAGGAATACTGTTATTCATTTCATCTTGCAATCAACTAAATTTATGAAGAAGCCTGAATCTTTCTTAATAGTGCAATATCATTTAACCTCTCATGTGATAAGCATTTCACATTTGTATTAAATTAAGAGACGAATCCGATATTAATTAATGCTTTGTATTGTATAATAAGATTACGTTAAACTTGTTGTATAATTAACGTTATGTTTAATCTGTCCATGAAGTTATTGAAGGACTGTTGAAGATTGAGATCCTTTTTCTTTATACACAAGAAAAATAATTGGTGCAAACCTATTTTTCTGCAAAGTTTTAGCTGTTTCCCCTCTTATCTTTTCGCTTTTGGCTAACTCCGCTCTGCTGCGGTTTGCAAAGAGATTGCGCTGCCAGCTCATAACTTTCAAGAGATAATGAATCTCAACATCTTTTGGAAAAGCTTCTTTGCTTGACCTTTAGCTTAAGTTAAAAGCCTACGGTGGATACATCTTCAAAGCATCACCAAAATGTCTCATCCAGTAATATTAATTATATGCTCAGTGGTTAGAAAATAAATAAAGAAAAAGCATATCAGATAACCAGATTCGAATGGAAATTTTATCTCGATGTATAGGGTTTTTAAGCAAACAAAATCACATATAAAATAGTAAAATTGTTCGTCAGAATTTATCTCAACCTTAGTTGATCGAGCGAAAAGTAGAACAGATAAACTACACTGTAGAAACAAAAAGAGTGACCTTACGTTAGATTTATAGCCTAATTTTCGCCGCGTTCACACATGAACAAAGTTCTAGAATCCTGTATGCTCTAGCAAACTCTGATTTTCATCGTTCGCAATTGGAAGGAAGTTTTCTCAAATTTAGGTAACGTTTTTCCGTACACGAGCAAATGATCGATACCAGAAACTGAGCGATTATAATTGTCTGGCCTGTTCTAACATGCCTGCAGCCTCTAAACCCCAGACTCTGTCTTCATTTCAAATATCAAGGAATGCTTGTTGAGAAAACAATTATCCGATCTTAATCTGGACAATATTATTACGTCATTCACAACAGGTTTTCGTTGTATTTACTGAGTGAATGCATACTCACATTGTATGATGTATTATTGTCCTTAAGCATGCAAGTATACTTAATTCAAGTATTGTAATACAACTTATGTAATGCAAGTTGTGGATATTAATTAATTATGTTATGTAGGCTTAAAAAGGTGAGTAATGCGAAATCCGGCAACGTTGCGTGAAAGACAACGGTCTTATGAACGAATGCGGGATGAGTTAGCTCAATCACTCGACTAATACGGTCAGGAGAGGTAATGCAAATGGCGTCCTCCAGTTCTGTTCCCGCCACCATCGTTCCCAAGCCGCCTCGGATCGTTGTCAATTTCTCCATACTCGCGGTTTCAAGTCAACGGACATTCACCAACAGCTTGTTTCTGCGTATAGAGGAGATGTGATATCAGAGTCAATGGTGAGAAGATGGGTTCGCGAGTTTAAAGCAGGAAGACACGATCTTGAGGACGAAAAAGGAAGAGGTCGACCTTCACTCGTCACGGACGAAATGATGCAAAAAATTGAAAATTTGATCCGCGAAGACCGGCGTACGACATTGGATGATCTCCACGAGAGTTCACCTGAAATCTTACGAACTCTCATCCATCAGATTGTTACAGAAAAACTCGGTTTTCACAAGGTTTGCGCCCGATGGGTTCCGAGAGAGCTGACTCCAGATCACAAGGCACAACGTGTGCGTGCTGCCCAAAAATTGTTGACCGCTTTAGGGACGAAGGTGAAGATTTTCTCAAATCCATTGTGACAGAAGATTAAACTTGGATGTCCCACTACACCCCAGAGAACAAGAGGCAATCCATGCAATGGAAACACACCACATCACCAACCACAAAAAAATTCAAAGTCGTGAAGTCAGTCAGGAGAATCTTGGCCTCTGTTTTCTGGGATCAGAAAGTAGTTCTCCTGATCGATCTTTTTGCCCCAGGGGGAAACAATTAACGGACAAAGGTGCTGTGAAACTATGAAGAAACTTCGTCGGGCCATTCAAAACAAGAGAAGGGAAATGCTGACTGCATGTGTGCGCCTCCTCCATGACAATGCTCGGGCTCATTTTTTTTCTTGTAAATAAAAGTACAATTCTTGTAAATTTCATTTTTTTCAATAAACACTCGATTTTTTAAAAATAAACGGAACTTATTTTCTGGACACCCCTCGTACCATAAATGCAATGAAAATTTTTTTTATTTACAGAGCATAAATATTAAAGGTAAACTCCACGGAAAAATTCGACTTTAATTTTTTTACATCATAACATTAATCCAGGTTAATGTAGAATAAATCATTAAAAAATTTTCGATTTATCCTAATAGTTTATTAAGAAAAATATCTCGGAAGATTGAAAATTGGCCCTCTGATCCTCCCATCTCTGCTCCAGAAAATACGGCGGAACACGACTCATTTTATGCCGCCAGAACCTCAGGAAAATTCGTTGTCGAGATGCTACTCGCTTTCGATTCTAGGTTCGTTTCGAGCGATTCTACATGTCGTAAGATTTTACTAATCTGTTTTATGTCAGAATGCCTTCAATTTATTCTCTGTTTGGATGTATAAATAGACAGTCGGATAGAAATTTCACGTTTCATAGATTTCAACAATCAGAATCGATAAAAAAAACAATTGATTAGTTTTTGACAGCGACGGAAATGGTATCCAACTCCAAACGGCATCGTGTGCTCAGCTCATTTTGAAGCGTCGTGCCTTTTAAATTCAATATCAATTCAAAGAAGAAATTCATTGAAGCTAGATCACGGATAAGGTGGAACAGGTTGCTCTTCCAACTCTAAACGGGCCTGGCGTTCTTCAAGAACAACGACCGCAACAGGCATGTGCTAATCGCCAAAGGAATGGGGTAGGTCTATCTGCTGTGTAAGGATGTGCTATGCCGCAGGGATGCTGTATATCGCAGAAGATCCCGTTTCAACGGTTTAATGCATAGAGCTATATCTCGCAGAAGTTGCAGTGGTATTCTGCTAACGGCCCTTGTATATCCCTGTCACTGTTATCAAAGTCGCTATAGTTACAATCTATCTGGTTTTCGTATTCGTATCTGAAGTGCGATGCTAAAATCACTTGTTGCAATTTGTGACGTCAAGATTTCGAAACTCCTTCGCACTCCAACGGCTGTTTGTGATGCCACATCCTGCCGAAACTTGGCGCCAATGTCGATCGCAGGGGAAAGAAAAATGAAAGTTTTTCGTATATTTTATCAATTTTGAGTTTGAAATGAAAATTTTTATATAAAAGGTGTGTTCATAAAGTAATGTAAGTGATTTTATTGTGAAGCGACTGTACGTCGCAGCGCGTTTGGACTGCTTGGCCTAAATGTGGGAGACGCTTGGCTTCACAACGCGCCCAAGTTCAGTTTGCTCCGAGCAGTGGTTGTGCCATTAGAGTTGATTTTGTGAAGCTGGTGTCAAAGACCGTGTTGCGACGCGCGATGGGGCAAACGATCGAACAAAGGTAGGCGATCCAGTTCTGCACCAAAGTCGGCAAAAGTTATACCGATAACAAACAATTGATCCAGCAAGCCTACGGGGACTCTGCTCTATCGACTTCGCAAGTTTCAAGGTGGTTGAAGATGTTTAAGGAGGGCCGGGAAGAGGTGACTCGTGTGCGTGATTTGTTGAACTCTCACCGTCGAATGAGTCTTAAGATGATTGCACAGACACTGGACCTTCAATTAGTCAATGTGCACGCCACCATGACAAATGAACTCAACACGCGCTCTGCGCGTCCGTAAGTTCTGGCGAAGCACAACTTAGCAACGCTGCCCCAGCCCCCTTACAGTCCCGACTTGGCTCCGCCAGACTTCTTTTTTATCCGAGGATTAAGATCGCCCTCAAAAAACGCCGCTTTGACGGCATTGAGGCGATCCAAGCCGCCGTGACGACCGCTCTGAACCGTCGAGGCTTTCCAGCGCGCATACCGGGCCTGGGAAAATCGCTGGAAAAAAAGTGTAGATGCACGAGGGGAATACATCGAAGATTTCTAAACATTTGTAATCTTGAATAATTTTTTTTACGACAACACTTGCATTATTTTATGAACACGCAAATTTGCTAATTGGTTGTTGAGATCTTCATCTTTCGTTTTAAACAAGTTGTTTTGAGTGTGGAATTTACCTTTAACTATATGATATTTAAATATTCACAGAATTCAACGATATTTAACCCTGGTAGTTGGTAGTCTCATTAAATACTTCTTTTTTAGAAAGTTGAATTAAAATTGTTTAAAAGGCAGCAATTTTATAGACACTGGGTGTCATTAAGAGTCTACGTGAACCCGAAATTAGGCGTGAACAATTATATAAACACCCGCCTGTTATATTACACCAAAAATGAGCGTGCACACCAATGAAGCCCAATTCTAAAAGTGATAGAGGCGATCATGGCCAATAAGAAATACAGACCCTGGAGTACGTGCTTGGCCTCAGCAAAAAGTATCATTGGAAATACATAATTGCTGCCATTTGGAAAGAGAATAGCAATGTTATGTCAAAATGACAATGTTTGCATGGGCATCTTGACTTTCTTGTCGGCTTCGATCTAAGATAAATAGGAAATTTAAGTAATATGTTGTTCAGCTCTGTTGAAAAGAGACTATACAGGGTGAATACAAAAGTCTGAACCCCCTTTTTATTTTTTGAACCGAAGCAGATATGTCAATTTTGATGAATCCAATGAATAGGAAGTTGTGGGTGGCCTATCCCATGGTGCACTTTTCATCATCCCAAATATGCAAATTAGGACACATTCAAAATTTATCTCAAAAACCGTAAGGGATAGAGAAAAAAACCCAATTGCAAACTTGCTCAGCACAAAAAAACAAACAAAACAAAAAAAAAATCATCCAAATCGGACCAAACAATCACTCACAATCTAGCAAAATATTAAGTTCTTTTTTATTCTTTATTTTCTTTTGTATGCAAAAGTTTAAACCGACTTCACCAAATGTGAAATTTAAGATACATGGTACAAACCAAACAAATATCCAAAACTCTAGATTTGGAACAGAACTGATAAATGGCAAAATGTCTCTATTAAAAACAAGCAAATAGAAACCCACTGCAACATCCACTAAATATAAAAATAATTAAGATGACATGCATATATTAATAAACCCACCAATGCACTTACAATTTAGCTAACGTATTTAGACATCTCGATACAGGAGTTTAAAGCAACAGTTGTAAATTATTATTTTTTTGCAAGAATTAAAACAAATATAGACACAACTATAGTAATTTATTTAATTGTAATTATTCGTTGTTTTACTTTTAATTCTCATAAAATAATAATTTACTTCTAATCTAACAATTACAATTATAGATGTATATAATTTTTTTCGGTATAACGTTTTTGACTAATTCCAGGCATTTCTATTTATATACACTTTATGAAGAATGGGATTATGGAAGGTTTGCTTTAATTCCATTCGAACATCGATGTACTTCAATATTCGACTGTCGCTTATAATTTTGACTTTTGACGATAGGGTGAAATCGCCGAAACGACCATCAATTATTTTAATAATAAATTTCAATACTGTAACGAGGGCCGTTATAGTTTCCTCAGATACTATTAATTTAGTTTCTATTGACGGTGACAAATAGTATGTGTCTTTCACCTCAACAGGTAAACATGAAGAAAATGAAAATCGCTATTCTGACAGGCTTGATAGGCGTTCTAGCATGAACTCCAAGACTCTTAAAATTAGTGCGAGTAAGCATGAAATTTCAAAAACTACGCATTCTTGCTAATTCAATCTTTCTTCCTAGGGGAATTTTATATTTAACAAAATGTTTATGCAGCAACACGGGAATCATTTAACCATTTCCCCATCAAAGGAAATCTTCGGGCGGGTAAGAACTCGCTCAGGCACTAAGCTTTATATTGCCTATTATACATCAATAGACTCGCTCTTTTAATAGGTTTTGCCTAAGGCAAATAGGAACATATTACAGATTGGTGCACAACTTTGCTAAATGCTACTTATTGAATTTAATTCGTTTCCTCAAGGTATTTTCTTATAAAATAATACCGGATTTTACCACAAATGCTAGAAGACATCGAAAACTCAGATGAAACACGAGCTCAAATTTGAGCGACTTCTGAAAGTCAACATGTCGAGCACCTCCT
This sequence comes from Rhysida immarginata, assembly GCA_023313115.1. Taxonomy (NCBI): domain Eukaryota; kingdom Metazoa; phylum Arthropoda; class Chilopoda; order Scolopendromorpha; family Scolopendridae; genus Rhysida; species Rhysida immarginata. The sequence continues at coordinate 1,324,990 of JAHWFO010026984.1, forward strand.
TGATTAGTCCTGTTATTATTTTATTAGTAAACACGGTTTTATTTATGTTGAAATTATCGTTTATATTTTAAATTTTCTTTAAATACAAGAAGTTTATTAATTTTGTCAAATAAAAGCAGCTGGGCGAGTTCCCTTAAATACCAATTCTTAATACAAGTCATCGGTGTGCACTGTTGATGACAAATTATTCTTTCAATTATGATTTTCTGATGGATTTAGACTAAATAGATACTGCTATACTATTCTGTATATTGCCTAATTGGCAAATGAAGTAAGATCTCTCCCTTTAGTAGAAAAAAAGTTGGGGATGAAATGACACAAAAGAAATAAGAACATTAATAAATATGCTAACGCACCCATAATAAAGATCTAATTCAAAAACGTTTGCAACTGCTGATTATATTTCTCTATGAAATGTAGGAAGGTTATAGTCAAACCGTAAGATCTAGTTGCCTGAGTAGAATAATCGATTAATAAAAAGAGGGAAGTGCAGGTGATAATTCCTGGACGGGGAAGTATCATGTTAAATCAAGCCTGATAATTATTATTTTAACACGAATATCAATACTAATTTTGGGAACAAATTTACAACGGAACCCCATATTATTTGAGACGTTGGACTATTTAAGTATTTTGGTAATTGGATCTTCGCGATTTCTGAGTGCGAGTCTCCTATTTCTTTAATATGGAAAGACGATTTTAAAAACGTTCCAATATTTCGATAAATACTTTAGAATTCTGTCGACAACGACATAGTTCAGTAAACGATCAGAGCTCCTCATTTACATAACCAAGTTTGATGTATTTAAGTTATACATGGTGTTCACATGAACCTCCCTGATTTCAAATGTTAATTGTAAGAAAATTAATGGTCCTAGAGCTTTGCGGTTTGCGGTATCATGAAAAGCAACTCAAAATGTTTATGCAGGCAAAATCGTAGAATGTCCAGTCGATAATCAATCTAAAATCCATGTGTTGTGTAGTATGACCGGTATGATTAAATTGATGGCTTCCACAATTTTCTGGCGAAGATCATGAAGATTACGTACAGGTGTAGCATAGAATATAACTTTGACATAGCTCCATAGGAAGAAATCCAGAGGCGTTATGTCTGCAGATCGCTGTGATTTCGTTTCAGCATACCACAAAAGGTACTGAGCTTTCTCTTGTGCTGTTATCATCTTTGTTAATTATATAACACCTGTAACAATAGAATAATAATTTTTCAAAACATTTGGTCTTCATGACATTGCAAACCGCAATCTCTAGGAATAATAGTTTCCTGACATTTGAAATCAAGGAGGTTTCTTGTAAACAACCTATATTTTGAGGAGCAGAGAGAGAGCCTAAATTTAGAAGGATCAAGTGCTTTAAATTAAAATTAATTTGTACCCATTCTTGAGGATTACTTGAACAATTTACTCAATATTAATAAGGGTCGCTAAATGGTATAAGTAAAAATGGCAGTAGAGGTGAACATTTCATAAGCTATTTAAACTTACTACTATTTTTATTACGGACATGGAAAATTTTCGTTGAGATTACGAAATCTCATTCATTTGTTGCAAAATGAACTCCTTAAGAGATTGAGAACGATACTCACAAAAGAAAAATACATAAAAGTATAGCTAATATGACAGCAACAGAACCAATCAAACGGGGAATTGTTTGTTGAAGTTTATTTATTTATTTATTTATTTATTTATTTATTTATTTATTTGTTTATTTATTTATTTTTTTATACAGAATTTAAATTCTACGGCCAATACACAATTATTTAAAACGAAAGATGAAGGTCTCAATATGATCTGAAAGCATGCGTCAAAACAAACTGCTACAACTGATCAAGAACTTAGAACCGAACTTGGAAAGGTTCAGCCGTCTCCAAACTTCTTACAATCTAAGAAAGGAGAAAAATAATCCAAAAAACATGAATTCGCGGAAAGACGCAAACTACAGCTCTTGGAAGTCTCCGCATTAATGAGTATTGGGCAGAAAAAAATAAAATTTCTTGCCTGTTTGGTCATATATGAAGAAAATGGATATTTTATAACAATCACATATGCAATGGCAAGAACTCAAAGAAGGAAATGGTAAACCATAAGGAAATTATCCATTAGAACTTTTTAGGAGTGGGTGAAACCATTGCTGCGGATATTTCTGTCAACAACTCGGTATTTCGTATTAGAAAATATTATCCTTGGAGCCAGCATTGATTAATCTCAAAAAAATTAATTTTTCTCGCACATACAATGTTTCTCGTGTGACCACACAGAAATGGGTTGGGGTTGAGGTTCTATTACAAAACATTACTCACCAGCCTTTCCCCCACTATTATTTTTTCAAATATTTGGATATTTCATCAAAAGAAAACTCTTTTCCGATCAGGAAATTTTACAAACAGTTTTTAAAGACTACAATTCTTAAATTTGCTTTGAAACGTGCATAAGTATAGGATGAATTTACAAAAGTGTACTTTCATATCAACAACTCCATTTATATTTTAATTTGCTTTTCGTCGTCTTTAAAGTTTGCCTTTTTTAATTTTCTGAAACTCAGGAAAATCTAATTAAGTTAGCCGAGGCAATGACTAGAAGCATTCAAGAGCAAATGCAAATATTCATCATCAAGTGAAAACAAAGACTGTAAACAGGTTTATTATTATTTTCTTAATCATTTCAAAGTTGGGTGAAATTTTCATTTAGCTTATTCAGAACAGTTATATTGAAAGTCGCTGCGAGCTAAATTGAATTTGGCTTCTATGCAAAATAAAAACCCGCTGTATTAAACATTATTAATTTAGTTCATTTCAAAAAAGGTCAAGTTTTAATTTTTATAATATGTTTATTAGGTTTTAACTGCGGCTGAATTATTTACGTTTTTCTTATTAAAAGATGTTTTAAGAGTAGCCATCACATTATAATGTACGCAACCGATCACATTTAGCCAAATAAATTTCACATTTTAAAGAAATCGTTTTTTGTAATTCTTTTTTGTCGTAACTGCAAAGCATGTGTCGTAATACTGAAGTAATGGTAAGAATTTGTAACTCTCGAAGTGCGAACTGTCCTAAGATAAAACGTCTAAATCGAGGACTCCCTGTATCTATTTATGAATGGACTGTTTATTATGAAAATGATAATGCGGAAACCAATTGATAAACGGAATAGTTTATATGTAATTTGGTGTGAACTTTTTAAGATGTGTCCCATAAAAAACCATGCGAATTTTTGAATGCCAGTTTTATATACAGTAAGGGATGATTATTTAAGAAATAAAATAAGTCAAAAAGAACCCATAACTTAATAATCATTGTCACTTCTCAACTTACCGTGGCCCGATATCGTCGAAAACCAGCAAATGCTGGCTATATGCTTCTCGTTAGTCTTTGTACAACATCCATATTCAGTTTCTTGAGACTGTTTGTGAAGTTTCGCCTTAGTCACGAAACTTTCTCTGCAATATCGACCAAAACCTTTTCACTTGGATTATCATTCTTGTTCACGAAATGAATGTTTTCTTCCCAATGCAATTCTCGCGTAATGGAAAGAAGCTAAAGTGGGCAAAAATATATAAAGACTATCTTGGTAGTTTTCTTATATACAGGGAATCAAATAGCATCGAATACAATGTTAAAAATAAATTTCAACATTGACGCCCGGTGAGCGGATGAATGGCTGGGCTCAATCCAAACAAGCAATTTCTGGGCTCCCACGATAACTCAGACATGTCTTTCGTTTTTACCATTTTACACAACTGAAGTAAGACTCCTGGTGCAACTCCCAGGTAAAGTTCCATGATCTGTCTTTTCCATTTACATATTTCATAATGTTTCAATTCATTGGTCAGGCAGCGTACTATAAGTTATAAAAGAGAAATAATAAGCAATTATTTGCACGGAATTTGACATTTACCATAAGCATTATCTTAACTCACAAGTCAGAAGCAGAGCCGGAGCCAGACTATTTTGCGAAACAGACAAGACATGTGTAGTAGGTTCAGTATTGCTCCCTCTAAGGTCTGCGCTCTAAGCGACTACCTAGTTGGCCTATGTAGTAACGCCGCCCTGCCCATAAGAATTCGCAGGCACGATATATAAAATTTATTCTCAACCAGTATACATTACTCAACCAGATTGTAAGCAGATTCTCAACCAGTATAAAGCATTTGCTCAGAATTCTCTCTACGATCGAATCGTTATTCATAAAATTTATTATCACTTTAAACGAGTTTTTCAAGATACAGAGGTTGAGTCAAAAGTAGTGGCCGACTCGGAAGGGGGGGGGGATTTAGAATTTGACGAATTCTGGGCGAAGACCATTTACCACAAGGGTATATCGCAGTTTATGAAGAGAAAAGATTGGGAAGAAACGTCAGTACGAATTTGAATGCCATAGACATTGTGCCACCTGCGTCAGCCAGTGTAAAAAATATGGCAAAAAAATTGGTGATACGCGGGCTCCTTCGTCACTATTGGTAAAAGGGGACCAGTGCGCGAGCAGCAGCCGCCGAAATTTGCAGGGTGGAAGGTCAGGGTGTGACCAATGAACGGACAGCACGACGGTGGTTCTCCCGCTTTTCGTCTGGAGACATGGGCCTAGAAGATGTGCCAAGGAGCGGAAGACCAAAAGAAGTGGATGACGCAGCCCTACGGAAACAAGTGGAAGCCAACCCAGGCAGCGCCAACCGTGAACTAGCGGCGGACATCGGGACATCACAATCGAGTGTGGTTCGACATCTGCACGCCATGGGAAAGGTCAACAGGTGCTGCCGAGTTGTGCCCCACGAGCTGACGCCCGCGCAACCACAACAACGGGTGAAGGTGTGTCGTCAACTGCTGGAAAAAATCGAGGTTCTGCCACATCCAGCATACAGTCCCGACCTGGCACCTTCCGACTACCATCTCTTCCGGTCCACGGCGCACTTCCGGTGTGGACGGCGCTTCGCCACTATCAGTGAGGTTGAAGACGCCGTGCGTGATTTTTTTCGCCCAGAAACCGGAGAAGTGGTTTCGCGAGGACATCCGCCAACTGGCTGATCGTTGGATGAAGACCATCGAGCATGATGGACTCTACTTTGAAGATTAGCAATGAGTGGTTCCTGTCTGGTGCCCATTTAAAAGTTTGCGCGGTGATCGGCCACTACTTTTGACTCAAGCTTTGTATATTTCCAACATACTGGAAACATTTGGAGATGCAGAAACAATTTAAATTTATGTTCCGAGAAACAGTAGAGGGAGAATATTTAAAATGCTTTTTTATAAAGTATCTTTTCCTTTAAAGAATATTTAAAAGTTCATATATTCTATACTAATAATGATAAATAAAAGAAAAGTGCACAGGAAACCGTATCATTTTGGGGGATTTCAGCAATCAAACTGTAAGTCGTAAAATAAATCCCTTTTCTTTTGAACGAAAGATATTGAAGAATGTATAGTATAACAATTGATATTTCAAGTTATAATAAACATTTTTTATCTCAAGAACCCTATTTGTGTATAAGGGCTTCGTAACTTTAAATCAGAATTCCACAAAGTTTCACAATGGATACAAAGATGAATAATAGAATACCAAAAAGCAGAGAGGAAGCAGTTCCATTACTAAAATTGTAGACTTTTTTCACTTAACCAAAACATCGATTGACTGGCCCTGCTCTAGAAAGCGATTGGAGTGATTGCCTCATATTTCTCAGTTTGCGGTTGACCTTTAGTCGAAACCATCAAGATATATCAAGATGAAAATTCTAAGGTCACGATCTCATTCGCAATGAAGTAAATTGCTTTGGTCTCTGAAGTGATTTGTCAATTGGGCCGTTAATTTTTTCTTATTTCAAAAAGAAAGTGGTCTAGGATATCAATCCACTAAAACAAAACATAACTGCTAAATATTTTAATTCCAATATGATGCAGGCTTGAATGCTTTCTATAGACTCTTTTAATAATTAAATTCACAAATTTTGTATTATCCTCTATTAGATTCTAAATAATTTCATGATACTATTAACTAAATTTCTAAATAACATTCGCAAATAGCTAAGTAGCTAAAATTAATCATTACAATTCAAAGTTATCATTCTCTAGAAAATAGTTTTCATTACAAATACAGTAATTGTCGGGACCGGAAAAATTAATAAGAAAAAGGCCAAAAATGATAACAATTAGTATTGACAACAGCTTAGGTACTGTTAGCAGCGGTATTCTAACAACTTACACGAACAACAAATGCAGAGATCTATTATGCATTATTGCTTAATAAACCTATAATAATTTGTAGACAACAAATCGATCAAAATCTTTACAAAATTTTAATTTCATATTTAGTTTCATTTCATTATCCTCAGGCATTCCGAATTTATACATCTATTGTCAAAACGAAACTTACGCCGCAACATAGCTATTATAATAGACGCATGCTCCAAGCCCTCGTCAACAATGCTTAAACAGTAAGTAGAAAATAATTTCTTCATTCTTGACTCGTCAATACGTATAAATTGATACAAGGGTCTTTCAAGGTTGACCTAGAAATTTTTATTTTTACAGAGAAAATGTAATGTCCGAGAAGCACCAAATTAAGTCAGTTTTTCAAAGTATTTCCCATGTGCATCCAGACACTGTTGCCTGATACCTTTGGCATAGAAAGAATTGGGATGCTGTCTGCTTTTTTTCTGCAGCGTCTTATCTGTCTTGAACTTCTACCTCCCTCCCAGAAGCTCTTTAAGGGACCCGAACAAATGATAATCACTGTGAGCCAAGGTCTGGACTATGAGGGACATGAGGCAACACCCAGGGAAGAGGTAAAATGAGAGGCGAAGTTCGTAACTGTTCCAATGCTATTTCGATGAAATCAAAAAAGCCCCACCAAACTCTACAACGCCACGTTCGGAAACTAATGGCTGTTAGTTTTATTGGGCTCCTCCCACTGCTATAATGGCTACGACTGTGCTCAGCAGCTGCATCCTCCCCTCCTGTGCTATATTATTCCGTCAACCATTTTGAATTGTTTATTATTAAAAGTTGAGTTGTTGCATGTTTTTGCAGCACCAAATCCAGCATGAGTCCTTTTAATCAACATTTTAAAAAAGAGAAAAAAAGAATGTAAAACCTTTATAGAAAAAAACAAAGCCTGATTACTGCGTCATCAAACCAGGGCTGACAATTCAATCTTCATTGTTTAAAACAAACGAAAAAACACTTTTTGTAATCAGTGTTTTGCCGTTTGTTGAAACAATGAAAGTTGGATTGTCAGCCCTCGTTTGATGACGCAGTCAGCAAGCTGTGAGCAGGCCTTGTTTTTTAGGTGGCGTTGGATGAGGCCTTCTCTCTCGTTGGTGTTGATTAACGAACAGAAAGCGATCACGTGCTCTATGACCTGATCACGTGGTCTTGTTTATTTATTCAGCTTCCGAACCTACCGCGCAGTACCGCTACGATTGCTTTTATTTCAACAAATGAGCGGAGCTTCGCTTCCCATTCTACTCTTCCCTGGCAATACCTCTCATCCAGTTTTTGCTGTCAAATTCGCCGAAGAATGACATTTCCGGACAACATCTCGGGTCTTTTCTTGTGAATAATTTTATGTTAGAACTCCTCCTAATAAATGATTGTTAATCTAGCGAAGTAAGTAAACAAGTAGTAACAAACCTAAGTAATGAATAACTTTAGAATATATCTTTGTATAAACTTTTTTTCTGTATTTTTAGGTTAGAATCCGACTATCTATAGCCAGCTCATTATAATTGTTACACCTTGTATAAGAAGCTCTTAAATTAACAAATTAAAATATTAAAAAAATCCAAATCACTACAGACGAATTACCAATGATCTGAATGGGATTAATTGTACCATATCTTTCATAATTTGTAGAGAAAAGGCTATATAAAAAGAATCCTTACTAGTAAAGTTGGGAACAAAATTAAAACTACCCAAAAGTTCAGGGAAGTCAATAAATCCATTAATTAATTCGCTGTCAACTGCAAATCTCAAGGAGCATCATCAGTAAAACCGCGAAATGGTAAGCCAAAGAAAATGACAGACCGAGATCATCGAGTGCTAATACATGTGATACGAAATCTGCAGCTGAAACAATGTCCCTTCAGATACCGCTAGTAAATTCACCATTCGCCGGCAACTGAGAACCCTATATTTCTATGCTCATAAACCCCATATCAACGGAATCAAGAAGCGCGTTTAGAATATTTTTTCAACCCACTGAAACTGAACTTTGGAACAATGGAAACATGAGTTCCCTTATTCTGTCACGTGTATCGTGACTCTTCTTTTACTTGAAGTGACCATCCTCCCTATATATCTGAGGCGATAGACTGTCATTTCGGATAACGTACATGTCTGACCTGCGTTTGCCAAATGTTCAATCCGCCTCCGGGTTAATATGATATTTCCTGTAAAAAAAAATCTGGGTTATTTCGTGTGCCGTGTTCCCTCCGGATAATAAGTCTTCGGTTGTCAGACTCATTGTGCCACCAAACATGATGTTCTTGAGTCTGGTATCTACGGTCCTTATAGTGCTATGCGATTAAATCGACAACAGCGTTATTAAATGTGTATAAAGGCCATCCAGGTGAAATCAATTGAAAATAATTTGAGTTGGCAATGACCGTCTTCGCGCTATTTAAAAGCTCTAGCAGATTCTGAGTAGCTGCCTTCTATCTGTTTCGACGAGCTGTTAACTATATAGATGTTTCGCGTATATGGATTTCTTATCTTTTTTTACTAAACGATGCAATATGTTCTTTATAACGCATCAGGAAATTTAGAGATGAAAGGTCAATGCAGTACATTTCACATTTAGTACAGTTTAATTATTTTGTTTATGGTGTAATAATCATTTCTCAAATTTTGAATATAGGGAGCATTGCCGATATTTTTGGCTGTTTTTATTAATAAAATTATATATTTCTGATCATTATTCATCTTCGCTTCCCTTCACAGATTTCTTTACGTCATATCACTCCGTTCCCAGCTGAAGAGCTTTGAGATAAATTTTGGCGAGATAGCTACCATCGTCTCAACCTGTGTCGGCTATCTTGGTAAAAGATCATTCCAAAGTAGAGCGTTTCTTACAAAGAATTCTTCCATTTTCACAACATGTTACTATCACTGAATCAAATATGGACAGGAAGATCTGAAGTTTGTCACATATTACATGCCGGTAAGTTCCTCTTGAAGACAGTAATATATATGCATACGATCACGTAGCCATATAACCCAAGTTGAAAGATAAATTTTAAAACTATTGAATATTGCAGTATATCTGTTTGGAGCCCAATATATATAATTTTCTATGTATTAATTTTAAAAATTATATTATCTAAGACTATAAAAACAATTTGATAAGAAATTCACTGTTCATTGAAAATGAGAAATATTCTCAATGCTGCAAGAAGCTTTTACTAAGATTTTACTCTTTTTATTATTTATTTACTGTTTCAAATTAACAATAAATTAGTAACTAGTAATATTCAGTGATATTTCGTATTGGAATAGTCTATGCGTTTGCATTTAAAAAGTCTCTAGTATGTTTTTTTTTTAAATATTAGACTTAGCTACTTATATTGGAGGTTATCTTTTGGCTTAAAGACTGCATTATTGGGAGTTCAATCTATATGGACTAATATTTTAAATTCAAAAAACGACATATTACTCGTAAATTCAAATATTACGCCTAATGCGAAAAATGATACTATTAAAAACCAGTTAAGAATGAGTAGTTACTGCATCGCCAGAAAAATGTTATTAAAAGCATCACACAGCCATATTACCCATGTCGCGTAGAATCAATTTTTTTTTAATTTTTTGATTTTGAGTTCAGATTAGGATAGAGCATCAACAAGTAAGTAAAAGTTATAATAGGCACAAATGTCCTATCTATTCGGGAACGTGGCCAAAATGGCGGTTAAAGTTAATCATTTTGACCGGCTCGAAGGACCAAAGTGATTATCTTTAACCGCGATTTTGGCCATGTTCCCGAATAGATAGGACATGCGTGCCTTTTATAACTTAGGTTGACTTTTTAATGCTCTAACCGAACCTGAAGTCAAAATCAGAAAATTTGAAAAAAAATTGGCATTGGAGCGACCGATTTCTTGAATTCAGTAACAATGTTTTTAATGTCGTTGAAAATTTGAACTGAGGAACAATATGTTCTTCGGATATCCAAAAGGCGTGGCAACGAGCATGTTGATATTAGTCGTTTTAATTTGGAGACCTAAATCTTGGTTTATTTTCAGATTAATAAAAACACAATCTACATACAGTATAGTAAGTTTCAAAATTATCACTTGAATGGTTGTAATTTCATTTGATGCAGTTCTCATGAAAGATCCACACAGGAGTATCAATTTCAAGCAATGTCGTAAGGAAATTAATATCACAGTTAAGATAAACAAATTTCAAGTAATATTTTCCGCTGTTAAATAAAAGAACTTGTGAATTTATATTTAGTGAGTATACCCATGAAGCTTATTTATTCTTTTCAAACAATATCTAGCTAAGTCTGTTTGATAATTTTGAAGTATTCAACTGTAACCTAAATTTGGTTTTCCACTTTTATTCGTCACGGAAAGATTTCTGAATATATTCAACATATAATGCGGCATGCAATAGTTGAACGCAGTTGTCCAATTTTAATTGGACACGCCAAGCAGTGATTGTTGAAAGGGTATTGTGTTAATAACTAATGTGTTCTCTTCCCAATTTGTTTAGCGACTTCCACTAATATAAGTGAATAAAACATGGCTATCATAATTAATAAAATATTGATTTTTGAAAAATACATAAGCAGAAAATTTAATATATTCGTTATTGCCGTTGTTTAAGAGAACTAATTAAAATTAGTAATTACAAAACTGAATTGAAAAAAAAAAATTTGTATTTAATTATTCATTTATATAGAACTCGTATTCAATTTAATTAATTAATAAATTAATTTCTTGCGATATTTCATAAATGTATACTATATACTACTAAAGTGAGTGGCCAAAAGTCATGGGAAGGCACTGGATGTGATGCTAATAGAGAGTCGCTTTTCCGCGAGCCCTCAAAACTGCAGTAACACGTCGAGGCATAACTGAACACAGCCGATAACTGAGCCACACTCTTGCTAGACACAACCTTGTTGACACGCAGGATCCACTGAAACCGGGATTTCATCTGACCATACTACACGCCTCCACTGTTTCATGGTCCAATGACGATATTGTGGGCACATGCTAGTCGTTGAGTTCCGTATCGAGAGGTTAGCAAAGGGACACGAGTCGTCCGTCGGCTGATGAAGCCTATGCGGTGCATTTGTCTCCGTACAGTCCTGGTAGAAATGAGTTCCTGATGCCCCACCTTCAAATCGGTGGTGATCTTGCTCACAGTAGCCCGTCCGTTCGTCAAATACTTGTGGTCGTCCTGTGCGGCGGTTTACGCGTGTGAAAACATTGTCTCTGCGATATTGAAAATCCACCCTAGATATTGTTGACTTCGGAAACCCGAAATCTTGTCTAATCTCCAATATGCTATGATCCATGCGTCTTGCGCCGATTACATCCCACTCGCGACATGCTGCCATGTTCACTACACACCTTTTTGTAACAGACTGCTCAGAAATCGTGTTATCCTCAACAATCGGGCGTCATACGCGGCACATCTTCAAATGGGACATCCCTTCCCGTGACTTTTGGCTACCCAGTTTATACAGGGTATCCCATTTAAATCGTACCAGGCAAATATCTCGGAAACTAAGCACTGTACGAAAAATATCCAAAATCAAAAGTGAATTATTTCGCGGGGGAAATCCATTAGCCAAAAAATTACCCCTCTCCCTTGTGAGGGGGTAACTTTGAAATTTTAAATAGAACCCCTATTTTAGTGGTATATTCAGATTGTACACAATATTCGAAAAATGTTTTATTCTTGGTGTTTTTTCAATTGATCCAACCGTTTAGGAGATAGAGGCCATGAAAGTGTTGAACTTTTAAAGTTTTGAACCCAATTTTATAGATGAAGACGAAGAGATAGAGAGTGGGTCTTACAGACATTCCTATTCTACTTTTTAATGGTCTTTAAGAATCCCAAGTCAGAATTTCAAAAATCCAATATTTTTCAATACACACGCATAGACTCTGTCTCCATAGGACTTTGCTTTGGGCAAGTCTTAACTTTGCCGTTGAGAATGAAGGCATAGCCTTCGAAATACGTAATTAGCGTTTCATATCTCCCACGTTTCTTTGTGGTTAGAAGTGTTTTCTCTTCCTTTAAGAAAGCTAGAAATCTGGACACGCGAGATTTATCAACCACGCAAGAAAATTCCTGCCAGATTCTGTTCTCGCAAGGTCATTCAAATATTCGCTAAAGTTATTTCTCGTGGGAGTATATTGCAATTGGCGCGAGAAAGGCGTTGGAAGAGTTTTCTGTTTGAAACAGGAAAGGTATAGCTCTCGCGTGCTAGAGCGAGAAGTCCCCAGATCCCAGCCAATCCGATCAGTGCACGTCGCTCTTCTGATTAGCTGCCTGTTGCAGCAAGGCAAACGGAACGTTGAATAGCTGGCACACAAGGACACCATTAACGATGCTCTCGTGCTGTCGAAGAAACAAGAGAGCAATTAATAAACAACTGAACGCTTTAAAAAGGGCAAAAGGAGGCCACAATGGAAGAAAATGTTTAATTCTAATTCTGGATTTTTACTGTAATCCTTTTAAACGAAATTTGGTATGTTCCAAGTTTTAATAATCAAATATTTTTGTTATGAATTTGTAAAGTGATTTATTTTTGACTTCAACTTTATACAATTCAAATTATTTGCAGTTTTTGTATTTATTTCATTTTGGCGTTTTTGATCTGGTTGAGGTGAATAAATTTAATTGCAACTAGTTAATATTCACTCAACGTTTAATTTTAAATATTCAATGTTTCAAAGAAAAGGAGGGGTTAAAATTGTCATTTCAGCGCAGCAGCCTCCTTTTTCTTCGTCGAGTAATCTCTCGAGTCATTGAGCTCTCGTGAAGAAAAGAATCCTGTGCACGAGGCACGCGGTTCTCGCTAAACTGTGCGTCTCTCGCAGCAGAGCGCGAATAGTGAGAGGAAGGACCAGAACTTTTCTCGTGGCGGAAGCGAAAACTTGTCTCGCGTGTGTAAGTCTTTCTAGCTTTCTTGTGGATGCGGCTTAACAGTCCTTTGAGTTTTCTCTTACAATGTCATGTTCTCATTCCTTTTGCTCAATTATTGACTTTTTTGGTAGGCAGGACAGTTCGAAATAAATGTCTAAAAGAAAAAAAAAAGAAACACGAAATCCAATGAGCTCAGTTGACATTGTGCTCTTAGCCATTTATTGTGAAAAAATACGATAACACGAAAGTGCTGAGTATAGCGCTCACGGCGTAGCGGCAACACTCTAGTTAATGAAAAACTTGAGAAGCAGGTTGCAAACTTATTCTACAGAATGTAAAAAACAAGTCGATATGTAGAGAAAGTGGATTTTTTTTTTAATCATGAAACAAAAATTAAATTTTTTACAAAACCTTAAGACGACGTTGCAGACATCAGAAATTATTCAATGGAAAATTAACTGGGTATCATTATATTATTGCTTATTTTCTATACTGAATCAAATTAAGATAACTTCTACTACCAAAAATCATTACAGACTTTATTAAAGCATCACCAATAATATGCACAATATATTCTAATCGTTAAATATGATAGAAATGATGCTGAGGATATACGGAAAGGTCTTTCTTGAAAGAAATCAGTTTTATGAATATTCCTTAGAAATTTCAAGAATAAAAATTTGAGGTATTTTAACATCTCTCTAGGATAACAAAATAAAGAACTAGCTACATTGTAGTCAAGAACTGCACTATTATCCTGATATTGATATCATATAAAGTGTCTGCAATTTGCAGCTACTCCTGTCAGCCGATGTTTAACATATTCGGATTAGGTTAATTTTTAATGTAAATTTTATGTTTTTTGACATATATCTTCTCCAGGAATGATTATGATAAGGAATGAATTGCCATTGTGGCTCGTTTTCTGATCCTTAGGAATTTAAATGCTGAGCAAAAAGTTGTATTTCCGATTAGCTGGCTACTTCATACACTTTATGAAATCGTCCATGAATCATTGATTGATTATCTTTTTATACTGCTTCTCAATGAAACATTTTGAATTCTTTTAAATACTTTACAGCATCTAAAAAAATATTTTCCTTTTCACTCTATTACGATTTCTACTTGCTAACAATTATACATTTTCATCGTTAAAAAAAACGTTCCTATCATTTTTTTTTTAAAATATGACTGCAGTAATCAGTCAATCAATCCATTGCGTACATATACGAGATGCGGTAACCAGGCATGTAATGACTTGTATGGACGCGAGCGCCCTCCCTAAGTAGTGACGGAAAACTCCCTAAATTTCCCCAGATCTTTCCTATTTATCCCTGAAAAATTCCCCAGATTTCGTGCAAAGAGAAGTCAAAGAAAAAAACAACTTCCACTATTAAAGATATTTATTTGGAAACAAATCATGATACGAAATGTTAAACATTATTTTGAAAATTATAATGTTTCTGCCAGGGAAAAGGTAGAATAAGAGGTTTTCTACCTTTTCCCTGTTTCTGCTATCAAACTTACAACATTGTTACAACCATCTTCTTCATTTTTAGCACATTTTCTGTATATAGAAATGTGCTTATGTGATCGGTTTGTCCAGCTGTCCGTCTGTCCGTCCGTCCGTCTGTCTGTAGACAAGCCCACAATTCATTGCGTTGCAATAGAAAGAGTGCATGAATTGAATTGCTGGAAGACACGAACTATCCTCGCATTCGGGAAAACGCGTGTTAAGAACATACATGGGTTCGGCTCTGCGCGTGCTCTAAACGTTAAAGAGATGGTGCGTTAATGAGATGGTGCGCGTACAGGATGCACATGTTTGACGATTATTGATAGGGCAGTTCAGTCTCTAAATCAAGAGAATTTTTTTATTCCTAGGGAGCTTAGTATTTATTACAATAACTTGAAAACGAATTAACTTTTTCACACTCTGTTTTCACCAATCCATTAATATGGGACAGAGCACCAACAAGTACGAACGTGAGATAGCCGGAATAAGTACGTACTATAATGGCACGTGCTTTAATGGTACCATTATGATACCCCCTTAAAAACTTCCTATAACCAGATATGGCATGTAATATAACAAACAAATCGTCACAACATATCATGAACGTATATATAAGAGTAACAAGTGATAGCAGGTATTGGTCTAATGGCACGTCTACGTGCAAGGATGTCTCATGAATGAATATAACGCGTAAATAATATTGGTGTGAAATGTTTAGTAGTACGTGTTTTAATGGACAAAATGGAACTTTCAATGCTAAGATATGGTATGTAATATATCAAACAACTCGTAACAACGTGCCATGACTGAATATAACGAGTAAATAATGATAATGGTTATTGGTTTAGTAGCACGTGCCCTAAGGGTACCATGTAGTACAATATGGTACCTTTGGTGGAACTTTCAATGCTAAGATATGGCATGTAATATATCAAATAACTCGTAACAACATGTAATGAGTGAATATAACGAGTAAATAATGATCATGGTTATAGGTTTAGTAGCACGTGCCCTAATGGTGCCATGTGGTACCATATGGTACCATTGGAACTTTCAATGCTAAGATATGGCATGTAACATATCAAACAACTCGTAACAACGTGCCATGAGTGAATATAACGAGTAAATAATGATAATGGTTATTGGTTTAGTAGCACATGCCCTAATGGTGCCATGTTGTATCATATGGTACCATTGGAGCTTTCAATGCTAAGATATGGCATGTAATATATCAAACATCTCGTAACAACATGTAATGAGTGAATATAACGAGTAAATAATGATCATGGTTATTGGATTAGTAGCACGTGCCCTAATGGTGTCATATGATACCATATGGTACCATTGGAACTTTCAATGCTAAGATATAGCATGTAATATATCAAACAACTCGTAAGAACGTGCCATGAGTGAATATAACGAGTAAATAATGATAATGGTTATTGGTTTAGTAGCACATGCCCTAATGGTGCCATGTTGTATCATATGGTACCATTGGAGCTTTCAATGCTAAGATATGGCATGTAATATATCAAACATCTCGTAACAACATGTAATGAGTGAATATAACGAGTAAATAATGATCATGGTTATTGGATTAGTAGCACGTGCCCTAATGGTACCATGTGGTACCATGTGATACCATTGGAACTTTCAATGCTAAGATATGGCACGTAATATATCAAACACCTTGTAACAACGCGTCATGAGTGAATATATAACGAGAAAATAATGATAGTGGAAATTGGTTTTGTTGCATGTGACCTAATGGTACAATATACTATTGTTAGAACTTTCAATGCTAAGATATGGCATGTAATATATCAACCAACTCATTACGAGTTGTTAGATCTATTGTTATCCATAGCTTATTTGTATCAAGAGCATAATGCTGTTAGGCTTAATGTTATCTAAAACTCACTACTGTTATACATATTGCTAATTAATAGTAGTTAATCGCCTGCTTCTATAGTAGACGATAACGTAGAAACATTTTAGTAATTTAATATGAAAAAATGATAGATGCTCACACACAACGCTTCAGCAATTGAGGCTCACTTCGTTTAACATTATGTGGGAATTCTTACAAATTAAAGAACTTTTATTTTTTTAAATGTATGAGGAATAACTCCCTCTTCATTTACCTTTCAGTTCTTCAAGTTTATTCGTTTATATTCTCTCTATACATTAGCTTACTTAAATAGTAATTTACATTTTAGTTTTCATATTTATTTATTTTCTCTTAAGTGTTTTGATATGTTGATGAAGTCAGTATATCCATGTACGATGCTATAACATGAAAATGTGCTCCCTTTATCCGCTTTGGCGGTAAAATCATTCTTGTT
Source organism: Rhysida immarginata (assembly GCA_023313115.1). Classification (NCBI taxonomy): domain Eukaryota; kingdom Metazoa; phylum Arthropoda; class Chilopoda; order Scolopendromorpha; family Scolopendridae; genus Rhysida; species Rhysida immarginata. The sequence goes on from JAHWFO010026984.1 coordinate 1,341,962, forward strand.
TGTTATATGGTCATACATTAATTGATTAAATTTTGTGTACATTTGTGTTGAGGGTTGGAAATTCACACAATTTAAGCCATTTTTTCGCAGGCCATAACAGATGAAGAGTATCGCTTAAGACATGCCAAGGCTTAAGCGGTTTCTTAATTTATTCTATATGACATTATGCTGGGAAAATATTCGTTCCACTATGGCATTTGAAACTGGCAAACAGAGACCCTTTATAGCTAACATAGCAATATCATGAAATCTTCTATTTCCAGCAACATCAACATTATTAGCAACTTCAAACCAAAATTTATCTATATCAGACAAATTGATCCAGCCTTTATTTCTGATGTTTTGCCACTGAGATTGAAGGTCATCCATTTTGTCAGGTGGGAATCCTAAACACTTTGCAATACTCATAAATTTTAATATCTATAAATTATCCTAAACACTCATAATATCTATAATTCTTTCATGGCTAGATCAATGGCTTACTATATTTGCGGAAGTCATGGTAGATGGAAGGATGGATATGATTAACTGTACAGAAGTGCACTTGGGGCTATTTGACTAAAAAAAAGTCAAGTACAATTTATTCTTTTGCTATGAATAAACTATTTATTTATTTATTTATTTAT
>JAHWFO010026985.1:0-14286 GCA_023313115.1 Rhysida immarginata
CTCAGCTGTTGTAGCGCTAATTTTTCCCTCTTGTATAATGCGATCCCACAAATTTAAGTGGTTTTTCAGGTCAAAATTTTTCGCATTATAGTAGAATATTTAAGGTATTTGGGGTTTCTCTTTTTGTTCGTAAAATTTAAATATCTTTTGTTTTGTTAAAAAAAACAACTTTTGCAGCAGACTTGCGGGCAGAACAGGCAGCGTCCTGGGTTTTGCAACTGTAGCAAGCAATGCTTTGGCCCTAAAGTCAGCTGATATGCACTTTTGTGTGCTTTATAGTTTTACTAAACGTTGCTTTTAGATATTTGATAATTATAATTGTAGTTTTTGAATTTCTTTTGTCAACGAAGGCACAAATCGTGCGCACAGTCGGGTGAATGGTGGGTGAGCCTACCTCCCTTAGCGAGCAATGGCGACATTCTTTCGAACATACTGATAGACTTTTGTATAAGCCAGTTTGAAGCGAATATCGACCCTGAAAATGTCATGGCAGAGTGTTGGATAAGTGTTTGGTAATTCCATGGTGAAAGAAGAATTTGGTGAGTGACTATTTTGATTATTCTTTGCCGCACGGAGGGATCCAAAAATAAAAACTGCGAACGATTTGTTTTGTCGTAATGTTAGCGCTCTCGTATATTTCCTACTCTTAGTGCATCAACCTAATGTTCCAAGAAACCTGCAGACAACAATTTAAATCCCTTGTTAACGTTAAAGAAGCAGTTAATGTCTGACTTATTCTATGTTCCGTACTCTGCGTGCATAATGGCGGCGACTAGGTGCATAATGCTCTGCGTTATTGACTTTTGTAATCGGCAGGATCTTATGCATCGTAGTTTTAAGAAAAAACTTTTTGGCATAAGTAAAGATACTAGCAGTTAGCATCAGGTCGTGTACTGTGTGCACAGACAATAAAAGAAAACTTGGTTGGCCGGAGAGCGATGCCGAAACGCATTACAGCGCATGCTGTATAGACAAAACTCTGATTATTGCGACTGTTGGTGACATCCCGCCAAAGCACGTGACTGCATCGAGGGGCTTGCCAAGGGGAGGTTTCAGTGTTCTTCCTCCTACTTATGTGATAAAAGGAGCACATCGCGCTTTTGATGCATGGTTTTAGGAATATTTGTGCGGGAGTCCCTGTTGCAGGTTGCTCGGTGCTTGTGTGTGGCCCCACAGCACCAGTTGTCTCTCCTATTCCGATTTTAAGCATTGGTCTAGTGTACAGTTATGTGAAAGCGAATTGATGCCCTGTATGGAAATGAAATGTATTATGTTGCATTTATGTAGTAGGTTAATGTAGATTTAGCGTGTCGTTTGAGGGGCCCCTCAGGTCACCGACCCTGCGTGCCTGATTTAGCACCAACTGGCATATTAATTTGTATATTTAAAAGGGTAAAATAAATGTCTTTGAATGAAATCTTGTCATCTGTGTCAAGTCTTTCCTCCGATTAGTCCAGGTCCCGAACCCCTGACCGGTCTACCCCTTTGGTTGCTGGGTTTTATAACATATTGAACTTAAAGGTGGGTTGGCCTGTCACAAATTGACAAAAAGGCATTTTCAATTTTCAGGGGATGGAAATGCCATTTGAATGCTAAATCAAGTACACTATAGCCCACTTATTACGAACTCTCTTATTACGAAATCCCATTTAGTATGAAATTATTCTCTGGCCCGCTCCCGTCGATGTAATTTATATGTAAAATTGACCCGATACATGTAATACGATCATTTATTACGAAAAATTTTTTGTGTGAAACAAGGTTTTTTAAATAAAATAAGAGTTTTTTCACGAAAATAAGGTGTCAAAATCGTAATCTCAGATTTGGAAAAAAAAATCCCCCCCCCCCCCCTTCCCGATAGAAGTGCGGCCGTTAAAAACCTCTCCGTTTTAAGCCTAAGTACAAGATCAGCAATTTTCCATACTAAGCATGTAAAAATGAGCACATCCTTTATTTTTAAACGAATATTTTTTTATATTATAGTTCAGAATTGTTTATTAACGTAAGAAATTATACAGAAATTAAACTTTTTAAGAACTTCCACTGCCATTGCTATCCCAGAAGCCATTGCCAACTATAGCATCGGGCCCTGGATAACAATGTGATCGGATGAAAACGTGAAGAGAGGATGTATGTCAAGTCAAGATGGCGACCTACTAAGACGCACAGTTTTTCCGTCCGATAGAATTAGGCTTATTATTTCTACTAAGATAATTTTTTTTTTACATTCTTGTCCTAAAGTTGGCATATACAAAGCGATTCTTTTAAAAAAAAGAAAATGAAGAAATTTCTCTGTCTCTTCACCTCCTCTTCACCTTGGTTTCTCTTCACTTTGTTCATACTGTAGTCGAACACTGTGTTTTCGTTCGGGCCTTACGGTAAGCCTTAAGCTTTGCTGCGATAGGGGATCCCCCTCCCGCGACCGTCGCTCCTCCTCGGAAGGGAGGATGGAGGGGAAAGGAGCTCCTAGGGGTGAATGTCCCCCGGAAAAACGAGCAAAAAACACGGATAGGCCTTCAGAAGCCTCTGAAGGTTTGTTAGATGACTTGACAAATGACATATCCATGTCCCCGCCTCCTTCTAAACCAGTTGAACCCAGGAAAAATAAAAAAATGGATAAAAAAATAGATAAAAAGATAGACATCTCTAAGAAGAATTCTAATAATGCCACAACAGTTAATCAAGGCTCTGGAAAAGGTGCTGGTCCTGACCCCAAGTCGACCATCCCTCCTCAAAGCTTGCCTTTAGTAGAAACCCTGCCTGTGACCGATAAATCAGTGTAATCGATGTATTCGACGCCTTCTGCCAAAGTTATTGAACCTTCTACTACAAATGTGCTCGATCAACTTAATTCTTGCAGCCCATCCCTGGCTTTTAATCTCGATTACCAATATAAACAAAGTCTCTTCTAGTCCAGAGATAGAATGTGATATGACCTCAATATCTCAAATAGAATTTTGACCTCATTAAGTGGAGTTGCTCCCCCTGTAACTAAACTTAACTCGGGCAAATTTCTTGTTACGTTTAGCTCCAATACCCAAGCAAGGAATTGTCTCAAGTACTCAGACATCGAGCATTATAGGTTATCTTACGAAGTGCCAAGTTATTTAATTTCGTCTTTTGGCTTCGTCTATGGCATTCGATGTACAGTCACCCTAGACGAACTTCAGAATTTTGTTGATTTAGGTGATCATATTACAAACATTAAACACTTTGCCCCTCCATTCGTTGGAGCTCGATTTGGAAAACTCCTCATCTATTTCAGTATTCCAAATCTGCCTGATAAAATAAAATTTGAGAGTGAATTTTTCACAGTTCTCGCTCTCCACCCTGACCCATGCAGTGTGTCAAATGCCTCACACTTGGGCACGCTCAATATAGATGTTCTGATTCCCCTACATGCTTCAAATGCCTCTCTCCAGATCATGTCAGAGATAAATGTACTTCCTTGAATTTCGTCTGTGCAAACTGCAGAAAAAAATCACTCTTCCTATTACAGAGGTTGTGATAGATTTAAGTATAAGGCCCTCATTAGGGGTAAAATGGTCACCTTGTTTGTATCTTATTACGAAGCGAAGAGGCTTGTGGATATGGAACTTGGAACTGAAATCCCTGGCCATAGCTCCTATGCCGCTGTAGTTAATCCCAACCGTGTCATTCCTCAAAGCAATCGGATCAATGTCCTTACGTCTCCCGACACAGATAACCTTAACAACCTTAATGACCTTAATACGGGTGTGTTGAACCCTGATAATGTTACAAGTTGTACTTCTAATATTACTTGTTCAACTTGCGGAAGACACGAACTTTCTCCTATCTTCTCCTATCATTCACCTGTCTACCAGTCTCCTTCCTACTCATGATCTTACTTCTTTCCCTCAGGCTTCCCCTCAGACCTCAAAGCTGCAGTCTTTTCTTCCTTTAGTAAACCCAGCAAATCCAGCAGATTCAGTAGATTTGCAAAATATTGAAAATGCCCCATCTGATAGTACTTCGCCTCAAGATTTTATCTTGAGTAACCCTTATGAATCGAATGTAGATAATCACTCAGTCAACCAACTTGCTGGCAACTGTTTGAAACTATTCATATCTACATTGATGCAGACCCCTTCAAACATATGTAGCCCTAAAGTAATAGAGGAAACTTTTAAAACCTTGGAGTCTAGTTTGCCCTTCACTCCTACGTGGCTTACTGATACTGAGGTTTGGTGGCGTGATCTTCTCGCCTCCGTCGATCCCAATGTTTCAATTTAATAACGGATACCTTGATGTCTAACTGGGAAGATGCCACTATTCTTCAAAAAAAATCTCACATTCTTGCCCTTTGTGAAACTTTCTTAATTCAAACTCAAAAATAAACTTCTCAAGATCCTCAACTTACGTTAATAATAGACCTCGCCACGGTGGTGGCAACCTTGTGTCCGTTAACTCTTGTGTCCCTCACTACATTAACTCGATAAGGCATTTTGAAAACGCGGCAATAATTGACTTGGTGGTTTTCCTGCAGGGGTTTTAGTTACACATTTACAGCATTTACGTTCCTGGATATATCAACAAAGACAAGTGGAGTAATTTAATTAGTTCATTGCCATAGGGGATTTTAACGCTAAAAGCCCAGCATGGGGCTGCGCTAACTATAATCTAAATGGCCGCTACTTGGAGGACCTACGACTCCTTCACAATCTGAAGGTCCTCTTTACTCCTGAACATACGTTTCTTCCCTCACGCCTGGAATGGCCCACCTCTAACTTGGACCTAGCAGTGATCATCAAATTGCCCGTTTTTAACACATTTGGAAATTATTCCGGGTACCTTCGGGAGTGATCATGCTCCTGTCCGTTTATGGATTTCTCTTAACTGTAACAACATTCCAAAACGATCTGTCAAAGTTCCGCTATTGAAGCCCCCCATGTGCTCCCCCCGTTGGCCATGGTTTATCAAGAAAATAACGGAACTTGTCGGCTTCCTTTATTCCACAAAGCCTCCTCTCTAATTGGGACTACCCGTTTACCACTCCAGACTTAATGGCTGCTATTAGCTCAAACGTGCTGCTTCGGGGCCAGACGGTCTTGTCAATTCTACCTTTAGAAGGCTCGGAGACAGGCAATTAAGTGTCCTCCGTGACAGTTTGAATGCATCTTGGACTACTGGTATTATTCCGTCTATTACTCAATAATTTATCCAGTTTCTAAACCCGACAGGCCTGCTCACTCTCTCACGAGCTTCCGTCCTATTGCCCTCACCTTTTGTCTTATTAAAATATTGGAAAGAATGATTAATAACCGACTGCAGCATTTCTTAGAAATCAATAACTCGCTTCCTGACTACAGTTTAGGTTTCCGAAAGGGACGGAACCACATATTCTTGACAATCAAATTAGTGGACGACATTCTTCTTGCCCGTGAAACAGGTGAGAATATAGGTATTATTTTCCTTGATGTAAATAGGGCGTTTGACTCAGTGTCGCATGAGTTTCTCCTTAACAAGCTCGTCGATCTTGAAGTGCCCAGAAGACTGGCGTTGTGGATTACTTCTTTCCTAAAGAATAGGAGAGCCGGAATGAACTATCCTGATGGCACCCACTGGACCCGTCAAAATCAGGGACTCCCGCAAGGGTCCATCCTTAGCCCTGTACTTTTTAATATCTTTGTCAGAGATGTTTTTGGCGGCGTCCACCCATCAATAGGAAAAAGCATCTTCGCTGATGATATGGCTTTCTGGTTCTCCAGTAAGTCCTTACCTGAAGTAAGAGCCACACTGCAAGATGCCTGCGACACTCTAGCAAAATGGGGTGAAGATAACTTTATTAGTTTTTCACCTGATAAATCAGTAGTGATGTGCCTGACAAGCTCAGGTCTACCCCCTCTACTCTCTATCTTCTTCCGGGGCATTCGACTTCCAAATAGGAAAAGTCACAAGTTTTTAGGTGTTACGCTTGACAACAAACTGAACTGGCGCGTGCATATTGCCGCCACTAAAGAAAACCTTATTAAGAATCTAGCGCGAGCGAAGCTTATGAAGTCCAAATGGGGACCTCCTTGGAGTGAGTCTTCCACCCTGATCAACTCTCTTGTTAAGACTTCTGATTCTTCAGCGTTATTTTTCATGTTAGCTGCTAAAACAAATATTGCTGCACTGGTCATTGCAGAAAGGAAGATCTTAAGATCATGCCTCCATGCCACCCTGTCATCGCCGTGTCCCCTGTTATACATTGAAACTGGCATCCGTCCTCCCCCACAGAGATGGGAAGCAAAAGCTGTCTCTCTTCTCTATTCTTATTGTCAAACCTTCAGTAAGCAACACAGTGATCTACCATTAGGAATCTGCTCTTGAAATCTAAGTTATTTAGTTCTTTAGCAGACTGCTTATTTAAGAAATTCAAGTGCGACTCTTTGCACATCTGTGAACCCTTATTGCTTAATCATGTCTGGGACTCTTCCTCTGCCGTCCAGATAGTCTTTACTCCTCCATGGATTACTTCCTCGTTTTCTCTAGATTTGTGTGCAAAACGATTTGATTCCTACCTTAGTGCGGAATTTAGTGATTTTAGTAAAATATTTACAAACGCCTCTCTTACTCCAACTGATCTTATAGGCGGTATTGGTATCTATATGAAAAATAAGTTTTTAGTCTCTCATAAAATCACTCCGGCCACTAGTTCCTATCAATTTGAGCTCATTCTATCCATAAAACTTTGATCCTAATTTCATCTTATCACAGATTCAAAAAGTGTTCTCTTTTCTATTCGGGGAGCTTTGGGCAAAGTCCGATGGCACTTCAAGGAACTTTTGGGTTATATTGTGACTTTATTGCAACAACTCTCCTCATGTGAATATTGCGTTCACTTCCTCTGGATTCCTGGTCATCGAGGAATTCAGGGGAACGAGCTAGCAGATCGGCTGGCCAATTAGGCAAGACTAGGCCGGAAACCGGCCTACCCTTCCCGTGTTGATTCTATTGTCCTTGCAACTCTTATCTGTAAAAAGACAGTTTCACTATGGAATTCTCTCTGGGCTGCCGAGTCTAAGTCTCTTTTTCCTAAAATTGAAAACTTTAATAAATTTTTGCTGAAATGGCTTACTTTCCAGCAAAAATCCATCTTGTTCAGACTTAGGTCTGGGCATGTCCCCCTGAATTATTTCTTAAAAAAATTAAAAATCAGCTCTACTGATCTTTGTGATTGCGGAAAACAAGAGACTGTGGAACATGTACTGACTCAATGTCCGTTTTTTCACCACCAGAGGGAGACTCTGCTTAAAGATCTCTCCAAGTGTAATATTGTCTTCTCTTTAAAATTTATTCTCCTAGCTGCGCCTTTGAAGCCTCATTTACAGCGCGATGTCGTTAGACTTCTCACTTGTTTCCTCCAAGGTACAGGGCTGTATGGGAAAATCCTAGGCCCTCTCTCCATCTATTGACAATCTCTTTAATATTATAGACTGACCTTTTTGCCTTCATTTTCACTCTCATCGAAATCAGCTGGTCTCCTTTCTCTCTGGAGATGAAGGCTGTGTGAAGAAGTAGCAGAAGAAACGTGAATAGATCGTTTGAATTTCATACTGTGAAACTCTTTACAAAAGCGACAAATATGGATAAATTGCTTTTATAAGTTAAACAATATACGGTGATAATTTTTTGACTTAATAAACGTTAGAAATTTTGATAGGCGACGTCAGAAAAACTGACATCGATGTTTAATCAGCAACCAAACGTCGTAATTGTTAAACTGCAAAACATCAACTTTTTGTAATTTCTAAGTCCATATATTATTTGGAAATAATGAATGTCCTAGTATATTTACGTGTTCCTTCATTACAATACATTAACATAAACACTTATTCAATATCAATAGCTAATGATTTCCAAAGGGTTTAAGAAAATTGTAATGAAACATCGATGGTGCAAAAGCATCGAAATTTGATGGCCGAAACTTTTTGAACATCGATACTTTCGGCTACTCCAATTCAGCCATGCATTAATAAATCTAATCGAGGCACGCAAATAAAAACTTTTCCTAAGAAATTGAGCATGCAAATGTGCAACTTTTTTTTTAGTGTATTTTCTTAAAGGATGCATTCGCATACTGCATTGAATGAATTAAGATCGTTTTTCTTATCCCAAGAGGATGCGTTGGATGAATTGCTAAATTACTTTTATAAATGGAACGATTATGTATGCAAAAAATTAATTGTTAAGAGTAAACAAACCATGCTAACCGATTATTTTGTCTATTTTTTTGTCTTTCTCTGATATTGCGAAAAGATTTTTTGTTCCTTAGGATTTCGTATTAAACAGGTTATAGTGTATTTCATATGCCAGATAAAGTTTATAGGATCTCCTGCAAATATTGAATTATGTAATACTATGAAATGCTGTTGTTTTAAATTTAATATTTATATGTTGTTTCAAGTTTTCTTACAAAAATTAAATTTTACCCTAAGAAGGATTTCTCCTTATTTTATGATTTTTGTTGAACTTATTTCGTCCTTAAAAAATTTTGAAAAAAAACATTATAAGTGAATTATGGTATTCTCAATAATACACACACACACACACACACACACACCGGCCAATGAATTAGAAACCTTCGTTCAATATGGTATTGACCCTCCTTTGGCTGTAATTACAGAACATACGCGGTTTGGCATGGACTCTACAAGGTGTTGCAATGCAGGTAAGGTAATCACAGACCATGCATTTGTCAGGTCCTGCAGAGTAGACGGAAGCAGATGCCTTCGACGAATGTCTCTTTCCAACATGTCCCAAACATTCTCGATCGGATTCAAATCCGGACTTTGCTCTGGCCACGGCAGATGTTGCAACTGTGTCATGTTCAGAAGACCACTCCTGAACAATACTTGCTTGATGGACAGTAGCATTGTCGCCCATGAAGAACCCGTCACCATTTGGGTACAAATGCACCATTGCAGGATGGACTTGCAGGTAGTCTTTGGCTTTCACCTGACTGTCAAGGAATATCAGGGGATCCTTGCCATACCAACAAAACATGGCCCATACCATGACACCTCCTCCTGCAGCTTGAACTATGTTCACAACACATGAGGGATCCATCGCTTCATGGGGCTGCCGCCAAATTCTCTGCCGGCCATCGGTGCAAAACAATGTGTAACGTGACTCGTCCGACCACATCACCTTTTTCCAGTTCTATACACCACTGCAGGTGAACTTTCCGGTTTGTTGCTGACACCAGGGGCTTCCTCACTGGCACGCGTCTTCCCATCCCTATTCGCTTCAGCTCTCGGCGCATTGTTCTGGAGGAGATGGGTTGCGATGATCCTTCATTGAAGTCTGCCGTCAGTTGCTCCACAGTAGACCTTCTGTTTTGCCACACAATCCGTCTCAGACGACGTCAGTCCTTGTCTGTGTTGATTGTTTTTGATCCACAATTCTGCCATTTCGACAACTCTTGTGGATTCCGTTCCACTCATTGAACACCTTGGAGACCTGACCTTTTGAGATACCGGTCAGTTGTACTGTCCTGGAAATCGTAGCTCCAGCTAGACGGGCTCCCACAATAACTCCTTTTTGGAACTTAGACAGGTCTGCTGTTTTCCCTATTTAGCTCAACTTGAGCACCTGCAGCTTGTTCCTACCCTTTACCTGCAGCTTGGAATGAGCATGTACCTCACATGATTGCATTCATTTGCATATCACAATCGTTTCTGACCTGTGACCCTGCTTTACATATCAGTACAGTAATTCATCACAGGTTTCTAATTCATTGGCCAGTGTGTGTATATTACAGTACTTCGTTTTGCTAAAAGTCTACTATATTTATAAGATTTAACAACCAGTTGTGTAATATTTGTACTACTGTATTTAGTAATGAAAATAATCTATCAAAACATTTTTCTACTTTGGCAAATTGATGTTTTCTGAAATACTAAACTGTGCATATATGCTATTTAGCATCTTGAGCATGCATATACACCCTTCTTATAAGTAGGTTTAATAACTTTTTTAAAAAAAATAAGTTCCTTAAGTTTTCTTCTGTTAGAATGAGGATTGTCAAAGATCCCTAGAATAATTGAAGTACTTAGTTTTGGAAACATTACAGTTGGTGATTTTGGTAATGTAATTTATATGGTACATGTGTCTGCTATAAGTTATATGGTAAACATATTATTTCCATATGCCTTTGTGAGGTTCTTATTAAGAGCATTTTAATGTAATGGATTATTTATTACATGGACTTAATATAATGGACATAATCCAAATCTGGTAGTTTAAAATTTCAATATATTTTATTGATGAAATGATAACAAGCTTTCCCTTGGGTTTAATTAATTAACCTATTAATAAGCATCTCCCCTTTAGACTATTAAAGAATATCTGCTGAGGTTTATGGAACTTAACTGTATATTAATTGTTGCATTGAGGACATCATTCATCAATTTTTTTTTCATCTCATTAGGGTTTTTGGCTGTTCTAAAAACTTGTAAGAAGTCTATGATCTTAAGTATAAGTCATCAACTATGACTTAAAATTTTCTTTCTGACTTGTACAAATAAGCAGCAGTGAAGAATTTAGTACCGTAAATTCTCTACTATAATGCGAATAATTTTGGGCTAAAAAAGCACCTACATTTGCTGGATCGCATTATACAAAAGGATTAATATCAGCCCTGCAACGACGACTGTGACCGGAGGGATTTTGTCCTGATGAAATTACCGTGTATTATACATAATTAGATTGCATATCCAGTGTCCAGTTCATTATACAGTCCATCCCAAAAGTTTATAGACATCAATGTTTTGCTGATTACGTCCCTATGACGTCAATGATGTCATGGAAAGTTTTTGGGTTTTGAATGAAAGCATGTGCAAGTTGATAATACGCAAACATGACAAAAATGTTACTTTTCAGAAAAGCATTGAAAATGTTTATGATAAACTATTGAAAATGCTGTGTCCCAAAAGTTTATAGAACAACATAATTTTATGCAATATGTAAATATTTAGTGATGATGGAAGGTTTGGGGTATAAAAATATGCTGTGAAATGGCTCAAGAGCGACATTTTATTCATCAACGAAATGCATAGAGCTTCCCAGCTAACAACTGAAGAGGTTGCCAGAATATTCAGCTTAAAATCGCAGGGTGAATCTGTTCGTGACGCTTCCAATGCATTAAACCGTTCTAAAAGTATTCTTTACCAAGTCCTAGCACGTAGAGAGCCACACCAACCTCAGTCGTATTTCATTTTGTTCCTTTGATACATGCATTGTATTGATGTCTATAAACTTTTGGGACGGACTGTACAGTAAATTAATTCACTTTTTATTCGAATTTCTCGTCGCCAACATTTAATACAAAAATAACTCCTCCCAAAGATCGCTACTTCCAAATAGAGACCATCAATATGGATGGTCTCTGCTTCCAAACTGCTTCGAACTACTGTCTTGATGAAATTCACAACGAAATTACCATGTGTTATAGATTAATTATACAGCATATACATGTCCAGGTCATTATACAATAATTAATTCACTTTTTATTTGAATTTCTCGTCACCAACATCCAATACAAAAATAACTCTCCCAAAGATCGCTACTTCCAACTAGGCCTACTTCCAAACAAAACTGCCTCGAACCAAAGCTTACAAGAAAGCTTATGCAGACACAGATGAATCAGATTTCGAAGGTTTTTGAATTGTAAATATCCAGATTATTTAAAAATTTAAAAATAAAGATTTTTTTTTCTGTATATTTTTGCACATTTTATTTCTCACGAGGAGTCAAAAATGGGGATCGCATTATACACGAAGATAGCATTTTTGCTGGTTTTTTGGGCCGAAAAAGTGGAATCGCATTATAAAATGGGTCGCATTATAGTAGAGAATTTACGGTATTTATTTTTCCAAAAGTTTCATAATCGTATAGTAATAATCAATGAAGAATTAATACATACAGGTAGATCCCGTTATACGCGTTACATATGTTCCGCGAAATTGCTGTGTATACTGAATTCGCGTAAAACTGGTTTAATTTAACATGTACAGAATACAGTTTTGTTCTCATAAGCATTAATTATTTTCCTGATATAACGTTAATAATTGTGTTATAGAAGTACAGGATTAGTAATACAGTTTTTTATTTTTTTTAGTCTTAAAATAGCACCTTATTTTATTTTATAAAACTCAAGATACACTAAAATACTCAAAATACACATACACGTACAACAAAAAGAAGTATCCACAATCGAAACTTTATCTTGCTTTGAGTTCATCTGTACCAGAAGATTCTGATGCTGTTTCTAACAGTATCGCCCTCGGTGGCTCAGTGGTTGCGTGATCACCTCTGATGACCGAGTACGCGGGTTCGATCCTGGCCGAGGACGACGAGGATTTTTCAGGGGGAAATCCTGAGATCACGCACTTCCTTCGGAAGAAAAGCAAAGTCGTTGGTCCCGTGTAGTCATTTGCCGGCTGCACGTTAAAGAACCCTTGCGAGGCAAAATTTGCGGCCCCTATAACGCCATCCTGAAATGACCATAGCAGTTGAAAAAGGACGTTAATACCAAACAAACCAAACCAACTGTTTCTAACAGTCTCCTTCCTGTAATAGTGCTGGTGGAATCCTGAAGAGAGTTTGGAAGCGGAGCTCGGACTGGATGTTAAGGGATCGTTCGAACTGGCAGGATGTTTCGTTAACAATTGCTTGATGGTCGGCTGTAACGTTTTCTTCATCTTCATCGAGGACCTCCAACTCAGTTTCTAACGAGTAGGATTTTCGGGCCCGCTTTCTTCGGTAATAATACTTTCTTTACATTTCGGCGGCATTTTCAACAACGTCAACAGTAAATTACAGTTAGTGTTGGAATTAAACAAGAAATAAACAGTAATAAACAAGAAATCTCTGATACAGCGCAGGAAGAAAGAGCAAAAACCGAAAGTGAAACAGCACCTGAACAAAAATACCTCCCCATTGCGTTTCGATAGCATGATCGCCGCGATTCTCACTTATGCTCACTGGCCACAGTTAACACGAGTTAGCTCTCGCTAGGTCCGTGAGTCTATCGAAACACACCAATATTGTACAGGTTATTTTCAGCGATGAAAAAAAATTCTATCTTGATGGCCTCGATAGTTTCAATTGTTATTGGCAAGACTTACGCAAGGAAGAGCGTGTCTTTTCTAAACGGAACTTTGGAGGTGGACGCTTGATGGTGTGGGGTGCATTCAGTTCATTGGGCACGTTCACGTTGGCTTTTCCATCAACAAAATTGAACAGCACAGAGTACCAGAGTATACTTAGAAGTCATCTCATCCCTTATTTAAAAAGGTTTAGGCGAATCCCAAAGATGTACCAGCAAGACAATGCATCCATCCATTCAAGCCACAGTACCCATCAGTGGTTTCATGACAATAAGGTTAATGTTATGGAGTGGTCTGCCTGCTCACCTGATTTAAATCTGATGGAGAACGTCTGGGGATGGCTCACACATCAGGTTTACACAGATGGTCGGCAGTATGAAAACATTAGTGAGCTGAAAACTGCTATCGAAACTGCTAGGAATAAAATCAGTCTCACATTCTTACAAAGTATTGTTAATTCAATATCGGGTACAAATGGTAGATTGTATCAAGTTATAAATAAAAATGGTAATGTAACCACGTATTGAAGCAAACCCTGGGATGTCAATTTGGTGTACGTATGTGTTAATCTTAAGGTGACTTTATACATATAAGGTGTACTTATTAAAAGGCAGTGAATCTCTTTTTCCTTTCCTACTAAGCGAATTTCAAGTATCATTAATTACTCGTTATATTCATTCATGACACGTCGTTACAAGTTGTTTGATATGTTACATGCCATATATTAGCACTAAAAGTTTCCAAAGTTATCGTACAGTATTATTAGAATAAGTACTACTAAACCAATTCTGGATATGGTTAAATATTCGTTATAGTCATTCATGGCACATTGTCACGAGTTGTTCGATATATTACATGCCACATGTTAGCAGTTAAAGTTCCCAGTGATACAAAACTGATACCATTAGAACATGTACTACTAACACAATTTCGACTTCCATTTATTGCTCATTATATATGTTCGTGACATGTCAATGCGAGTTTTGTTTGATATACAGGGTGGCCCAGATTAATATATACAATTTTTAACAAGGCCATATGCCTTGAGTATTTTAATACCTGCATGTAACTATGGTGGAATACATTATCAAAGGATCGAAGAAGAGTCACACTCTGTTTTCCATGGAGTGGTCCACCATGCGGCCTTCCATTGGCGATGCAAGCTTCCAGT
>JAHWFO010026985.1:48523-59805 GCA_023313115.1 Rhysida immarginata
CTGCATGTTCCACTAAGTATATACACCAAAATATACTGCATTTGGCCTAATAGAATTCCTGCTAGCGAGCTCTGAACACCTCATGTTATTTCTTGCCCACCCGGTATTTATTTTTTTCAGAACATGGACATTACATAGATTCTGGATTAAATTGAATATTTTATTTATATTATTAGTTTTAGTATACTATTTCAAATGAAGTATCATAGTTGCTTAAAAATAGTAGACAGCATCAAAAACTAAGTAAGAAATGAACAAGATATATTATACACTATAACAAAATAGAATTTGAAAAGAAAATATTAACAATTATTTACAATACTTAAAATTTTCTTTAATCTTCTACTTTTTACAAATTCAACAGACTTTTGAAAAACTGTTTAACAGTTTCTTGAATAAGGCCTAAAAATTGGTCAAAAGCAGCAGGATAGTTCAGATAAAGAACATAAAATACTCCTTCCAGTGAATTAGTCTCGTTAATGTTATTATCATTTTGCATTAGAATGGAAGTTTCCTCTGACTCAAATGAATGAATACGTGTGTCTGCATTATTTAAATACAGGATGATTCAGTCAATTTCTGACCATTTCACCTGAATGACGTGCATTAGGGATAAACAGTTGAAAGAATATGAGCGCCATATCGAATTTCTAAATAGTTGGAGTTTGTGTTGTTGCAACGGTGCTGCATGAAAATCGTATTGTTGAAAAATGGCACCCGCTTTATCAACAGAGCAGAAATGCAAGGTTGTCAAATGGTATTTCGAGACAAAATCACCTGTAACCGTGCAAAGAAAGTTCCGGAAGGAGTATAAGTGGCGAGACGCACCAGGCAGGCAAGCAATCATAGATTTTGTCAAGCAATTTCGTGCCAATGGATGTGTTAAAGGCAAGAAAAAAGGTGGGAGCAAAGCTCGTGTTCGAACGACCAAAGTTGTCGAAATTGTTCGTTAACAGACACTGGAAGACAGAAGCGACAACAATTTGCAATGGAGTTTGGAGCAGAAATGGAAGCCAATCAGGACATTGTGGACAACCTGTGGGTGTCAGATGAGGCCTTCTTCCATCTGTCAGGTGACGTTAATAAACACAACGTTCGTTTTTGGGGTTCCTAGCACCCTCATGAGATCCATAAGTCACCTCTTCATCCACGAAAGGTTATGGCTTGGTGCGCAATTTCCAAAAGAGGCATCATTGGTCCGTTCTTTTTTGAGGGCACCGTAACGTCACAGGTTTACTTTAACATGTTGGGAACCTTCTTAATCCCCGAGCTGCGAAGGAGGCGTATACCGCTTCGAAATCAATGGTTTCAACAGGATGGGGCTAGGCCTCACACCACTAATGAAGTGCTAGACCCTCTCAATAAGAAGTTCGGAAATCGTGTCATTTCAAACAGGTTTTCCAGATCGATTCGGCGGTGGCTTTCTTTGGCCCTCTACGAGTCCTGACCTAAACCCATGTGATTTTTATCTCTGGGGGTTCCTTAAAGACACTACAGCACCAAGAACCCTAGACCAGCTGCAACAAAGCATCGTCGACTGCTGCACCCTTGTGGATGCAGAAATCCTGGATAGAGTTATGAACAACTTCACCATTCGGCTGCGAGCAGTTCAAAACGTTCGTGGTGGCCACATTGAGCATATCATCAAGACTTTTCCACGGGAATAAAAACTCCGAACTCCCTAAAATATCATACTGAAATGCTAAGTTTGTAAACATTAATGGGTCAATAAATCATAGTACTGAAATGGTCAGAAATTGACTGAATCACCCTGTAGTATTGAGAAAGTCTTATTTTTTCACACAATATAAAATGTCTTTTATATTGTATGAAATGACTAAACACAGTCAAACATAGGGAACATTTAAAAGTCTCTGTACACAATGATCCATGATTGCTCTTCACATGCTTCTCGAAAATTGAAATGCTTTCGCTGATGATGGAAATTCTTGATGAAGTAATTACTTACATCTAAATTTTCGTCTTTATTTTGAACATCATTTATTTGTACATCTGATAAATCAGGAGTTGCAACATAACCTGTATAGTGAAATAGAAGATAATGTCAGATTCAAGAAAAGAGTGAGAACGTGTTTCAATTGTAACATATTAAAAATATAAAGATAAAAAATATCTAATATCACTTAACAATTCTTTCATGGTTAGAAGGTGAATGCGAGCAGTAATCGCACCAGTGCCATTGAGCTAAAATTGTTTTTTCACTTTTTTCTCTAATCCAAGTGTATTGGTAACAATCGCATCCTTGATACATACATTTACATACCTCTAAGTACATTTCTGATATCAAGAGTTGTGTAATCTTCCATTTTATAACTTTCCAAAAGTATTCACGAAATACGAAATATATTTGATGTAAATAGAGTTATTTTTCCATAATAATGTTGTGTTAGGTTTATGTCTTCCTCAAATGAAGAAAGAGACAGATGGAAAATAGGGCAAATCAAAGTCAGAAAAAGAAAAACATATAATATGAATACATGACAGGATACATAATCGTATTAAAATTAAACATTACAAATGCAACATATGTATAAGAGCCAAATTGGTTAAAAGAGCAAAACTGGATATAAGAACCAAAGCGGTCATAAGAGCAAGACTGGATCTAAGAGCCATAATCGGATATAAGAGCCAAAATAATAAAAAAATAAAAATTAAGAGCTTTCATCCAGGATGTTGTTGGTTATGTTCATTTCTGGATTTATTATTCTGTTGACTGCATCGAGTATTGGGTTTTTGTCAAAACTGAATTGGTTGTTTAGGATCTTCTCTTTATCTGTCTTGAGGTGTTTCCTAATTATCAGGGCTTCGTACGTGAGTATTCTCTGTGGATCCTTGATGAACTTTACAACGGACATGATTTCTTGTATTTGACCAAAGCTGTTTGTTGTCGATAACGTGGTCTGCAAAGGCCGACTTGTGATCCCTCTTTACCCAAGACCTCCTGTGATCATTGAATCTTATACAGAATGACCTTCTGGTGGAACCCACATAGAAGCAACCACAAGTTGGGCATGTGAGTTTGTAGACCCCGAGGCATTGTAGACATCATTATGTTGAATCCTCTCCTTCGGGCTTAGTAGATAACGGCATTTGTTTGCCGTTCTGTATGCAATTTTTAGCCTGTGATTCTTGAATATGTTAGTAATCCTGGTTATTTCTGGACCCATATATGTAAAAATGGTGTATTTCGGAGATTCAGTGGTATGGTCAACAGCGTGGTTGCGTGATTCATGTGCTCGTCTCGTTCTTCGGTAAACATTTTTTGTGACTTGGTCCGGGAAATCATTTTTTCTTGCCACATCGTAGGTAAGCCTTAGTTCTTCATTTCTGTTTTTAGCAGTGATAGGGTATGTCAGTGCACGATGAAAAAGGTAGTTAAGGGCTGCTGTTTTATGCTGTGGTGGGTGGTTTGATTCGAAACTGATTATATTAGAGATGGCTATAAGTTTCCTATATATGGAGAATTCCAGTTTTTTGGTGTTGTAGTTTTTAGTCGGTGGCAAGTCCAGGAAGTTAACTGAGTTGTCCTTTTCTTCTTCCATCGTGTAGGAGATATTGTCATGGAAACTGTTAAAATGATTCAGCATCTGAATCACGTTTATCTTCTCCCAGTTGAAGGCAATAAGAGTATCGTCAACGTACCTCTTGTAATATACAGTTGTTCCATCTTCGAGGAGTGGGATGACATGCTTTTCTTCCAGGGTTTTTAAGTAGTATTCCGAAATACTGCGCTGATGGGTGAGCCCATCAATACACCCTTGGGGATATTGTAGAACTTATCATTGAATGTGAAGTAGCTCTGGTTATGGATGCAATAATAATAATCAAGTCAGCAATATAGATCAGAATGCAACCTTTGGATTTAATTCGCAGATTCTACTACCAGTCCCGCAAGTTGGCCTACACCATCCTGAATATATGGTTTAACCGTTGATGCCTGCATTTAAAGGTAATTCCCAAATACGCTATTATCCGGATCCGTGATCGCTCTACCCCTGCGCTCCGCACCAAGAAATTCGCAGAGAGGAGACGAATCATATAAGAACTCCGTTCACTGCACCAGAAGAAAAGACTCAATCAGGTTGTGATGAATCTACACACAGAAATGGCACGATGCATGAATCCCACTATCCTACTCAATACTTTGGAGAACATCAAAGAAAGCCTGGAAAAATTTACGACAATGACGAACAAATTGGATTGCCTAACCGAAGACAGGAACCAACAAAAGGCCAGTAAATTCTCATTCCATAATAAAGTCACAAAAAATGTTTTCCGAAGAACGAGACGAGCACATGAATCATGCAACCGTGCTGTTGACTGTACCACTGAATCTCCGAAATAGGTCATTTTTACATATATGGATCCAGAAATAACCAGGATTACTAACATATTCAAGAAACATGGGCTAAAAATTGCATACAGAACGGCAAACAAATGCCGTTATCTACTAAGCCCGAAGGAGAGGATTCAACATAATGATGTCTACAATGCCTGCGGGGTCTACAAACTCATATGCCCAACTTGTGGTTGCTTCTATGTGGGTTCCACCAGAAGGTCATTCCGTACAAGATTCAATGATCACAGGAGGTCTTGGGTCAACAGGGACCACAAGTCAGCTTTTGCAGACCACGTGATCGACAACAAACACAGCTTTGGTCAAATACAAGAAATCATGTCCAGTGTAAAGTTCATCAAGGATCCACAGAGAATACTCATGTATGAAGCCCTGATAATTAGGAAACACCTCAAGATAGATAAAGAGAAGATCCTAAACAACCAACTCAGTTTTGACAAAAACCCAATACTCGATGCAGTCAACAGAATAATAAACCCGGAAATGAACATAACCAACAACATCCTGGACGAAAGCTATTAGTGTTTTTTTTTTTCCTCTCTTATATCCGATTATGACTCTTAGATCCAGTCTTGCTCTTATGACCGCTTTGGTTCTTATATCCAGTCTTGCTCTTTTAACCAATTTGTCTCTTATACATATGTTGCATTTGTAATGTTTAATTTTAATACGATAATGTATCCTGTCATGTATTCATATTATATGCTTTTCTTTTTCTGTAAATATTTTTACCCTATTGACTGTAAGTCCACCAATCAGAGTTATATACTTCTCTCTGATTGGTGGACCCCTCCCATATATACCGAGTGTTGTAGCCATTGTAACTCTGTAGTCGTTCATAGTTCCTGATGATGAGATGATCTCGAAACGCGTTGAACAATAAAGACGCAACCAATATTGCTATTCCTGGACCTTTTCCTTTTATTTAATAATCAAGTCAGCAATATAGATCAGAATGCAACCTTTACTTTCTTTTTGTTAAATACTAAATATTTGAATACAGATACAGATTTTTTTCTCGCCCAGTCCATTTTAAATTAAAATTTTTAATGTCTAAAAATAATATGAATCTGTTATATATGGAAAATAATTCTTTAATTACTGTTAATTGAGTTTATTATATAAATATAGAATAAATTAATTTTCAAAATAATTATAATTAACCTACAAGATTTGCATATTGTGTTATTCGTTTTTCACATAGTAACCTTAGTGATTTTTATCTCTTTTATATCGGTACACCCCACTTCATCGAACCTCACATCATCGAAAAACCACGGCCCACGGGGATGGTTGGAGGAGGGCAATATGACTTGTTATATTGATGTGAATAATTATTTTTCATTATGAAACTACGTTTTTTGAACGAAACTATATTTTATTGATATGGAAAATTATATTAATGATCAAAAATTACGTTTTATTCATCAAAAAAGCTGTAAATCGATAAAACATAATTAAAACTGAAAAGAAACTACATGCAGTAATGCAGACATTTCATTACCTATGTCATGAAGCGGTAAAAACGCAAAACGGCATGTTTCGTTTCGGTAAAAACGCAACTCTAGTGCGAGTTTATTTGTTAATAAATTTTTGTTTTTCCCGTTAATCAAAATTTACTTTTATTATTTAATAAAATACATGTAATACCACAAAAAAAATCATTTCATATTGCACAATGTTTTTATTTATTATTTTAATTCTTACGGTAGAAAATTTCTGGCCATGCCTCGAAGATAGTCTGAGACACTCCGGTTAGCACGATCTTCAAACACCGCTCTGATCCATGCCACTCTCTCACGAATGGCTCTCCTCTGAGTTAGAAGCCATATACATGAAAAGACGTTTAATAATCTGAAAGCTTTCGGATTGGTTTAATAATGGAAACAAAAAAACACTGAAATTTATATCGATGACTCGAAATAGGGATGGGCAAAATCTCTTAAATAATCGACTGTTCTATTCCATTCACTTGATTAATTGGGTAAAAAAATCGATTATTGGCCGATTAATCGATTTTTTGCAAGATTAAATATTAGCGATATTATAAAGCATATCAGATTTTATTGTGAACTGAAATAAAAGAGTTCAAATCCAACTAAAAGTTCAAATAAAAATTTTATTTAAAATAAAAAAATTTTAAAAGTTCAATTATTCTGTCTTTTGATGTTGTTGATATTGTTTAACTTACAGATGTGTAGTTTTAACAGTATATGTAATTTAAAAAATATTTGTTCAGATGCTTTTAAAAAGAGATGTTTTCCTTTATTCAGTCAATAAATTAACAAAAATAAAACAATAATCGATGTTAAAATTTTTTTAAATATTTTTTAATAACCGATTTTTTAATATCAACCACTTGTAAACAACAACCAATCGATATACAACTACCCTGTGGAGGTTTGGTAGAGTGGTAGAAAAAAAATTCCCCTATTCCATGGACCATATTTTTAAAACTATTTGATGAAATGTGGCCTGATTTCGAGGATATGTGGTTCGACGAAGTGAGGTTTGCCGATTCGATGATGTGTAGGGTAACCCTTTTATATATTTAACAAATTATCAAAAAAAACATACATGTTTAATATATTTAAGTAATCATGGAAATCAAATCAAACAAATTTTTTCCCATGAAATACTTAAAAAATGAAATGATTCTAAGTGATTGTGAAAAGGTATTAAAGCATTATAATTAGCTAGAGCCTAAAATTCTCCATCTTTTATTTTTATCTCATTATAAAATGAATAGTTTTTCTCAAAAAAAAAACAAAATTAAACAATCACATTTTTTTTCATATTTAGATGTTTAATTGAAAATTCAGTATTCAGAACTGCAAGTAAATATCACATTAGACAAAAATTTTCATAGATTCCTTCTAAACTATCTAAAAAATAATACAAATTTATTTTTATATAATATAACGAAAGAACAGCTAAAGACCAAAAAATTATTTCGTTATAACGAAAATTCGTTAGAAATGGGATTGAAAAAAATTAACATCGATCAAAGAAAATATTTATTTCCAAAACAGCTGTATGTTTTTTTGCATTAAAGTTTTAAATTATATAAAATTTATATAAAAAATATTTTTATATTTTACCAAAGTTTATTTTTTACAAAAGCATTAAACGACCAGATATTTCTTAGAATTACGTACAATTTTAAAAATTCAATATTCTAAACTTTAAAGAAATATCAAAATGGTTAATTATAACTTAAGGACATTTTAGGAAAAAAAATGCATTATTTTTTAATCCTTTGTTCGATTCCAAATATAGATAGTTTGTATGTTTTGCTTTAAAGCTAAGCAAGAAAACAATTGCAACAACATGTAAATAATTTTATTAACTATGTTATCTCTCGTACCATCTCTCGATGATGAAGGTCTACAACACAATCGCACTGCTAAAGCTTGGCTAGAGATCACATTGCTAAAGCAATGCCCCTTAATCCGCAGATTAAATTACGTCCTGATTTTAATCTGAAATGCGCTGACGGCCAGACGTGACCGGTTACCCTACACATCATCGAATCTCACTTCGTCGAACCACATATCCTCGAAATCAGGCCACATTTCATCAAATAGTTTTAAAAATATGGTCCATGGAATAGGGGAATTTTTTTTCTACCACTCTACCAAACCTCTACAGGGTAGTTGTTATATATCGATTGGTAGTTGTTTACAAGTGGTTGATATTAAAAAATCCGTACTTTTTTAACATCGATTATTGGGTTTTTTTTTTGTTAATTTATTGACTGAATAAAGGGAAACGTCTATTTTTAAAAACATCTGAACAAATATTTTTGAAATTATATATACTGTTAAAACTACACGTCTGTAATTAAACAATATCAACAACATCAAAAGACAGAATAATTGAACTTTTGAAATTGTTTTTTTAAATAAAATTTTTATTTGAATTTTAGATGAGTGCATGGCCAGAAATTTTCTACTGTAAGAATTAAAATAATGAATAAAAACATTGTGCAATATGAAATGATTTGTTTTTGTGGTATTACAGGTATTTATTAAAAAATTTTTATTAACGGAAAAATGAAAATTTATTAACAAATAAACTCGCACTAGAGTTGTGTTTTTACCGCAATGAAACGTGCTGTTTTGCGTTTTTACTGCTTTCCGCGCTACTTCATGACATAGGTAATGAATTGTCTGCATTACTGCATGTAGTGTTTTTTCAGTTTTAATTATGTTTTATCGATTTACAGCTTTTTTGATGAATAAAACGTAATTTTCGATCATTAATATAATTTTCCATATCAATAAAATATAGCAGGGTTCGTACGGGTCATGGAAAACCTGAAAATCCTGGAAAATTGAAAAAAAAAATTCCAGACCTGGAAAGTTTTGGAAAAAGTGTTTTTTGAAAAGATTTAATGTTTTCTTAATAATTAGTTATAAATGATGTAAATATATTATTCTTAAAAATATAAAAGATTATGGTTTTGGAAAATGTATTGAATTGCCTTGAAGGGCCATCCCCGTTGGCCGTGGTTTTTCGATGATGTGAGTTTCGATGAAGTGGGGTATATTGGCCATGACCTATGTATCGATAATCGTAGTCGACCAGAGCTCATTTTTCTAAGTTCAATATCGCAATGTTCACTGGGCATGCTAATGGCAAGTCCTACTCCTTTAAAGATCTGTTTCAGATGTGAGCTATTATCTCTGCCCTACCTTGTTTGGCAAGTGTTACTTTTTACACGAAATGGGAAAAAAAGTTGATTATTTTTATGTAATTACGATTGCGAACAATTTATTTTTAAAGAATGAGAATTGAATGGTCTTAAGAGGATTTTTACATGCCAAACCTCACTTGTTTTAATTATTGATGAAAATAGGAAACAAAAGTGGCGCAATGGACCAAGTGCACGGTCCAAGGGCGCCACTATCGACTCAGTTCGAAAACGAGGCTTCCTGAGCAACGCTTCCCTGCTCACTGCCTCGGCGATGTTGTTAGAGCGTAACATCGGTAAACAAATGAGCCTTTTCTGTGAAACAATGGAGTAAAAGTGTACTGATTGAGTTAAACGAACAATGTCACACTGCTGTATACTTATTTGTTGACAAAATGTCCAAACACTTGTTAAGTCTAGATAATAGATACGCACACGCAGTAGCTAATCAGAATCTGATTAGCTTTGCACAGTGATCCTGGGAAATTTGAACACAGTAATCGGCTACACTTTGTTCACTGCTGAAGCACATTTGATATCGTAATAATAATATTTTTCCCGATGAAAGAAATATCTATATTTACAAATATTCGATATATATTTCAGATAAATTTAAGGCTTTTAGATGACATGTTTTTCGGGTCTAGTATAAGATTTATACTGGATAAAAACATCGATAATTTAATCAACATCGATGGCATCGCTCGGCCCTCGATTAATTACCCAGTCAATGTGATGACAAAGTAACAAAAACAAAAAGGTATAATAAATATGTCTACAGTAAGTATTCAAAATGAAAATTACAGTTGGAAAGCCTAAGCGATCAGTATGAGGGCGACCTGAAATGTTTCCGGAATCAACAAGAAAAACACTGTATTGGTGTGGTTTTTTATTTTTATTTTTCGATGTAGTCTCCTCGAAGATCAATACACTTTTTCAAACGGTGCTCCAGTCTCTTCAGCCGTCGGAAAAGTAGGATGTTTTGAGGTCTGCAAAATAGCCGTCTGTAGCGGCGAGGGCCTCCTCATTAGAGGCAATACTCTTTCCTGCCAGCAATTTTTTTCGGCTTTGGGAATAGGAAAAAGTCACTGGGGGCTAGGTCCAGTGAATATGGAGGATGAGAAACTAATTCGTAGCGCAACTCATTCAATTTGGACACGACAAAGTGGGATGAATGAGCTGGTGCATTGTCGTGCTGACAAAGAACTTTTTTCCGTTGCAAACGAGGATGTTTCTCCTTCAATATTGCATCGAATCGGGTCAATAAATCGCTGTAGTATTGCCCCGTGATCGTCCTTCCCTTCTGCAGATAGTCGATGAGGATCACACCTTGGGAATCCCAAAAAATGGTCGCCATGACCTTCCGGGCGATGGAACGGTCTTTGCTTTCTTTGGAGCTGATTTGCCCGGAAAAGTCCACTGCTTCGACTGTTCCTTGGTCTCCGGTGTGTAGTGGTGGATCCAAGTCTCATCCGCGGTTAAGAAACGCATGAAGAAATCTCTTGGATTGCGTTGAATCCTGGCCAGACACTCCTCCGAAATGGTCACCCGTTGAATCCTGGTGAGAGCAAACGCGGTACCCATCGCGCGGAAAGCTTTTTCATTCCCAAAATTTTGTGTAGGAATGGCCAACGCGTTCTTCTGAGATGCCTGTTGTCTCTGCTATCTCTTTCAGCTTCAATTGGCGATCGGCTAACACGACATCATGAATCTTGTCGACCATTTCATCGATGGTAGCGGTTTTTGGGCGTCCACTGCGTGATTCCTCACTTGTGCTTGTGTGGCCACGTTTGAATTCACTCACCCAGAAGCTGATGGTCGAAAGTGATGGAGTAGATCCGCCATGAACCTCTAGCAAAATATTTCGAATTTCCGTGGCCTTTTTCCCAGCCATCCAGAAGTGTTTTATCACTGCATGAAATTCGATTTTATCCATTTTTGCGAAACCACCTGACTTGCTGCACACAACAAACTCTTAAACAACAACTATTGACAGTCAACATCTGAAATTTTGACAGTTGCTGTGAAAACGGTTTCCCTTCCCGCCCAATAAATCCACTTCAACCTTGCGCCATCTCTTGCCGATTCCGGAAACTTTTCAGGTCGCCCTCGTATGTTATTATGAAAAGGAAATGAAATTATTTTTTTAAAACATCGATATATTCGAAGGGCTGGCGGAAAAAGAGAAAAATGCTGGGGGGGGGGGGG
>JAHWFO010026985.1:67223-95195 GCA_023313115.1 Rhysida immarginata
CCACACCACCTCTAACGAACTGATATATACCACTTTTCTATCTAATCACAGTAAATGGCTAAGAAGTGATAGTTAAATTGATAAAAATTTCATTTATCTTGGTCGCATGATCAGTCATTGCGCGGAGAGTGAAGACATAACGAATCTGTATGCTTCATCTGTATATTTCACATTTTCCATCCACTCTCGAATTCTCATAAAAATAGTTGCCATGATTTATGTCTCAATCCTCGTATTAATAGAAGTATATAATCTATAATCTACATATATTTTGTGTAAAACATGTGCAATAAAGTTTACGAAAACTATAAGTTTACTGAAATATATATTTCTGCATCTTGAAATTTATGTAAATATTAATCTAACTGTTTAAATGAGCAAACATTTAACATTTTTATATTTTAAATGAGTTTTTATCTTATCTGCGATTAAATCGGTCATTTTTGTTCCAGAACAAAA
The DNA here is from genome assembly GCA_023313115.1 of Rhysida immarginata. Lineage (NCBI taxonomy): Eukaryota > Metazoa > Arthropoda > Chilopoda > Scolopendromorpha > Scolopendridae > Rhysida > Rhysida immarginata. The sequence continues at coordinate 67,683 of JAHWFO010026985.1, forward strand.
GCTTAATCCGAACGCTTCGTGCTCAAGCTGAGGCAAGCTGAGTGCTCAAATCGCTCAAATCAACATCTCGTAATGGTGGCCAAGTCACATGACCACACGAGCACAACTTCTGCTGAAAAAGGTCTATAAGGGCACTAAAATAGACCAATCGGAAAAGACTTCTTGTGGTCGCATATTTAATTGTGAACTGAAAACGGAAGCTTCACAGCGCCTCCGCAAGGTATGCGGAATGCCACCACCCGCACCTGTAGCTGATTCCGCTACGCTTGTTCTCACGTTTTAATTGTGAAACAGGCTTAAAGGTGATGTACAATCAGTGAATGAAGAGTTCATAATGCTGCTTCTATCAATAATATTGGTAGTAACCTTACAGCATAAGCCTCTTGTCATGTTATCCTTGATAAAGCCTGGAATAAATGGCGAAACTAGTTGGAAACTCTATTGTCCCTCTGTTATGCTGTAAGTTTACTACCAATATTATTTAAAGGTGATGCATATTTGGAATATATATTTTGATTACAATAACAAAAATTATAAAAATTATCAACCTGAAATAAAGGTCCAATGTCTCTTTTGATTTTTATGCGCTCCTCGTTTTTAGGAAATTACAAAATGATTTATCCTTATTGGAATGCCGATCATTTATACAGTTAGGTACACAGCAGTGTGATATTGTTGGTTTAACTCAATCAGTACACTTTACTCAATTCTTTCAGAGATAAAATGCTCATTTGTTTACCGATGTTACGCTCTAGCAACATTGCCGAGGCAGTGAGCGGGGAAGCGGTGCTCAGGAAGCCTCGTTTTCGAACATTCGGTGGCGCCCTCGGACCGTGCACTTGGTCCATTCGTTGGCGCGTAAGGTTCCTGGTTCGAATCCAGGCTGTGGAATTTTCTTTCCTATTTTTATCAATAATTTATTTTTGTTTTTTATAAATTATTCTGATGTTCTACTTTATTATTAGAGTAATGTCATTTTCTCTAATGCATCTGATTTACAAATTTCCGGAAATTCTGAGGCGTCACAAAATTTTTTTATCAGCGTCACAAAACGTCACTAAATAATCACAAAACAATCACAAAACGTTGGTATGTTTAATTTTCTCATTAGGGTTATTTGCGGTTTTGGCCATTAAGTTGTACCGCACTTTTGAAATGAATTTTTCTAATATTTCCGGAAAGTCACAAAACGTCACTAAATATTCACAAATTTTTGAGTTAAACCGAATTAATTTTTTTTTTTTTTTTTTGGTGGCAGTCCAATTTAATGGACCTGACCAACAGTGACAGAAACCCTTCCCCCCCCCCCCCCTCCCCGATGCTGCGACCATCATACAGCAGTCGTCAATCCAGGTCCATCCAAGGACCCAACTCGTCGGCCTCTGGCCATACGGGCCCTGGATGAAAGACTCATTTGTAATCAGCGATGAAAGACTCATTCATTTCATATATCATATAATCTGCACCTTATAAAAAGTACGGACAGATGGAAATATTGAAAGGCGAGAGGGGGTTCTTATTTGTTGGGTTTTTTTTTTTCCCACTATAAAAAAATTTGTTAGATTCTGTTGTATAATGAGGATAAAATTACGGATAACAACTGCAGACTTTAAATGAGAACAAAAATTACTGAGGAATAAATACCTTTTCTTGAGCACAAACTACAACCACCTCAATCGTGATATCACTCACTTCTCAAAGTGAAACAGAACTATTATAGTTTATGATAGGAGAAAGAGAAAAACAAAATAAATGCTGTAATAGAACATAAACTTATTTCAGTCACCCTGTGACCATCTTTCATTGTAATACACTTCGAGGATAACTGATAGCTTCTTTTAAAATACAAGTTAGCCAGTCATCGAAATATAATTGTAAATAGCCAATCAAAACGGCAATGATACAAAATGTATTTTTGGAAAACATTCATTATTTTATATTCATTATTTTATGATTTCGTTTATTTTGAAGATTGACAATCAGATGAAAAATTGGACATACAAAATAGAAGGAAGCCAAGATGCACAATTCAATAACATTGAGAAATTATATATTGGAAAAAATGGTAAGTTCAAAAACATGTAATGTAGCTTTGTTAATTCAGGATGCATTCTTTTCACATTTGAATTTCTAACTTTTAGCTACAATGAAGAAAGGAACTGGTTTTATTGGCTGCATATCTCGTGTTGAATTTGATGATGTCTATCCACTACAATTGCTTTTCCAAGAGGTTAAACCTTTGAATATCCATTCATATCCTCCAACTTTGGTCAAAGACAGTTGTGGTATTCAACCAATTGAATATGCAACAGAAATTGCACAAACAAGGCCACCTGATCCCAATTTGAATGGATGGTATGACGATGGTCCACAACCTGCAGATTCTGCAGTACTTGGAGGTGAGTTAGGTATACTTTGAAATATAAAATTCTATTTCTGAAGTAAAGAAATACCGTACATGTATATAAAAGTAAATATTTAGGAGGGGAGGGAAAATAATTTGAGATATATGCATGAAAGCAAATGACTGTATGGGAAAGAAAAACTTCTTACCATAAAAAAACAAAACATCCAAGATATGAAAACACTGATATTGAGGCACCCATCCGCCTTGTATAACAATCATCCCCTCGTTCAAATGCGGATAGCTCTCTGTGTGCTGCCATTTCTGCAGCTACTTTTGCTTACAAATGCTGGATATATGTATTTCAAAGGCTCTGTCTTCATTCTCAATCACTCAATAGAAGAATTTAGTTTCAATCTTGTTGATTGAAGGCATAGCCTTTGAAAAACGTATCTGGCATTTAATGTCAGTTTCTTTTTCTTTGTGTGATAAGAGGCTCCCCCCCCCCCCCCTTATACAGGTAATTCCACACAACAGTTCCTTCTTGAAGAATGTAAATTCTCCTTTTCCAGAGATTTACCATTGTGTTGGCATTGAAATGGATTGAAAATTTTGGTTAAACTTACAAAGATTAAGATGTTTCCAAAATTTAACCTATTCGTGACAAACTTAAAAGAACAAAAATGACCTTGTGTTTTAGTGTATGATGGTGGCCGTGATCTGGTTGTCTCGTCGGTCAGCTCGCTGATTGATGAAGTTAGCATCTTCAGGTTCAGGCAGCTGCTGGCTGGTGACAGCCAGTGGCTTGAGGACCACTGCTGGGTGGGGCACAAGCTGTTGGGGCACTTTAGTCTTACCCATTTGTTGAGTGACCAGTGCGGGATGTCCAGCAGCTGGTGATAGCCACTGGTTTGTTCGTCCACCAGCAGCTCTTCCATCATGAACCTCCAGTAATTCGGAGGGCATGTTAAGCTGTCAGTCCCAGCTGCTACTCATTTCGTAGCAGCCGTTAGTTACTGGGATGGCGCAAAACTCCCTCAAAGGAGTAAGTGCTGCAGATTATCGTTCTGCGATAATCTACCCTCTGTACAAGATAAGATAATGTACATCTGATTTTTATTCATGTGTTTACATTGGTATCTTTAATGCATATTCGCCTCTTGCAAGTTAGAGCACTGTAATAGAGAGTACGGACAATTGGACTGCGGTGGCCAATTTACTATTTTACTGGACTAACAATTTACTGGTTGTCTTTCTTCTATTTACTAAAAGCTGAGCCAATGAAAAAGGACTCTCTTTAAAATTGTTTAAGTTAGACAACATAACTTTTTCCCCTCTATTTTTATCATAAAATGTTACATATCATTTTATGTATATTTACGAATGTTACAATTTAAATTTGTCATTAAAGTGATTTAATTTAGGTAACATACTAGTTAGTGATGAAACAGCAGGAATCGCCTTAAAACTGATTAAAAGTTATACAAAATTATTTTTTTCCTATTTTTATAATATATATTATTTTATTTATATTTAAAAATGTTACATTGAAATTTAAGTCATTAAAATGATTTAAGTTAACTTATTCATTTTATATCCTCATTAGCAAAATTAACAAAAAATATCCTGACAGACACCCTATTTCTGAGAGGAAAAAAAAAAGAAAAACAGTATATTTTGTTACTTTTTATATTTACTCCACATTCTTAATGACTGCTCGCATTGCCATACTCCTACTGTCATATTTTTATTCCTGACAAGTAGAAAAACAAGCGGCTAAAACTTGAACGCCCTTAAATTTCATAAGTTCATGAAAACTCAGTTTCGATAATAAAAAGCTGGCTTCATTGCTTCTTATAAATTTTTCTGCTTCTTCCAGTAAGTTGTTAAATACAGCTGCATTTACAAATTATAAAGGCGTTTGTTCATGGCAAGTTCTAAAACATCTTCAGAAAAATGTTTCTATGAAACATGATTAGATTTTTAACATAAATAAAAAGAAAATTCATTAATGTAGTAGCCTATATTCTGCATTTTACGAGTTGTAGTTCACTGGAGGATAGGGGAAAAAACCCCTTAAAGTCCAAGGGAGGAAAAAAACCCCAGAGTAAAAACACAGGTACAAAACCCCCAGAGATAAAAGCTATGGTTAAAGGATCAAAGATGACATAACCTCCAAATGAAGCTTTAATTTTTAAATCATTTTTATCGAGTTATCTGAAAATTTATTGAATTTTTTCCTTGTAATGTGTAGCGTGTTAAGCCGTCGGTCCCGGCTGCTACTGTCATCTCGTAGCAGCCGTTAGTTACTGGGATGGCGCAAAACTCCCTCGAAGGAGTAAGTGCCGCAGATTATCGTTCTGCGATAATCTACCCTCTGTACAAGATAAGTGTTTTTTAAGATTAATTTACTGAATAATTTATTTTTTAATCTGGTGATTTAGTGGGAATTATTCGTGATTTGTTACAGCAGTTAACTGCACAGCAGAACGGCATTTCAGAAGAAATTGAAAGTTAACAGCTTTTAATAAGCATTATCGTACAGAAGCACATAGAAAATGACTACACGAAAGGCAACAAAATGACGATCGAAGGGTCACGTGCGACCGAGCAGCCAATGAGCTTGTGTACCTGACGGCATACGTTCAGGGAAAAGAATGTCCGTACTCTCTATTACAGTGCTCTATTGCAAGTTCGATCGAAGCACCATCTAGCGGGAATGTGAGTAAACTATCTGTGGCCATGTTATGCTTCTCTTCTATGGGCGCTCGCAAGTTTATCTAATTTGAACGATTTATTTTGTGTATAAATTTACTGAATTGACTCAAATATGCCTTGCATGATATGCTGCATAATAGAATGTTCAAATTCATATTATAGATGCCCAGAAGGAACAAAATATTCATTTCCATCTGAAAACAGGTTTCGTCAGCAAAGACAGCTATGGACAAAGCGATTAAAAGAAAGAAGTATTTCGGGTCTTGTCAAATTAAAATTAACACCTGAAAACCGTATTTAATAATAATACCCATTTTCTTTTCATTCAACTCCCAGTCTCGTGGCCACAAATAGTTTGAGAAACTTCACGCTGGTGGCGCCCGTGCATCTTGCAAGAGTTGAATAGGCAATCTCAGAGTAAGGGTGTTTGTTATCTTGGGACCAAAAAAGGGGGTGTACATTTACTTGTTTTATTGAAACTTGTGCAATATTAAACATTTGGTGATTTCATGCTTTTGCAGCTTTTTTCATTTCTCTGGTATTTTTTCACAATCATTATGCTAATGGATGCAGCCTAAACATAGTTATAAAAACTTAGGATGATAATAGTTATTGTTCTACTGTACTAAAATCTAATTCAATATTTGTTTACATATTGTAAATATCCAAAATGTTGATCATTGTCTATAATTGTTCTGTAAATTAACACAATTTATTCTAAATATAGATTAAATGTTTGTGAAAACATACTAAAGCAATGTGAAACTGCTCTTAATACTACTTGAACCATTCATGCAGTGAAATATTTTTAATTTGAATTATTTGGTAATCTGAACAGAAGTTCAGTTCCCCTTGAAATTCATATTGAAAGCTTGTTAAAAATTCACATGTATTTCAAGTTTTGAACCTTTTATTTGGATAATTCGAAGACAGGATTTCATTAATTCAAAAGGCAAATATATAATTTTATTGTATTAGTAGGTATTTCGAAAGAATTTTCTTAATTGCACTGAAGTTATATACACATATTCTAGAAAATGTGAAAAACGTGTGCAAGATTGGGGCTTACTATCACTTACTAGTGCAAATTTATGTTGTAGTGGATTATATTTTTTTTATTATTTAAAATGTTATTTTTATTCATAGTCTGTAATTAGAATTATGCAATTCATTGTTGTAGCGCGTTTAGGGACGTTGCGATACTCTTTTCGATACGATATTCAACATTGATATCAAACTTAGAGCCAAGTATCGATACCCCGATACTATCGAAAGAAAGTATCGATACAAAGAGTATCGTATCATTCGATACTCTTAAAAATCAGGCACAATTGCATGTATTTAAGTTTCAAGTAATATGGAACTGTATACAGGGTGTTTCTAAATGGCCTGTACAGACTTTCAGGATATCTTCCGGAGACCAAAACAAGCACAAAATGTCATATGAGCGATGAGTCGAAAACGAGTCATTCTAGAGTTATATTGGTTTGAAGGTTTCCTGGTAGACGAAATTAAAACTAAAGCATATAGTTGTTGCATATTGTGTGATTTATTAAGTTGTGGAATGATTTATTTATTGGTTTCACAGTGTCCGTTCTATGTCCATCAGTCTGTCCCCTTCATATTTTCTACATTTTTTCACGTAGAAAGTTGAAATTTCGAACATAGCTTACCATAGGATATCCTCCTTCACAATTTCATTTGGTTTTGATTCGCCCACTGGGGTCGGAATTAGGGGGGTGGGAGTTAGAGGGGACCAAAAGATCTACATGGTACCGGAGTGAAATTCATTATGCAGATTACTATGAAGTTTGGGGCAAATTGTCCCAGTAGGATCGGAGTTGTGAGGGCTGTAGTCATTTGGTCTTTAGAAATATGGCAATGTAAGACATATGATATGTCCTTCGATCCGCAATGGTGAGAAACGAAAGAAGATAGAGCTCTTTTACATTTTTTGATTCGAATAGTATGTTCGAGAAAATCAATTTTCTGATTAAAAAATTTGGGGGATTTAAAAATGAAGATAAAGAGATAGAATACGGTACATGACCTCAGGGTTTCCGCTACTTTGCTATACCCTCCTCGGGGTGGGGGGGGGGGGGAAATTTTTTTTTTTACGATATAAAAAAAGACAATACATTTGCTATAGTAAATGATCAAAACGGCGTCCTTTAGATTACAAGGAAGCCTGTGCACATTGCCACAAGGATTGACGAACATGTTTGAAAATACCGGGTATATGACAAACGATGTCGCAACCATACAGGATCCGCTGAAGAGAAATTGCAACATCTGGTAATGGGGCAGAATAAACACGCGTTTTCAAATCCTCCCAGAAGAAGTCCAATGGGTTCATGTCAGGATAATACAATTTTCTTCAGACGTTTCTTTGAATTGTCGTAACTCTTCTTCTACTACAGGACACCTTCAAACCCATGTTCATATGACATTTTCTGCTTTAGAAAGAATCATCTTCAATCCCATATTCATATGACATTTTCTGCTTGTTTTGGTCCCTGAAACATATGTACACACCATTCAGAAACATTATGTATATTCTACAAGCGACAGCTTACAACAAAGAAAAGTTGTCGTTTATTATTATTCTTGCAAAGAATATACTGTTTAATTTCTAAATTGGTAGCAAAGACTTCATGAATTACATCTCTTAATCCACTTGACATTGGAGGTGATAAATAATATACGCAAAAGTAGAATGTACAACGATATTAGAGGCACGTTTTGGTGGCATAAGCAGTGGGACCGTCATTGAGCTCGGCAGATGGAAAAGGTGGTATGAAACATTAATAGGCATATGCAAAAAAAATATTTCTAAAATTTAAAAAATGGTACCGATACTAAAATTTTTTTTCGATACCACGATATTATCGAATAACTGATATCGATACCAATACTGCCAATATCGAAAGAAAAGTATCGATACTTACTCATATCAGTAGTATCGCAACGTCCCTAAGCGCGTGGACCATTGTTGTTGCAAAATTCTTTTTTCGAACGCGCGTGATGCGTGTTCTTGGTCTCACGTGGCGATTTTCCTTCGCAATTAATTAACTCGGTCGCGAGATGTTGTACTGTCTGATTGTTGCGCAATCAGTGTTCTGTTTTTTAATTGCATAGTACATTTCTCTCGCCAACTTCTCTCTCCATGGGTCTTGCGACTACATTTCTCCATTTCTCTCCTTCTTGTGCAGCTCACGATGGCCTCTCACCTTGCTAGTGTTTCTTTCTTATTGCTTCAGCCTTAAGATAGTCCTAAGCAATTGCAATTACGAGTTTGTCGACGCGGTCCTCACGTTTCATGGCTGTCAATGTTGATTTTGACCTGTCGCTCGTTTGTTTGCAGTTTCATTATGTTTAGGCTTGGCTACGAAGCCTATTTTGTTCGGGAGGTACAATCTGCTATCTTTCTCCATAACTGAATATTTTATCTGCAGAACCATGCGTCTAGACTGCTAACTGTGCATCACGAGTCGCCACGGCTGTACTACCACTCCATTGAGTAATTTATTCATTTTTGTACTAATACTAGTGTGAGGCACTGTGAGTACTTGAATTCATAATTTCTTTTGTTAGCGTATAATTTTAACTTCTACCATGTTTAACCAAAGAATACGTTTGCATTCTAGTTTCTTTCTTTTACTGTCATTAATAAAAATATTTTATTGTTTACTATTAAAGTGTGTGTCGACTCATTCCTAGCCATAATATTCCACTTTAAGATTCATATACGCCTCATCAGTAGGTAACTCAGTCACTGGGATTTCCTGCATAATGTGGGATTATCCAGAAATGGTTAAGCGCATGACTTTCCTTGCTTCTAATTGGTTAATTGCGAGCTTCCTGTGACACAAGCATGTGCTTTTACAGGCAATAGTATTCTTATTGAAGTTGTTTTATGGCCGTACAATTTTAAATTTTGAACTTTAAGAAGTTGATTGAGGTGAAGATTGGCTATCACGGATGGTCGACTAGCCATGTCTGATGTAGCTTAACTTCACAGAAATTATGTTCAGTGAAAACCCACCAGGCCACGGCCTCCCCCATGATATTAAATGCTGCTTTTTATTTCGGTAAGATAGACTTTGCAGATGAAATACTTTATCACACTTATTAAAAACAAAGCAACAAGTATTTAAGAATATCTCAAAAATGTTCAATGAGGATTTATCCTATGCCAAATCTCAGATGTTTAATTTATTGATGAAAATAGGAAAGAAAATTCCATAGCCTAAATTCGAGCCGGGAACCTTTGAAAAGCTGATTCCAGATTGTGGAATTTTCTTTCCTATTTTCATCAGACATACAGTGGAGGACCACAAATCCGGAAACCATAAATCTGGATTATAATAATTGCTTTAATTGTATAAGTGTGAAAACTTTTATTTTAAATGAAATTTAAAATAACCATCGTCAGAAACTATTTAATTAAATATGCACACATGCGTTAAGTATATCTGGAAAACCACAAATCCAGAAAGTTTCTAGTCCCGAGCATTCCGGATTTGCGGTTCTCCACTGTATTTAGTGATTTATTTTTTCTTATTTCGAACTTTTGTAACCTTTGTCCTGTCACATCGCACCACAATTTGCCTCGCACTTTGGGCGCCAATGTGACCTTTGCCCTCAATATGATTGAAGCTCCCTCCCCTCTTGCTCTCTTTAATTACATGTCCTACTTCATTTCAGTCAAGAAACTAATGGTAATAAAAATTGATTAAACACTAGTCAGTATCTTCTTACTTTAAATATCAATCAGTGACAAAGGTCAAGTTCTTTAAAAGGTGGCAGGTTGTGTGTTATCTATTCCAATAAGTTAGGCAAATTTGAGAATTAAATAAATAATGTTTTTATTCAAAGTCAAATAAATACCGATGAGATACAAAAGAAATATTAATTCTAAATCTATGAAAGAAAGGACAGATCTTAATGCAAAAGAAGAAAATTAATTCTAAAATTCCCCAGTTACTTAAATCTATGATAAAAGGCAAAAATTCAATAAATGGAAAATTCTAGTTCCTTCAATCACCCTGAGAATGACTAAATCTAAAAGGCTCAATTTTAAGATACATCACATAAATTACTTACTAGAGGCAAGGCAGGCAGGCTTACAGCCTGTGAAATTTATGTTTTGAGGATTATAGGTATTCTTGGAAGAAATGGATACATTCAAATAATTACCTTTGAGAATCATTCCATTTTATATTAGTTTGTCTTAACTAATTCATTACCTCTTTTCTGGAACTCAGTGACCTTCATCCATGCCGCCACCTTCCCAGCACCGAGTTTTTAGTCAGGTTGTCGACAAATGCCCTCAATTTCAACCAAAGACTGTCGCGACGATGTCAGATCTATGCACGAAGTTTTGTAGGGAGCCAGCTGTTCTGTTATTTTAGTGCAATTTGGATTACATCTAAATGTGATGAAAAGATCTGGTTTCCCGAACATGGGCACCATGGCCATTGCAACCTGATAGTTTTGCTGCAATGCGCGTTTGCTCCTAGTAAATGGCGTAGGTAGAACACAGACCTTTCCTGTTTTCATATTAAAGTTATCGTCCTGATTGTGAACGAAATCCATTAAGCCAAATGGTAAGTCTCTACTCTCAAAGTCTTCTGATTTTCTTTCATCCATTGTAGCCGGTCTCCTTCAATTTTTAAAACGCGTCCATAATATACTGCTGAATAAGTTTCCCCACGTGCAACACTGGATAAAACAGTCCTGACCTTTCGTACAGTTTGTAGGAGTAGAAGGTAACATGCGGACTTTCATCACTTCAGTGCTCCTGAATTTCATCTTCCAGCCTTTTTCTCCAGGAGAAAACTGCAACGGGTAAGTCATTGGATCACAGTTCGGACTCAAAATCGACATATGTTGTCAGTTGTTCCCCGTGCTTGGATAGACGCATAAATCTCGCTCAAATGGTGGTTGGTTCTCCATCGTTAGTTTCAAACGCTGCCGCTACCTCACTGACAGTTGGTAAATTATATCTTCTGGGATCGTTCTGTATTATCCACATTTGAATGTTTCCTGTGGAATGGCCACAGGGATCCTTCATCTTGTATGCATGCAAAAGGGTTGATGTTTATGATATTCCTGTGAAATTTATGTTTTGATGATCAGAAACGTATACGTTGAAAGCTCGAAGGCAAAAGAAACTCATGCACAGGTATATCTAATTCTGTCAAGTTATAAACAAAAAAGAATGGGTAGAGCCACAAAGGCATTGATGATAAGACCATTAGATTAGGCTTACTTTAATCTTACAAAACAAAAATGCTCTGTAGTGTATTCTACATTTCAGCATCATTTCATTTACCTTGGAAATATACGTCAATGTTAATGTACAAATAGATACATGCTAATTATCTTAAAAAATTTTGCGCAATACCCAATTATAAATATAAGTATTAGGATCATTGTAGAATATTTTTCCTTGTTTGGAAGATGATCTGAACTGAAATCTAAGTCTGCTTTGTTTACCCGAGGCATGTAAACAAAGCAGAATGAACAATTGTTGTCAGCTCCACTTCTGCAATGGCACGCCGGGCCAACACCACCTAGACAGAAAGCCTGATAACGAAAACGTCATACGGGTCATTCCATGTCAAGTGGTCTAGGGCTTCCCGCGCGACGATCACCGATTTTGATGAAATTTTGTGTGAACAGTCCCACATGTCCCAAACAAATACTGGTAAAGTTTTAGGCTCGGCGGTGCAATATTTGCGGAGCTACAGAAGTTTGATTGACCCCATACCTCGACTTCCTACAGTATGACTGTGAGATTTTCGCAATTTTGAATATCATTATCTCCGCTATTATTTTTTCAAAAGAAACGAAACTCGGCTACTTTGTACAACTTTTGTGGTGCTCTATTCAACGCCACAATTTAAAAATTTTAGTTAATCATTAGGACTGAACTAATTTCCCATAAAATTTGACGAAAAATGTTTTTTGAGGAAAAAAATTAAAATGTTGACACTGTACAGTTCCGACAATATTCAAGCGACAATATTGAAACTTGGTGCACGATATCTTTACATAACATAGTTTTTAAAGCAAAAATTTTAAGCCTATAGGTCTTTGCATAATTTAATAAATTAAGTGTAAAGTTGCCGGTTTTTGTAAATTGGTCAAAAATAGTGTACCTTAAATCCACTGTTATAAAAATAGACCCTCTAGAAACGCTTTGAAACTAATCTCATTAGAAAGAGCATGTTTTAAAGTCCCTAAAACAGTGGGTCTGGTTTTTCATCGCGGGCAAATAAGACTAGAAAAATTGAGGCAAAGTTGACGGCGTTGCCATGACAACGTCTAATTTAAATTTTCAACATGCGTGCTAATTGTCTTTCCCGTTCATTCAGACGAAGTTATTGATATTGTGCTTCTTGCCTCATATGAATGTTTCAATCTTCTGATACTACTTGATTCGTAATATGTATTAATATATGTACATGATTGTAGTCACACCTGAAGCCCGACATTTAGTACGTTAGTTATTTTATCAATGATTGACATTTAGGTAGTGTTGTGAGATATAATTCTGTGACATTGCATTACTAATGTAGGTAATCTTTTTTTCAGATTCGTATTACTTTATGATCAATGACAATTACAACTATATACACATAGTTCTTAGCCACAGTTACAATTGCAATATTAGAATTTATAAGTAATTTAATTCGAAATGGATGTCGATAAATCTGTTGATAGCACGCCCGAATGTGCTGTTGGACAAAAATTGTCGTCGAAGTGTCATCAGGGCTCATTTTATTCATTCGAAATAGGACTCAATTACGTACGCAATTTGTCCGCCGACGAAAAGACACTCATTGCTCGGCGGTCAGAAGTTGAACTTGTAGACGATGACCAAATCTGCTTGCATCACCAAGCAATGTATTTGGATAAATACGAAAATAAGCAAAAGTCCTGTTGCAACCCGTTCAGAAAACAAAGTCACATTGTTAAACAAGGACTTGTAAAAATCGACCTTGCCTTGTCAGATGATTTCAAAAAAGTGACAAAAATTAATATTAAACCCGGCCAAAAAATTTGCTCCAAGTGTAAAGCCCAGTATGCCTCAATGATTGAAACCACTGTAACATCTTCGTCGTCAGAGGATTTTGATATAAATATATCAGATCCTATTAATCAAAGTTTGACAGCTTTAGGCACTTCGCCATTGAAAATTCGAAGAATAAGCAGAAGAGATAAAGCTGGCTACGTAAAACGAAAAATTAAACGTGTGCAGAACGTGATAGTAGAAAAAATAACGTCCGCTACTGGTGTAGTCGCTAAAGACGTTGAACAACCTAGGCGATCTACAGAATGCAAATTGTGCGAAGATTACGTCGACCTAATTGAAGAAATAAAAACGAAAATCGAAATATCCGACAGATCCACGAAAGTTCAACTATTGACTCTGGCTCCTAAGAGTTGGTCAATAGAAAAAACAGCAAATAAATTTGGCGTTTCAGAGCGAATGGTTAAAACGGCTCGAAAAATAAAGAAAGAGAAAGGCATTTGTGAAACACCCGATGCGAAAGTCGGCAAGTCACTGCCAAAAGAATTCGCTGATAGAATTCACGATTTTTACGAAGACGACGAATTCAGCAGAATGTGCCCCGGCAAAAAAGATTTTGTTTCCGTCCGACTTGCTGGTGCCAAAGTGCAAAAACAAAAACGCTTGTTGCTGTATAATCTGAAGGAGCTATACGTGGCATATCATAACAAATACGGTACTGAAGTTGGTTTCTCCAAATTCTGTGAACTCAGGCCAAAGTGGTGCGTAACCGTCGGTGCTTCAGGCTCACATTCCGTATGTGTTTGCACAATACATCAGAATGTGAAGCTTATGCTACAAGGCGCTAACGTAAAAGAGGACTATAAAATGCTTGTGGAAAAGGTAGTGTGCGACTTGAGTGCTAGAGACTGTATGTTACAGCGATACCAAAAGTGCCCTGGTGAAGAAGCGCTGATAGCGTACTTGGAAGAAATATTCAAGGACTGGGACTACGAAGAATCGATCAAATTTAAACAGTGGGTCCACACCGACCGTGAAACGCTAGAAACAAGCATTCTACCTTTGGACAGCTTCATCGAAAAACTTGTAAGCAAGATTTGGAAACTAACAAGTCACCACTTCGTTTCAAAGCATCAAAGCGACTATTTGAAGTCGTTGAAAGCAGATTTAAAGAAAACGGACGTGATCGTTTTAATGGATTTTGCAGAGAACTATTCATTTGTTGTCCAGGACGCTGCCCAAGGCTTTCACTGGGAGAATTCACAAGCAACATTACATCCATTTGTTGCTTATTATTTTGGCGAAGCAGACACGCTGCAAATTATCAGCTGTTGTATTATTTCCGATTGTATGCAACATGATACGGTATCTGTACACGTGTTTATCGAAAAATTTATCGAGTTTTTGACGTCTGAAACGAACGTTACAAAAATATACTACTTCAGTGATGGCTCTGCAGCACAGTACAAAAATTATAAAAATTTTGTCAATTTGTGCAACCACAAAAATGATTTTGAAATTGAAGCTGAATGGAACTTTTTTGGCACGAGCCACGGAAAGTCGGCGTGCGACGGCGTTGGTGGTACGGCTAAGCGACCGGCCGCCCGAGCAAGCTTGCAAAGACCGTTAGAAGATCAAATATTGACGCCGACAGACCTATTTAATTTTTGTCAGCAGCATATCAACGGAATCAAATATATATATGTTTCAAAAGAAGAGGTCGAAAAAAGCAAGAAATTTCAAGAAGACAGATGGCAAGGAAGCAGCACAATTGCTGGTACAAGAGATCATCACCAGTTTGTACCAGTTGACTCGAAGTCGATTTGTGTCAGCAAAGTTTCAATTGACACAATCAATTTTGTCGCGAAAATTTCTGATACCGCCACTTTGCATTTAAAATTGTCTGAACTAGTTCCCGGATGTTATGTTGCATGTATTTATGACAAGAAATGGTGGGTCGGCAATGTTGTTGAAGTCTCTATCGAACAAAATGACGCATTGATCAAATTTATGCATCCTCAAGGTCCTGCTCATTCGTTTTTTAGCCTGAAAGGCAAGACGTTTGCTGGGTTCCAGAACAACACCTCATTACTCTGCTTCCTGCGCCATCAGTAACATCATCTGGTCGACAATACAAATTCCCAGAAATAACGTTAAAGAAAGTCGACCGTGAATGCAATAGAACATGAAGAAGATTGTTATAAAATCGAACTGTATAGACTTCGGCTTGGGAACCCTAAAAGATGCCCACTTTAGGCTTGGGAACCTAGGAAAAGCTGCCCAATTATATACGGCTTCGGAACCGGAAAGATACCCACACAAGGCTTTGGAACCTAGATGAAGAAACCAACCAGCTACAGGCTTGGGATCCTGAACAAAGAAACCCACCCGTGGCTGGTATTGTACGGCTATCGGGCGTGACCCCTTGGCGATGGGGTTGCCGGATCAGCCATCTGAACTGGTAGTGACAAAGTCATCATGGACCAACACAATAAAATAAGTCATAATAAAGCCGACGTAAACCTGTAAAAACGAATAAGGATAATAAAAAACACAAATTGCACGTTTAAAAAATAAGACGTTGCCATGGCAACACCGTCAACTTTGCCTCAATTTTTCTAGTCTTATTTGCCCGCGATGAAAAACCAGACCCACTGTTTTAGGGACTTTAAAACATGCTCTTTCTAATGAGATTAGTTTCAAAGCGTTTCTAGAGGGTCTATTTTTGTAACAGTGGATTTAAGGTACCCTATTTTTGACCAATTTACAAAAACCGGCAACTTTACACTTAATTTATTAAATTATGCAAAGACCTATAGGCTTAAAATTTTTGCTTTAAAAACTATGTTATGTAAAGATATCGTGCACCAAGTTTCATCTTCATCGCTTGAATATTGTCGGAACTGTACAGTGTCAACATTTTAATTTTTTTCTCCACAAAAATTTTTCGTCAAATTTTGTGGGAAATTTGTCCAGTCCTAATGATTCACCAAAAGTTTTAAATAGTTGCGTTGAATAGAGCACCAAAAGTTCTACAAAGTAGCCTAGTTTCGTTTCTTTTGAAAAAATAATAGCGGAGATAATGATATTCAAAATTGCTAAAATCTCACAGTCATACTGTAGGAAATCGAGGTATGGGGTCAATCAAACAGTCGCATCTCAACAAATTTTGCACCGACGAACATAAAATTTTAGCAGTGTCTGTTTGGAACATGAGGGATTATTACCACAAAATTTCATCAAAATCCGTGATGGTCACGCGGGGCACTTTCTGCAAATTAGACCACTTGACATGGAATGACCCATACAGTCAGTGACAAAAAATTAGCACCACCATCATTTTCACTGAAATTCTTTTAATGAAACAAAATTCCAAATGCTCTTTTGGAATACAGACACTTAATATCTTCAGAAACAATCTAGCTTCATAAAAATAAATTGAATGTCCACTTATAATTAAAAAAAAAAAAATTGTTTTACTCAGGTGATATATCTAAGTGAAAAAAAATTAGCATCAGCTACAAAAAAATGGTTTTGCCCTAAAGCTAGCTAGGCTCATTTAACTCAAGTAGGGGTGATATATTTACTTTATCATGTAGTAAGAGCAATTACTACAAGTGAAAAACTTAATTAATAAACATACAACAAGATGGGACGTGGTTCAGTGCTGTCAGAGTATGAAAGAGGTCAAATTGAAGCCTTCAAACAAGAAAACATCTCTATTCGTGAAATTGGGCGTCGTTTGAAGAGAAGCCCAAAGGCTATTTCCAACTATTTGAGAAATCCTCAGGAATATGCAGTTTACAAGGGTCCTGGAAGACCTCGTGCCCTTAATGGAAGGTCAGTTCATCAGATTGTCAGAGCTGCATCCAACTCAAGTCAAACAGCAAAACAAATTCGTGATGAACTGCAGCTCGACACAAATCTGCGAAACGTTCAGCGTGTGATCCATGACTGCCCGCATCTTCTGCAACAGCACATCAAGAGGAAGTCACCACTCACTAACCGTCATCAAGAAAACAGACTTCAGTTTGCCAGAAAATACATGGGTTGGACTTCAGAATGGCAAAATGTCATATTCACAGATGAAAAGTTCAACCTTGACGGACCAGATGGATTCTCATACTATTTTCACGATTTGCGAAAAGAAAAACAAGTTCTTTCACGAAGACAGCTTGGCTGTGGATCTGTAATGATCTGGGGAGCAATTGGTTTCCAGAAGAATTGTGACTTGAAGTTTCTCAGTGGATGAATCAATGCACAAGGGTATTTGTCAATGCTGAAAGACATTTTCCCTGATTTTGGACCAATTATGGCCGAAAATGATTGGGTATTTCAGCAAGATAATGCTCCCATCCACAAACCACATGTTGTAACACGGTGGTTTGAGGAAAAAAACACCACTGTTCTGCAATGGCCAACTATGTCACCTGATTTGAATCCCATTGAGAATGTTTGGGGGTTGCTATCACGAAAAGTGTATGAAAACAATCGTCAGTACAAAATGCTTCTGACTCGAGATGTGCCATCATTGATGCTTGGGAAAATTTAGATCATTCATTGATTAAAGGATTAATTACTAAGATGCCTAATCGTATCTTTGAGGTAATTTCACAAAAAGGCAAATCCACCACATATTAAGACCATTCAGAGGATTTTTTTTGTAGCTGATGCTAATTTTTTGTCACTCAGAAATATCACCTGAGTAAAACAATTTTTTTTTTAAAATTATAAGTGGACATTCAATTTATTTTTATGAAGCTAGATTGTTTCTGAAGATATTAAGTGTCTGTATTCCAAAAGAGCATTTGGAATTTTGTTTCATTAAAAGAATTTCAGTGAAAATGATGGTGGTGCTATTTTTTTGTCACTGACTGTACATGGTTACATCATCATTAGTCGACCAAATGTAGAGCTTATTATTGGAAGAAATAGGATTAACAATGGTCGACTAAAGATGTTGTAACAATGTACGACGTTTGTTATCAGGCCTTCTGTCTAGGAGGTGTTGGCCAGGCATGTTAACAAAGCAGAGTGAATAATTGTTAGTTCTGCCTCGTGTACCACATCAGACTTTAGAGAAAGAAAGATTAATCACCATAAGAGTCATTACCAATTGTGAATCTTAATAATCAAATGCTTCACTTTACTCACAGTTGCGTAGTATCAGATTAACCATAGACTCGCTATCACTTGTATTCCACTTTTGAGCATTTAACACATTTAGTAAACAGACCATTATATTTCACTGATCACATATTACTTATCACTTTGAAGCACAAAAAAACATGCGTTAGAAGCATCTGGATCAATTAGTGAGTGAGTCCACTGGTTGGCTCAGACTGTCCCCACCAAGTTCGACGGAATTTTCCAAGTATGAAGTTGTCTTCTTATCTCGATGTTATGCATCAGCCACACTGATTGCTCACAACAGGTATCTCTTTAGATTCGCCACACATTGATGAATATTGATATCTCACATCCAGTGACGATTCCACTATATGCAGATGGTGTTTCTCTTTCACTCATGAAAATACTTAGAAAACAAACTCCACTATTCATAGCTTCTTATGTAGTGGGTTGAGTGGATGTACAGAGTGCCATGTTCTAGCTGGCCTTGGTTGGCCAGGTCAACAGCGACACCTGACACTCCCCCTCAATGATCCATCCACTCTAAATGGACTACATAATTGTCCTTCTATTTAAATCCATGTGATGAGCCTGCATGATCTGCTTCGGAAGGAGAAGCCAGCACATTGATCAACATGCTGCGCGAGTTTCGTAGCAGCCTTTCACATCTTGACTAACCCCCCCCCCCTTCAAAGACCAACTTTAAGCATATTCTAATACAACTCAAAAGACGGCCTCATCCTGTCGCACTGCCTCCCCTCCTGTTGATTCACAATTGTATACCCGTGACTTTTATCCTTTTTTAGAATTCCTAATTCTATCAGTACTGTTAGTTCATATCACTAAAATTCTTACAAATTTACATTCCCACTGCTAAATTGAATAATGTACATTATTATTTCAGTGACCAAGTCTCTCCCAAAGTGACTTTACAGATTACTTTTTCCGACCAACGGATGACCAACAATTCAAAGCAGAAGATCATGTTAACAGTTTCAGGAACAGTGTAGCTTGCCATTCTGGAATTGTTCTGTCTTCTGTATGCTGACACATTCCTTTTATTTGCTTTTCCTCATGAAAGTGAATGTTATTATTAGGCCTAGTTATTATGGTTATTTTTGATAATTTCTTGATTTGCATGTTGAACATTCAAATGTCTTTGTGAAGTGCATAGGGACGTAACTGTACCGGTAAGTCACGGCACCATTTGTACCGGTAAGGTTTGATAATATCCTAGCCTACGACGTCCTATTGTACCGGTAAAGCTTATTGTAATCCTGGTCCTCGGTTACCAGTTGTACAGATAATGTTTATCTGCTATGCTTGGTCGCGGGTATCAATTGTACCTGTAATGCTATGTGTGAATAGTTGTACCTGATCACACCACGTATGGTATCGATAGTATCGCTTCGCCAAAATTGGTTTCAAGACTGCAATCATGTACCACAATTCAGATTTTAATGTCAAGACTACTTAAACTTAATACTACTTATCACAAAGGAGGAGTTACTCAAAGGACTTGTTCTCATCCCCTTTACTTCTAAAATAAAGGCCTGCCCTCTTTATATTTTATTTCTACCTTCCCTCTATTGCGTTGTGTTCTTAATTGATCGTATTGGCAGTCGTCAGCCCTCTAGCGGCTAATGACTCAAGCTTCCAATATGGCCGCCGAAGAGGGGAGGTGAACAGCAATCGATACCTCACAGCATGGCAGCTAGTGATGCAGCTACTTTAATAAGCACGAACCACTCTATCCATCGCTGATATTTTAAATTATCCTAGACTGAATGCCAGTAATGAAAGAAAAAGGTGCTTGGTAGAGGGAGAAGCAGTTTTAAATGCTCAGCATGTAATATTTTGTGAGAGAAACAGTATCGCATCTTCGCCTTCAATACTCATAATAGCCCTTGTGCTAAGGAGTAGCAGTGTTAGTTCCACCCCACATGAGATAAACCTAATTATCAACCCTTACCAGGATACTGATCATATAAAGGTACTAATCAAAACATATTATAGCTCGCGCAACGAAAGAATGGATCAATCAGATTCGTTCTCTTATTGACTGCACAGATCTAGCGATTAACGAACGATTTGACAGACGAATCCCTCGATGAAGATAGTGATCGATGCATTCAGGCACAGTCACAATCTCCGAAAGAGCGTCCTTTTTAAAGGACACAAAATCACACCGAAAGAGAAAGATATCAGGCAAGATATATAAAGATAACATACCTTGGATATCAGGAATCAGCTGGTTAGTCTTGATTCTGATTGGTTGTTGCTCCCATCATTGGCTGTGATACTATAAAATCTTCATCGCAAGATTCGTCTGCTAAATAGTTCGTTAATCGCTAGATATGTGCATTCGATAAGAGAACGAATCTGATTGACAGTGGATTGACCCCCTTCTTTCTTTGCGCGACCTATAATATGTTTTGATTAGTACCTTTATATGATCAGTACCCTGGCAAGGGTTGATAATTAGGTTTATCTCATGTGGAGTGGAACTAATACTGCTACTCCTTAGCACAAGGGCTATTATGTATATTGAAGGCGAAGATGCGATACTATTTCTCCCACAAAATATTACCTGCTGAGCATTTAAAACTGCTTCCCCCTTTACCAAGCACATTTTTCTTTCATTACTGGCATTCAATCTAAGATGATTTAAAATATCAGCGATGGAGAAAGATGATTTAAAATAGAGTGGTTCGTGCTTATTAAAGTAGCTGCATCACTAGCTGCCATGCTGTGAGGTATGGATTGCTGCATCACCTCCCCTCTTCGGCGGCCATATTGGAAGCTTGAGTCATTGGCCGCTAGAGGGCTGACGACTGCCAATAGTGTTCAGTTTTATCATAACCAATAAACATGCACCCCTAATTATAATACTACCAATGACACTCACCCTCCCCTCCTTATTACTAAAGAAAGAGGAAATCTTGTAATGTCAAAAGAGTATAATTTATTTATTAAAATCAGAAAATGCATGACAAAGAAATAAATTACTTAAAATTAAGTTAGTATGGTTAAGATGGGATATAAGAATTATATTGAGCATTTACATTCAACAATGCAGAATTATCTGTTAAATTGACCGATCACGAGATTATCTTCTCATGAGTAACTATCCCTTGAGCATTAACTATAAATGTCAGATTATTGAATCATGGAACCTTACTCTCTCTAACTAATCAAAATTTCTTATATTAAATTCTATTAGTGAATATCAACAGTTCGCGAAACACACGCGTTGGGTCCAAAACACAAAATGTAACGATACTTAACTTGTTGATGATCAGCACGTGCAGCTTGCAGCCTTCCGCACATGGAGCAGACACTACGGGGTTCACCTGAAGATCTCACCGACGACAGCCCAGCTCGTTGTCGGCGAATCGCAGCACAAATTCGGGAATGATTTCTGGCAACTCGAATACGTAAACTCACGGCCTGTCAAGTAGAGTATCCGCTGGTAGGGTCATTTATACCGGGCATTCCCTGATGTTGAGACAGCCGTGGTCTTCGCAGTATCCTATTGCCGTAGTCGCTCAGTGTTTCCCGCCGTCTTACGTAGGCCTACTCGCATGCCACGTTATGCCCCGTAGGACTAACTCGTTCTTCTAGATGTATGCTTGCTTCGCTCATTAGGCCTTATTCTCAGGCTTAGTGGAATTTCGCTTGCACGAGGATGAATCCTATTGGATTATTAAACAACTTTTTGTTTTGTCCGAAAAAAATTTTTTTTTAAATTCTCCAAATGGAGAGATTTCTCCAGGTCGGGGAGAGCTAGCCGAAATAATTTCTTGATCACATAATCTTACTTTAGATGTACAGGTTGGACGAAAAGGTACTCCCCTATTTAAAAATTATTTATTGCAAAAAGTTATGAACTTACATTCATGAAAATAACTTCACCGCATAGGCCGACTCAAGAAGTTTTTTTATCAGTTCGCCTTTTCTTGCCACCACCATCTGGGGGTGCTGGCATCGGTGACTGATAGAAAATGGCGAGTTCTGCTGAGAAGGCACAGTGCGTGCTGTGATGGAATGAGTCAAAATCACCCATCATGGTGCAAAGAAATTATCGCCGTGTGTACAGAAAGGAACTACCAAATGCAAAGTCGTTAAGGTCGTGGTTCAAGAACTTTCTGACCACTGGTAGTGTGAACAAGCATCACGTGGGACGGCCTGAAACGAGTGCAGAAACTGTCGACCGCATTCGGACTGCCTTTCATCCTTGTTTGTGCGTCAGTTATAGACACAGTTTTCCCCGACTGTTGGATTGGGTGTGATGGTCCAATCCCATGGCCTCCACGTTCGCATGATGTGACGCTCCTTAACTTTTTCTTATTGGGTTACATAAAAGACAGAGTGTATTCAACTCCTGCTCGCGATCTGGAAGAACTGCATAGGAGAATCCTTGCTGCCATTGCAACAGTGGATGCCGGAATGCTCGGGCGCAGTGGGCGAAGCTGGAATACCGATTGGACATCCTGCGCGTCACTAGGGGCGCCCACATCGAATTTCACTAAGTGCGAAAAAAACTTTTTGAGTCGCCCTATGCGGTGATGTTAATTTTATGATTGTAAGTACATAACTTTTTGCAATAAATAATTTTTAAATAGGGGAGTACCTTTTCGTCCACCCTGTATACTTGCCCTGCTGTGGTGAACTTCGATGATGTACATGTTCGTTTGTGATCTGTGTGTTCTGCAATTCCAACAATCTGAATGGGGTTATTTACTGCTTGGTAATCTGTTGTTGCAATCCGCACTCTGCTTTCGATGTCTTGAAGCAAAACTTGGCCATTCATCACTTTATGTAGTCTAGCAGTCACTGTTTCTTCTGTTGATACACTAGCATCGTCAAGGGCCACCTGGGAACTTCGATGAGTACTTGATCACTCACCACTTACTCAGTTTCTCAATATTCTGCTAATTCTCCATTATCTCCAGGTAGTGCTCATATTTAAAGTTTTTCAAGAAAATGTTAAGTTCTAAGAACTATCAATTCTAAGAAAAGCCTGAATAACAGGAATTCTATGCATTGTTACAAATTGAATCTTATTTATAAAGGACAAACTTTGCCTTGTATTGTAGGTCATGAGATACACATTCTTGATCCATGCATAGTGTTAGTGAATTGCATGTAGGTACTATTGTTGCACAAACTTTGACTTGCATTGTTGGTCATGAGATACCTGTTATTAATATGCCCTGCCCTCATTATGATTTTCGATTTATTATCGATAATTATTATTTATTCGAAATCTCAGGTGGACAGTGACCTCCTTCTTGCTTTGAAGATCAGTTGTGCAAAATTTCATTAAATACACACATACAAACACTCTTGTTTATATACAGGGTGGATACAAAAATGAGCCCCCTTCCCTTTTTATTTTTGTAGCCGAAACAGATATGTCAATTTTGATGAATTGGTGGGTGGCCTATCCCATGGTGCACTTTACATCATCCCAAATAAGCAAATTAGGACACATTCGAATCCTGTCTTAAAAACTGTTACAGATCATGAAAAATTCCAATTGAAAACTTGAGACTTGTTCAGCATGGAATTCCGAATAAAAGAAAAAATTTCCAAAATCTGAAGAAGGGAGCATCAACAATTACATGTTGAATTTATTAGTTACCTCCCTATGTACTTTAGAAAGACATTTGAATCAAGAAATTACCATAAATTACCATAATAACATTCACTCTCATGAGGGAAAAAAAAGCAAATAAAAGGCATGTGTCAGCATACAGAAGGCAGAAAAATTCCAGGATGGCAAGCTACACTATTCCTGAAATGGTCAACATGATCTTCTGCTTGTTGGTGATCAGTTCATTGGATTTTGTAATTTTTTTTTTTTTTTTCGGAATTTCATGCTGAACAAGTCCTTAATTGGAATTTTTTGTCTATCTTTTACAGTTTTAAGATAAAGATTTTAATGTGTCCTAATTTGCATATTTGGGATGATGAAAAGTGCACCATGGGATAGGCCACTCACAATTTCCTATTCATTGGATTCATCAAAAGTGACATATTGTATCTGCTTCTATTACGAAAATAAAAGTGCTCATTTTTGTATCCACCCTGTGTATAGATTTTTTCCCGATATGAATGAGATTGCAACTTTGTTTGCAGATACTTTATTTTTTTTAAGCATAAAACCAGAAGATGTTTCGTTTCGAAAGATTGGTAGCTATTCCCTATGAAATTCCATAATAGCTTTATAATTTATATATTTATAGGATTATTATTATGTTAAATCTGAAGCAAACTTAAAGTTAATTTTCTACAACTGATTATTTCATGAAAAACATGTAACGGTTTAATTCGTGTATTCACCATTATATTGTTGAGCATGCTTTGCCAACTTAACACTTACTTCGTCTAATTTTCACATTATTATACTGCATTTCTGCTATAATAATAATAATAATAATAATAATAATAATAATAATAATAATAATAATAGTAATAAAGAAAACTTTCCTAGTAAAGCCTGAAAATCAGATTTCAGTCAAAGCGGTTGAACATCACTCATTATGTCTACATATGCCTGTTGCTAAGAAACAATAAATGGCATCGTCCAATGTTCGAACTTGACGTCTTGCCTGAATCGATGAATCTCACTGGTCTAATGTACTGTAAGGAAGCTGAACATCATTCACCTAAGTAAATACCAAGCTTTTGAAATAGACTGTGCATACTTATTTACTTTTCAAACCCGTTTATCCGTTAGGGTCGTGGGGGCAGCAGCCCTACGGAGGATCTCCAGCGATCATGATCTTCCGCCATCAGGTGCATGTCCTCCCAAGCGACTCAAACCCAGATTAAAAACTGTGCATTAAAAACCAAAAAAATGTTTAGAGGTGGTCTCCTCTACAAGTTGGAGAAAAACTGAAACTTATGAGAGGCTGAATTTTCTGAAATTGACAATTGTGTTTTTAAGTGGTTCAAACAATTATGTCTTTTGATTGGTCTGGTCACAGCTAAGGAATTTTCTGAAAAACTTTTAAGTGTATTCGGGCTGGTTTTCCAATTTAGAGAAAGATAATTGTTCCTTCATATTACAGTACGGACTTGATCGAATGCAGTCGTCGGGAGCCACGATTTCCAAAAGATATGAGGTTCATCTTTGCTGAAGATTTAAACACAGCGCAACATTGGATGCTCCCAATTAAAATTAGTATGACCATTTTACAAAGAGAAAAAAACAAGAAAAGATCTAGATGCAGGAAGAGATGGAATTTAGAAGACATTATCAAAAAGACCAGAAAAGATATTTGAACAATCAAGTTTCTTTTGAAAAAGATGATATCATAGATTTAATCAGTGATCTCAGTAGGAATGCCAATGACTTGTTGTATCATCAGTGCTCTCTGTCAAGTCTGTCTTTGGGTTTTAAGTTGTCACTTTCCACCCAAGAACATGTAACTGACCTGATTAGTAGGCAGTTGACTTTACTGCACTGCTGGCAAAAAAATAAGCAACACATGGAATGAGTGAGTCAATTTAATGAAATTGCAGAAGAGCAATGTGTGGGTGGCATATGGTGTCCCAAAAGTCCCTCCACTGGAAGAATGGTCCATCCCTAATCATCAAGTGGCATCTAAATGCATCTATATTGTAAGAGACTAGAGTAGCATGTTGTCTTCAACACTTTTGCCATGCCCCGCACATGCAGCTGTATTCTTGTGCAGCAACTGACAGTGTTTGACAGGTCGGATTATGGGACTTCGAGAGGCTGGATGGTCCTATCACAACCCACATTGGACGTAATGTTTCTGTGGTGGCTCGATGTTGGCAGCAGTGGTCTACTGAAGATACTCACAATAAGATAATATGGAGAGCGACATCTTTCACTGTGCATTTGTCTTGTAAGGAAAACACTGAACATCCGCACAACATCCATAGCAGAGATAAGGGTCAGAGTAGCACCAACCATATCAAGATGGACCATTTGCAACCGTTTACGTCAATAGGACTGCAGTCATATGTCTCTCTAGCCAGATTACCACTCCTGTAAAAATGCTGTTCTGTGCAGTTTGCAGTGGTATTGCGAATGAGCTGACTGGTGAGCTGAATAGAGGTCTGTTGTCTTTAGTGATGAGAGCAGATTCTGCCTGCACACTAGTGAAGAATCAGGAGAGTGACATGTTCCCAGTGCATTTGTCTAACGCATGCAGGTCCAACACGTGGTGTACCTGTGTGGGGTGCCATCAGTTAAAACTCCCGCTCATCCTTGATATTTGTGAATGGAACATAGAACAGCGTAAGGTACATCTAGGAGATTATTGAACCCATTCTCCTGGTTTGCTTGCAACAGGAAGGTAATGTGCTGTTCCATCAGGATAATGTACACCTATACACTGCCCATGTGACCCTTACCAGCTCTCCAAAATGTGGCTTTACCTTGCTGGTCTCCAGACTTGTCTCTAATTAAGCATTTTGGGATGTGATAGGATAGTATATCCATGGTTGCACACACAAGCCATAACACTTGCACAATTGTTTAACAGGTTCTGGATACTTGGAATCTGTATGGCCATATGCATCTCCAGCATCTCCATGTATGGCCATCTCCAGCATCTGTATGGCCATATGCATGCAAGAGTCGAGGCCTGCATTCATGCTCGTGGAGGGTATACGGCATATTAAATTGGGAGTTTTGGGACACCCTATACCAGGATCCTGTGTATATATCAATGTTGAAATTTAAATCGTATATTGTACTAGCTGTGCCCGTGGTTCCGCCCGCGTGGACTACATAATTATTGTTTTGGTTTTTTTATATTTCACTTCTGTGTGACTAGTATTCGTGGAAATGTTGCTGTAGTTTAAATCCAAACACACCTCACTTTCACTGCCTCTATCTCCTAAACAGTTGGATCAACTGAAAAAAGACCAAGAATTAAACATTTTTCAAATAACCAACTGACAACAACCTCTTGTCCACAAAAGAATTTTATTAAGCATATACGTATTTCGAACTCATTGAATAATGAACTCAATGAGTTCGAAATATGTATATGCTTAATAAAATTCTTTTGTGGACAAGAGGTTGTTGTCAGTTGGTCATGTCGTTATCCACAGTCCTTTCCAGTTTCTCATTTTTCAAATACCATTAAAAATAGGGGTTTACCATTACA
Organism: Rhysida immarginata; assembly: GCA_023313115.1. Taxonomy (NCBI): domain Eukaryota; kingdom Metazoa; phylum Arthropoda; class Chilopoda; order Scolopendromorpha; family Scolopendridae; genus Rhysida; species Rhysida immarginata. The sequence goes on from JAHWFO010026985.1 coordinate 95,071, forward strand.
CATTTCAAAGTTTACTTTCACATTCGAAAATGGTGTCGGTTTTTTTTGGAAATGGAATACCGTAAAACCTTGAATAGAGCCCTGGGCGTCTATTTGTCTCAATGTCCTGGGGGGGGGGGGGGGGG
>JAHWFO010026985.1:95295-117678 GCA_023313115.1 Rhysida immarginata
CCGGCTATTAATCGAGACTCTGAGTTTATTTAAGACCCGGCGTTAGGGTTATTCCCAAGAAATGGGAATTAAAAAACGCTGGAATTTATACGATCACCGCCGAAATTTATACGAATAACCTGAAAAACAATCAAATCCGGCTTTTATTCGAGACCAGCGTGTATTTGAATACCCGGCCTGTATTCAAGGTTTTACGGTACACATAAAAGTACAATAATTCTGTCATTGAAATTATTGTGTCAGATTTATATTTTAGAAGTTGGCTATTGGTTCACTTTAGGTAAGACACTCTGTATACTGAAACCTGGCCAGAGAACATATCTGTAAACTTAAAAAAAACAAAAAACATGTAAATTGGATCAGGGGTTCTCGAGTTATAAGCGCACTAACAGACAGAGAGACATTGTGTTTTATAATATGTATAGATGGCACCCACATAATGCTCTTGTGCAGTTTCATTAAAATTGACCTCGTACTTCCAAGTGCTGCATTTTATTTATTTTTTTTTCCAGCATTTTATTTAATTTTATTTAAATTTTTTTTTCCTAGTTTTTTTTTTCTTCCTCCCTTCTTGTTAGTTTTTAATTCTTAATTTTTGTGTTGTTCATTGCATTTAATTATTATTTGTATTTTTTTTCGTTTGTGTTTTTCATCAACCCCGTTTTGGGCTATTAGCCTGTTGAGGGGGCAACATGGGGCTCTCCCCTCCAGAGTATCTGGCGGGGTATTCCCCTTTTGCTGCTACAATTATTATTATTATTATTGTTTGGGGAAGCCAATCCCAGAGGCGGGCCCAAAAGAGGGCCAAGCCCAGGGGACTCAAATGCAAGGGAGGGAAAGGTATGCACTCGTGGGAAAATTGATGTTTGGGTGCAGGAATTTCCTTACTATGTGACAGGTGTTTAGAATTGTGACCTTCTGTAAGGTGTTGTATAAGTGTGGGTTTAAATTTAGTGTTGACAGGCTTTTCTGTAGCGAGTGTGGAATAACCCCAGTGGCAGAAAGAACGATAGAAACAATGTGTACTCTGTTAACTCCCCAAAGGAGTTTTATTTCGTGTGCAAGATCCGTATATTTAGTGATTTTGTCAGTGTATATGTCTTTTGTAAATTGTGTATGTTAGGGATGGAGATATCGATTATGTAAGTCACTTTGTTTTGCTGATCTCTACTAGTGTAATGTCTGGTCTGTTAGGAGGGATAGTTTTGTCAGTGATTATAGCTTTGTCAAAATATAGTTTGTGTGTGATGTTCTCTGAGACAGTGTCTGGGATATTTTTAGAGTATGGAGTGTGAATGTCCCTTAGCTTGTGCATCTTAGCTAGATGTTGATGTACGATGTTGGCTACCTGGTAATGTCTGTGTAAATAATCTGTCTGCGTGCAACTGGATATGACGTGTTGGATGGTTTCCTCTGCGATATGGCATTTCCTGCAAGACCCATCAGTTGAATCTTTGATATGTTTTCTGTAGCTTTTAGTGGTAATAACCTGGTCTTGTAAGGCAATCATGGTTCCTTCAGTTTCCCCAAAGAGACTCCCTTCACTCAACCAAAAGTTCGACCCTTTTTTGTGGACATGCAGCTGGTTGAGGTTAGAAGGATGTCTATCGTGGAGTTGCTTTCCGAGCCATGATTGAAGTTTAGTGCATGTTGTAGGAATGTTATGGGTGTTCTGCACACTGTTCACATTCAAAGGTGTGTATTTTGTATCGGCCATGCAGACTGCTTTGTGTAATGGTGATGTGTGTTGTTTAGAGTAAAAGAATTCTCTGAGTGACTGAGTCTGTTTCTGGTGTAGATCTGTTATGTCAATAAGACCTCTGCCTCCCTCTGAACAAGGCAGGGTGTCTTTCAATAGCTGCGTGTGGATGATGCTTTCTGTGCTTTGTAAGCAGTTTACGTTACTTCCTTTCAAGTGCCTCAAGATAAAATGTGTGTCCACTGTAAGACTCCAAAGAAGTAGGAGAGTATTGGCATGGCATAAGTATTGATGGCCTTGATTAAATTTCTGGAATTTAAATGCGTTTTAGGTATTGTCTCTAGCCTATGAAGATATTGTTTAGTGAGTGTATTCTTTATGTGTTAGTGCTCCAGAAGCTTGGCTTGCTTAAATCCTAGATATTTGTAATATTCGTCATTTTCCATAGCAGCAATGTGATCTGGTTCATCAAATGTGAAACTCCCTTCCCTGAGTACTCCATTTTCAATGTGAATGGTTTTGCATTTGTCTAACCCAAATTGTATGTGTATGTCTTTTGGAAAAGTTTGTGTAATGTCAAGTAATTGGTGCAATTGTGTTTGTGTGGAGGCGTAGATTTTAATGTCGTCCATGTAGAGTAAGTGTGAAAGCGTGTAGTGGTAGCTTTTATTATGTTTGTGTAGTCATAAGTTGTGCTGTTTAGTCTGTTGGGAAGTGCATTTAGTGTAAGACAAAACCAGAGTGGGTTCAGTGAGTCACCCTGGAAGATGCCCCGGTTTATCTTTATTTTGTCAGTCGTGATGGTCACTGTTGAGTGTCAGATGTAGTGTAGTTCTCCAATGCAGCATTGTACTTTGTAAAAATGTGATAAGTGTAGGGTTTATTTTGTATAATCGTAGTGTGTATAAAAGCCATGAGTGTGGGACACTATCAAAGGCCTTTTTGTAATCAATATAGGCTGCATGGAGGTGTTGATGTTTATTGTGAGTTTGCCGTAGGGCCACACTGTCTATCAGGAGTTGCTCCTTACAACCCATGTGATTTCTACGGCATCCCTTTTGTTGCTCAGTGAGAATGTTGTTTGTGTCTGTGTGTGTATAAATTTTGTTTGTGATACAGGCAGTTACTATTTTGTAAAGTGTAGGCAGGCATGTGATAGGTCTATATTGTGTGGGATCTGTAGTGTTATGTGACTTTGGTACCATGTATGTTATTCCTTGTGTGAGGAAATGTGGCAGTGTCTGTGGTGTTTGCAAAGTGTTGGAGATCTGTTTTGCAAGGATCAGATGCAAACAGGTGAAGCGCTTATACCAGAAGTTCTGAATCCTATCTATACCTGGAGCCTTCCAATTGTGAGTACGTTTAATGGCTTGTGAGAGTTCATCTGCTCTTATATCGGTATAAGGCATGTTTGGTTGTGTGGATGCTAATTCCCTGATCCAGCTAGCTTCCCTATTATGTTCAACTGAGACAGACCGAAGAGACGACCAATAATGTTGGAGTGCTGTTTGTGTTGGCAGACCAGTGTTTTGTGTCTGTGTATAATCTTTGTTTAACTGCTTATAGAATGTCCTCTCATTGTTTGCGAATAACTTGTTCAACTGTTTGCGCTGAGTGCATGTTTTGTATCTCTTCAGGCGTTGTGTTTTTGCAGCTAACTTTTGTTTTAATGTGTCCATATATTTTGTAATGTGTTGATTTGTGCTGCTTATGTCTGGTGTGTGTTTTAATCTTTTTAAATAACTGTCTGAGGTATTTGTTCTGCTTTGATGAAGTTGTTGTTTTTAGTGTACTGTGTAAGTGTACCTAACTGCTTGCGGATTTCGTCAATCTCCGACTCAATACGCATTTGCCATTTAGGTTTCTGTTGGGTGTATAATTTTTGTGTGTGTTTATGGATTGATTTCCTACCCTGTGTGGATATAACTGTAAGAGCCCCAGTGTAAATAAGTAAGTGTATGTTTTCTAAAGATAGATGTTCTTCAATGTACTGTGGTAAGATGTGTGTGTTCATGTAAGATAAAATTTCTCCTGTTTTGCTGTTTATTTATTTTAAGTATACCTGGTCTTTGTGTGGGATTTGTTCCCATGTAAACTGTAAGGTATCTTTGTAGGGTGTCATTTAATATTTCAATAAGTTTGGTATTCATGTTGTGTTGTGGATGAATATCATGGTGAAATTCAGTGTTGAGTGTGTGTTCTACAAGTTCATTAGTGATGTCAATGTTAGTGTTTGAATCTGTGTGTTGAGTGTCGGTTTGTGTAGATGGCTCATGTTCTTGTAGCTGTTGTGCAACTTCTTGCTATATTTTCTGTAGTGTGGGTAAGGGTATTAAATTGTTCATAACAATTCTGCGACACTGATCTGCAATGCTTTATTCAGTGACTGTGATGTGAGGATATGTCTCTTTGATAGTGTTATATAAGCGTGGTCTGTAAGCTGTAGTGTCAGTTTCCAATTTAGTGACTGCATAGTAGGCTCGCATGATAAAATAGTTTTTCATTGGTCCATTTCATACGTTGGCGTGGCTTGCCTGCCTTAGTGGTCGAGGGCAAAGAAGCTCTTGAAACACTAGGGACAGGTTGTGGCATTGCAGTAGCCGAACAGGGGTTGGTGCTGCTTTCGCCACTAGTGGCCCTGGGAGATTGTGGCATATTTTTCGAACGTGAGCCTTTGCCTAACCCACGAGCGCGGACCTTGGTAACCCGGGTGACGTCCGAGCCGCTATCAGATAACGCACTAGCACTAATCATAGTGATAACCAATAAATAGGTGGTCCTGTTAGCCATCTCCATCATCAGTAGGCCCTTGGTTGATATAATCAGCTCATCAGCCCTACTGGGTCATCTGGACCCTCTAGATTAATCTAAGGGTAGAGTAAATCAGACCTGTTAACCAGGGCCATGTCTCTAAGATGTTGCCCCCCTCGCATGACGCGGACGTAGGACCACACGAGGGTTATTATTATTATTATTATTATTATTATTATTATTATTATTATTATTTTCCTCAGTTTTCATGTCTCTATATTCTGGGATGCTACAAAGAAGCTGCTGGGAAGAAACCCGTCTGGTAGGCATTGGACCAGTAACTGCACGGTTAATGAAATGGTATCCCATTTTGAGAACATAATGAGTAATGACTTAGATCTTACATTCCCTGATCCCAGTTTGCCTTCCCACTGGGATTGTCTGCAGGGTAAATTGAACTTATCCAGTATTTCTTTATCTGAGATTTCTAAAGTCGCTGTTAAGTTTTCAGCCTCTAGAATGGTGCATCAGAACGGAATCCCGGATTATGTATTTAAGGGATGTTTGCCTGGGCTGCTCCATCCCTTTCATAAATTATTCAAATTATCCCTTACAACTGGTATATATCCCACATATTGGAAAAACGTTATTATGGTACCTGTTCCTAAAATTACAAGATCTCTCTCGTCAGGCGATTACACTGGCCAACTAAATTTAAGATTTTTCTTGTAACCAAATTCAAGTGGGTGATTTTTGGTAGCATTTTATCTGCTTATTACAAATATAATTTTGAAATTTCTCTGGCACGCAGGTTTCTTTTTTTTCACTAAAACATTTTTAAATTATTCAGTGTTTGGGGCCTGATAAATTTTCTTGCGGCACCAAAATATGGATAGTTTAACATTGCAGACGTTTCTCTTCACATCCATTACTTTAACATAGAAGTCTCGAAGTGCATAACTTGGAAAGGTGACGTGATAGAAAAAATCTAAAACCAGATTCGGATTCTACATACAAATTACTACTAAGAACACTATGTGTGGTCATAGTTACAAAATGTGTGTTGCCTAGTGTTATAGACCAATTACGATTCTGACATTTCCAGCTAAAATTTTGGAGATGTTTATTGCCACTCACCTGTCATTGTTTATAGATCCGTACCTGCTTCCCGAGCAACATGGTTTCCATAAGAATAGATCAACATCCACTAATCTGGCTGGTTTTTTGCACTATCTAGTCTCTAATATTGATCATAGGGACCAAGTCTATGTATTATACTTAGACTTCAGCAAGGCTTTCGACAGTGTCAACATCAAATTGCTTTTATGTAAGTTTGGTAAGGTGGACTGTCTGAAAATCTTCTCAGTTGGTTCACCTCCTTGCTAACAGGTCGAAGCTTTGCAGTTAAGACCATGAATGGTGATAGCCCAGTTGGTAGAATTAGAAGCGGAGTCCACAGGGGTCTCCCTTGGGCCTGATTCTCTTTAATGTGTTCGTAGTTGATATCATAGACTATATTGGAGAAAGACAGGTGAATTTCTAACTATGCTGATGATCTACAACTGTTTTCAGTTATCCGTAGCTGGAACGACTGTCGCAATCTCTCTCAGGCAGCTGATTCTGTTTGTCGATGGGCCACTGATAATGAATTCCATCTGAATGTTTCGAAAACCATTTGTTTAACATGTTCAAGGAAGGTTGTTGACTTAGAACATGATTATTCTTTATTACAGAATAAAATTCAGCGCTATAATAAAATTAAGACCTGGGCGTTATTTTTAACTCTAAGGTAACTGTTTCTGGCCATCTGGAATATCTTTAGGTATCTTAAAACGTTTGACGAATTTTTTTTACTAAGATCAAGACTTTTATCTTTCTATTTGAAATGGTTATTCTATGGAAAATCTTATAAGCTGTCTGGATTTGGTTCTCTGGGAATACCCAGTTATTAGAGTATCTGAGAGTTAGGCTTTGTAATTTTGGTTTTTTATTGCTCGCACATTTCGTTTCTTTGATACAACCACACGGGCACCCATATTTGATATTTCGCAAGCAAACAATAAGGTGCTACTTAAAACGCTGAGAAAACTCATTCATGGGCAGCTCATCTCTCCATGCACCCTAGAACTTATAGGCTTTCGTGCTTTGAATAATAATGGAATTCATCATGTTCTGCGGTTCCTCGGAACTTTTAGGTCGAAAGTCAACACTCTTGATCCTGCTTTTAAATTTGTTCATTTATTTAATAATAATTTTAAGTCCATAGATATATTTTGTTGACAACAGCAGGTTTTCTTCCTGCTTCTTAGTTTCTCATTTATAACTGTCTTTGTTCTTCGGTTTGTTAAGTTTACTTAGTCGTTTTCTTTCTTAGTCAGTTTCTTACCCTTTTTAGGTTTACTCAATGTGCTACTTATGTTTTTTTTCCCTAATTGTAATTGTATGTCTGTTGTCTAACTTTATTGCCCAGCTTGACTCGGCTTTCTTTTGCTCATAGCTTTCTCGTTTATTTATTTTTTTTTTTTTTTCTACATGTACTTTTCATTAACCGTATTTTGGGCTTCTGCCTGTTGGGGGCACACTGGGATCTCCCTCCGGTGTATCTGGTGGGATTTCCCCTGTTGTTGTTACATTATTAATTTATTTTTTTAAATTGTTGACTTTTATTTTAAGTGCGATACAGGGTGATCCATTAAGTGCAGACACTGAAGTATCTCGAAAATAAAGCATTGTACGGAAAACTTTGCCGAGACAAAATAAATATTATTTTTAACGGGGAAATCTTTGTTCTAAAATCAACCCCCCCCCCCCCCCCCCCCGTGCCCCCAGTGGGTGAGGTAGGTGGCAACTTTGATATCTTCAATAAGAACCCCTACTTTTAATGGTATTTTCAGATTGTATACAACATTTAAGAAATGTTTTATTTTTGGTGCAGCTTCAATTGATCCAACCGTTTAGGAGATAGAGGCATGGAAAATGTGGAACTTTTAAAGGTTTTGAACCCAATAATAACTGGTCATTGTTATCAGGGGGGAAAAAAAATTCTCAAGTTTAAACCGACTTTTATTTTTTCAAGTTTAAACAATTGATCGGAGGGCCTGAAGATTATTTAAATCAAAATCACAGCATAAATTGCCAAAACATATTTTTCCTACCTTTTTTTTTTCTTTTTACAATAAAAATCTCAAATTGTGTAACTTTTTGAGAATGAATTTTTTCATTTTTTTGTATTATCCGGACTCTGGTAAAAAAAAAAAAAAAAAAAAAAAAAAAATTACTCCCACAAAGATGTTAGAAAAAAAATAAGTAAAATTATATAAATGAATATATTTATTTGAAAGTTGAGAATCAAATGTATATTTTAAATTTACTTGTCATTTATATACCTAATTAGTATTTGTGTAAAAAAAAAGCCAAATTGATGTAAATATTCTCGCTAAAGATATAATATTTTTGTCGCCTGGAAAATATGCTACATTATTACTGCAGGTTAGATAAAAAATAATTCAAAATTTACTTTTTAATTCCAATAAGCATTCTGAAAATAAATATTTATTGTTACATTTCGCTTTCATTTCTATAATATTTTTTAATAATACCTGCTCTGCGTGCGATGGCGCCCCAAGTCTGATCGTCTTGCAGGCGTTACACTAAGATCAAAGGTTCCGACGGCACCAGAGACAAATGAAGAAAGAGACTGGCAGTGACCTCCCCTCTAGTGGTGCCTTCTAGTGTTGTTTTTTCTTTTGAATCGAATCGTTACTGAAATCGATCCGCCTGTATCGTGCTGAGTGATATATTCGATTTTTGTGAAAAATCGATTTCGAAAATCGATTTTTGAAGCCAAAATTATTCTTATTATAGTGAGGATTTACGGTACTATATTTATCAAGGTTCAAAATATACTGAAAATGTATGATCATTTTATTTATATAAATGATTGTGAAAAAGTACTCAATACTGTGAAAAAAAAAAAAGTAGCGGCTGACATACCATGAACAAACAGCGTTAATAAAGTGTTATCGCTTAACAAACAATTTGAAATAAAGTGTTTTATTAATCAGTTTAACATAATTACAAAGAAAACTACTCTTCATCACATGTCATCCTTAACAGTTTGAAAAAAAACAATCATTGACATGTGGGCTGGCTTGATTCTGTTTCGTTTTTCAGATATGATTGCTCCAGTTTTAGAAAAAAGTCTTTCTGCTGGCACTGACTTTGCTAAAACTGTTAAATATTTCAGAGCCAGTTGATATAAATTTGGAAAGACATCTTTGTAGCCTTTCCAAATAGTAAGAGATTCAATTTTATTATTACTTGTTTCTCGAACTGGTGCCATAGCAAAATACTGTTTCAAGCCAATACCCATACATCCAACCTCATTTTCACAATCAAGGCCAACAGGTTCATAACAAGAGTCAAACGGTTTCCAGAAGTCTCTCCATTTTCTTCAGTGTTTACAGGTGATTCAGCATTGTTCAAGCTGCCTAGTTCTGCATTTATATATTTAATGGCTCTATAACAGTTAACAACATTTTGAAAGGGAAGTTCTTATATCTAGGATCTAGCAATGTAGCTATGGCAATGATATGATGTTTCTCAATGTTTGCAAATCTGTCTTTGAGACAATTTCCAAGATAATTTTTCAATCTTGTTGCAATGGAAGTCATTGGAAAGACTCCCTCCAGGTTTTTTTCAGACAATACAATAAAGCTAAAATTTTACTACCTGTTGTTTTCTTCTCGGGTGAAATTTTTGTTGTAACTCTGAAAAAAGGTTTCAACACATCCACTACTTCAGTAAGAACATCCAAGTTCGTCACATGCCAACATTGTTGGTCCTTTATGTTTGAACAATATTACTGGAAGATGATCCTTTAAAAACAGAAATCTCTCTAACATGAGATACAAGGAATTCCAACGAGTTTGGACCTCTTGTTTAAGCTTGTAAATCTTTTGTCCCTCTTTTGTATTGCTAAAAGAGCAACGCCGCAAGTCATCACTAGCATTCACACATCTCTTAAAAAACGTAACAATGTTCTTAATTTTGTCAATAATAGGTACCAAGTCCAATGATTTTTTCACAGCATCTCTTACAACCAAATTCAGACAATGTGCAAAGCATGCAATGTACTTGTTGCTTCCAAGCAACGAGATTACTGCATTCTTAATGTTAGATCCATTATCAGTTACTGCAGCTAACATCTATTTTCCATTCATTAAGAACATCCTTAATTCTGCTTTCAATGTAACAACTTGTATGAGATTGAGCTAACTCTAGTACATCTAAAATAATATTTTCATGCAAGAGCTCTTCATTTAAAAAATGGCATGTCACTCCTAAATATGAAATAGTATTCAGAGTATCTGTCCATATGTCAGTAGCAAGACAAACCCAAGTAGTTTTCTGAAGTTTCTCCATCATCATCTGTTTAACTTGAATGTACTTTTCTTTAAGAAGCTCCGTCATTTTCCAGCGTGAAGGCATTTTTCCAGAAATATTATCCTCTTGTTTAACATGGTTCCACAAATTTAGGTGTTTTTTACGCCAAATTTTTTCTTATTATAGTAGAGGATTTACGGATTTACACCAACGAACTCCGTCGGGTCGCCATGATTATATGAACTAGTACTGTAGTCGCCAAGGGACAAACTTAGGAATGACACTACACTCGGGCACTAATGGGAACTAATGGGCACTAGCACTAACTCAGTTTGCTATTAAGTTAGTTATTAAGTAGATGCGGCGATAAGGCCATGTGCATGCGCGATGGTACTAATGCGCGGCTGAAATATAGTTCCTAGCGTTATTTTAAATATAATTATTACTTGCTGGTATTGACTCTAGTTATTTTACAAACTTAATATATTAAATTAATACAGAACTTGCCAAACCTTTTCAAACTTTTTAGTAGACACCTTTTGGTCGGCAGAAACAAAAAATAAAAATGGGGGTCGATGGGAAACAGGCGTGACGCTCTGTATGCTAGGACGATAATACAGAGCTGTCATGATAATAATGTATTATCGTCCTAGCTGTATGTATGTATCAAATTAAACTAAATAAGTCATTGTCGTACGTGTTATATTAGCAAGTTAAATGAATAAAGAAATGGGGGTCGATGGTCTGAGCTCATTTTGGAAAAGGGGTCTCTGGCCCAAAATAGTTTGGGAACCACTGGTTTAAATGGAAAAGGAGGACGAGTTATATTAAACCTAGGACGATAATACATCGTCCTAGATTAAACAATCAACTAGGAAAATTCTCCTTTATAAATTATAATTTGAAAGTTAATAAAATAAAATATACAGTTCACTAATTATAATCCAAATTATTGTTGATTAGTACGAGATGTACAAATTATAATCCCCCCCTTCTAATATCTAACTAGGCGAAATTCTCATACATATTGGTCAAATCGTTTTTTTAAAAAAGATCCAATACTTCAGTTCACAAGTAATTATATTATTAGTTAATTGCTTATTACAATATTTGGATTAATAAACTGATTATTTTATTGAACTGAGAATTATTTCTTCCTTTTCGTTTTTTGTTAAAAAAAACAAACAAAAAAAACAATTTAAGTACCTTTTCAAAAATATTTTAGGTTACCAGGTTTTCTTTTAATTTAAAATTTTAAAATCAATTAGTTAATATTTGATAAATTATGTTAGGTTTGTTTATTGATAGCAATTAAACTTTTAAATATCCTTCCAGTTTAAATGTTCTGCCTTTACAAATATTCCATTATTATCAGATTAACAAAAATTCAAATTGCATTTTTTTTTTTTATCATAAAACAGTTTTGTGACGCAGCTTTTAAATTTTTTTATACATGTAGTATAAACATCTGATATTTCAGTAAACATAGGTATAAACGTTTTTATTGTGATGAATACATTAAAAAAAACTGTCTCGCAAGAAATAAGCACCAAGCTCTTACACCCGTGTATAATAGCTATTTCAAAGCTAAACAAAAAAATTAGAAAACGAAACATTTGCGCTGTAGATTTCCAAAAGATGACATTCTTCGTAAAAAAGTGGATACATCTTTTATTTCGGCAACAAAATTATACAGCATTTTTTATTAAACATTAAATTAATGACAAATTGATTGGCATTAAATTTACCAGGTTAAAATTGAGTGCAGGGCACAAAACATTAATTCATGTATAACTCTGATGAATAGAATCATGAATCCATATCAGATGACTCGTCTCATATTATCCAATCCCTGATATTAAAATCTTGTCAAAATATTGTGATTCGGCAGGATTCGTTTCTAGGTCTGTAATTAAATCTATAATCTGCATTCAAAGTAAAGAAGCGTTGAAAGAGCAATATCAGTGCTACCACAGCCTTAATTTCATTGAGAAAAAAAAATACGGAGGCCTTATCACACCATCGAAAGTTGTAGTATACCTGTGCAAAATTTCAGAAAAAATCATTAGGAGTGAATTTTATAATCTAGGAGAGCAAAGAGCAATTAAATTGAATATGCCTATCAAAATTCTAGCAAAAACATTACATTTTATAACCGAAAACAAAATTAATGTTTTCACTAATTTAACTCACCATTCATTTGAAATGAGTCCTTCTGACGATCATGTGCTTCGACTTATTAGACTTATTGTCATCACATACTGTAATATTCGATATCACCATGAAACCAAGCAACTGACAGAAAAAATAAGTGGAGAAAATATACGCAGTGTCTTATCAAGACTTATTATATTTAAAAATCAATAAAGAATAAATCAATTTAAATTTTTTGTGTAACTGAAGCTATTTTCGAAACTTCATTAGTAATACTATATGAAGAGGCTTCAAATTTACTTTTTATTTAGCAATACAAATGAAAATATTTATTAGGTATTAAGACTGATTAAGTTATAAGAATAAACTTTTTTAATATTAAAAAATCAGTTAAGACTGAAAAAATAAATTAGTCCTTCCTCTAGATTCATTTACTTTCACCATGGATGAAGAAATAACTTTGCTTCTTCAGTTTTCTTCATCTATGCTTTCACTTGTCTCTGGCTAAGCCTCCATTATTACAATAACGATAGGAGTTGCGAGTTGTACGTGCTCTTTTAAAAATTCGTAATGCTATTGAAAGTCATTAAAAGTATACGTTATCGTTAGTTAATGCAATAAAGTTTTTTTTAAAAAATCAGAAAACAGGTTACGCTTACTAATGCCTCTTGAAGTCATCTACAAAAACAGCTGCAATAACATTGAGAACATATCCAACATATAACATTGAGAACTTCTATCCCACCTGCGCAATTCTAGCTAAGTTTTTTTTTTTTTTATATATATATTTCTTTTATAAGTCATACAGATTGTTTATTATATTCTTTTTTATGTCCCTACTTACATTGTTCTTATTATGTCTCTTTTATATGTTCCACAGACTGTTTTTTCTGCCCACCCAGGGGACCTAACTCATCGGCTTTTTGCCATACTGGCCCCGGGTGGTTGCACTGTACCCCTCTGAAATAAATAAATAAATAAATAAATAAAATACGCCACCTTAGGTTTCTGCCATTCTCTTAATGGCGATCGCTGCACTTCCGGTGGCACCAGTAGCACTCAGCCATAGGGGTCTGTACAAAAAGCGGTGCACCGCTACACCACTGGTGCACCGGTCCATAGAAAACGAGGACGTGAGTTTTAGTTTTCACTACCATACCACTCAAGGCGGTAAGATATTTTCCGCTTTCAAGCGAACCAACTTTTATCAACACCAACTTCCTGTCTAATGCAGTTGGTCCAGGCTGAGGTAGTTGATTATCTAATCATCACACCATCTGCATCATCATAGGGACAGGGCTAATTGAACAAAATAAATTTTACATTTATTTACATTTTGATAGCACAGTAAATCATATTCTAAAAAGAACATTTGTTATGAATATCAAGGTGCCCAAAAGATCTGGAGGCCTGTCTAGGGGCATCTTTCATTCTTTGAAATTAATATATATAAACTGTATAAACTAATGAATATTAAATTAAACATATGAAGAGCAACTAATAATAATTATAGTTAATATAGGGGAATTTCTAAGACAATATATATTATGTGTAATCTTAAATAGGAATAGGGCTAATTGAACAAAATAAAGTTCATCAAATTTTCAAATGTTAAAATTTTTAAATTCTGAACTGACAGAAGAGAGAGAGAGCTGGCTTATTTAACAAAATGCGTAAAACACATTTTTGGATTTTAATTAAAAGATTAATATTTTTTAGCGTAGTCGACCCCCATAAACATAACCCAAAACATAAATTTGTGTGAATGAAGGTGAAATATAAATTTAGTAAAATATTATAATTAATGCCTAAATATGGGACAATTTTATAGCTAAATTCTTTATATGAAGGCTCCACGATAAATCAAGGGTAAAATAAATTCCTAAATATTTATAAGAGACTCTAGATAGAATACTATTATTGACACAGCTTAATTTTATTGAAATCAATTTGTTTATTACGTTGATGAAATATCATATAATATGATTTATTTAGGTTTAGTGGAAGCTTTTTAATAAAGAGTTTGCTATGTTTTTAAGTTGTTCCTCTGAATAAGCTGAGGCTAAGAATGTGCATTTCGCTAATTTTTAAAATATTTATTAAACAATTTTACAAAAAAAGGAAGGAAAAAATTGTTCTTATGAAATGTTGCATTTTTTACTAAAAAAAATTCTAATAAAAATTAAAAATTTTTGAAATTAAAAAATAAATTAATTCAATTGTTATAAAAGTAATAAAAAATAAATATTTTTCTCAATTTATAATATATTTTTAAAATATTTAATAAAAATTTTTACAAAAAAGGAAGGGAAATATCTATTGCCTCAGCCTGGTGCAGCGGTGGTGCACCAGTGGGGTAGCGGTGCACCGCTTTTTGTACAGACCCCAGCCATAGCCCCCTAGATAGTAAAATCTAGGGGGCTTTGGCTCAGCAAAATGAATAGGGCACTGCCAGTCTCTTACTTTCATTTGTCTCTGGACGGCACAGTCATTTCTTCCTGTTTTACATTCTTTTGCTTTAGCCCACTCTACTCCAAGGATGTTGTGATGTCGTAGAATGCTCTATCGCGTTATTGGTCAGCATTTCGTTGATAGAATCATGGCCGCTGCTGATGAAATAAAAGTTGCACTCGCTCATTAAAATGAAATTACTGTGATTATTTACACATTTCATTAATAAATTTATAAAAGTTTCATTAAATATATAAAAACTAGAAATAACCCACCCGATTGTATAATCGTCATTGTTAGATTTTTGACACACATCTCTCTGCATACTTTCGTTTGTTTGATATAGTCCATCGCTGATTTTCTATATATGATAAGTTAGAAGGTTATATAAGTAATAAAGCTGCTGTCTAAGATACTGTGGGACGCTAAAACGAAGTAGTTAGTCTTTTTTGTAGACCCTATAAGTTTGCGGCATTTAAACGGTTAATTTTTCTTTCCACCATCAAATTTGCGGCTGCAGCCTAAAGTGAATGTAGCCAATATTCGAAAAAATACGGTAATTGTTGGTAAAATTTTTTCCATCTAACAATTTAATGGTTGACTTAGGATCATCCATTTTTTGTAAGAAATATTCCGTATGTTATCACCTATCACCCTGTGAAGTTTATGTACCGAGTTCAAAAATACGCTGTACGCAGGATGTTTCAAAAGGTAGGAGGCATGAAGGTGAACAGATTCTGTTAATACACTACTGTTTATAAAAATCGCAACACCCTGATGGAATGGTCTAATCCATATGCAATTTGCAGTATTTGCATACAATGGGTCAGAGTATAAATGATTAGATTTTCAGAGTAATTGCTTGAAAGAACACCATGCCTCGACGACGACGAAGGGTACCATATCAACAGCTGACAGACTTTGAAAGAGGACGCATAATTGGTCTGCGTGAAGCGGGATGGTCGTATCGTGACATTGCTGCTCATGTAGGACGTAATGCAACGACAATTATGCGTGCATGGAGGCAGGGCACACCGAAGACCAGGCTCAGGAAGACCCAGCACGACGACACCGCGAGATGACAGACACCTCTATCGCATGTGTGTAGCAGATCGTACAGCCACTTCCACAGTGTTAGCACAACAGTGGGGTGCTACAGTAGGCAGGACAATGTCTGCTAGCACTGTACGACGCCGTTTGATTTCCAGAGGATTGATGGCACGAGTACCATTGTTGCGGATTCTTTTGACTCAAAACCACCGTCGCCTCAGGTTGCAATGGGCCCATCAACACCAACAGTGGCAAGCTGAATGGCAACAAGTTGTGTTTTCGGATGAGTCAAGGTTTAACACTCAGCACCATGACGGCAGGATACGAGTCAGAAGACATCGTGGCGAGCGCGACCTTCCAGAATGCATTCTGCAGCATCATTCAGGACAAACGCCAGGGGTGATGGTGTGGGGTGCAATCAGTTACCATGGCCGTTCCCGTCTGATCAGAATCCATGACAATCTGAACAGTGACCGGTACATCAGGGAAGTTGTGCAACCCGAGGTCATCCCCTTCCTGCAGAACCTTCCAGGCGCTGTATTCCAACAGGACAATGCCCGACCGCATGTGGCCATAAATGTCCTCGCCTTTTTCCAAGCACATCAGACGCCCTTGTTCCCCTGGCCTGCTCGTTCACCAGACATGTCCCCAATCGAACATGTGTGGGACAGGGTTGCTCATCGATTGGCTCGTCAGACTCCTGCAGCAGCAACTGTGGATGAACTGTATACCCGTGTAGACAGAGCATGGCAGGACATTCCCCAGGCCCTTATTCAGAGCTTGTTTGACTCAATGCCACGACGTTTAGAGGCTGTAATTGCATCCCACGGTGGTTTCACCCGATACTAATGTGACAATAAAACGCATTGTATTGACCTGAAAATCTAATGGTTTCTTTTCTGACCCATGATATGCAAATGCTCCAAACTTAATGCAGATTGGGCTATTCCATCAGGATGTTGCGATTTTTAAAAACAGTAGTGTACATGAGGGATTGGAACTCAACCATTGTCAAGTTAATGGGGGAGCAAATGACAGGTGATAAAGCATGCAAATGATGATACAACGCAGTTCTTTGGCAAGGATTTCATTTTTTGGGGCCACATGAAATCAGTTGTGTACCGAACACCTGTGACAAGCATTGAAGATCTGTCAGCTCGCATCGCAGTTGTTTCAGATGACATCAGCCCAGAATCTTTGGCCACATACGTTTGTCCATGTTGTGCCGATACCATGCATGTGAGGCCATGGCTGGCTCACATTTTGAGCATCTTTTGTAAAGCTTCAGTGGATTCGCAGTTCCATAATAAAAAGAGTGCACAGTGCATATTACTCATGTTTTTTCATGTGTACTCTGATTACCGCTCCCCCCTCTAATGTTACCTTGGCAATGGTTGAGTTCCAACCCCTCATGTACATGTATTAACAGAATCTGTTCACCTTCATGCCTCTTACCTGTGTGTGAAGTTTGGATTATATCTTTTGAAACACCCTGTATATCTTTGGATGAACTAACTTTTGGGTCACCCTGTATTTAACAAGTATCTAAGATTGTTGCCTATAGACAAGTACTTATCACCCTGTATTAGATAGTTGTTGATTTTTTTTATATTTCTTTTCCTAAAAAAAAACCAAACAGACAAAGCATTCATGTATGTGATTTTCCAAAAAATTATTCATTATAAGCGATCAAAATAATACAGGTAGATACTATGAAATTCAAAGAAGAAATTTCAATAAATTTGAGCTTGAGAATAAGAGTTTGATTATGTAAATTTTAAATTAAGTCTGATATTTAAGTAAGAGGCATTTTAAAAGTTTCAAATTGACTGGTTAAGATTACAATTTTAAATTAAATAGTATGTTATAAAATAATATGAATATGTTGATAATAATGGCAAGCTATTAATTTAAAATAATGTTTTTTTTACTTTCAGGAGTTTTGGCAGTTATATTCATTGCACTTGTAATTATGGCCATTCTGATTGGCCGTTATGCTTCACGTCACAAAGGAGAATATAGAACTCACGAAGATACAGGGGCACACGATGCTCCTGATGCAGATACTGCAATAGTTCAAGGCCACACTGGTCATGATGTGAGCAAAAAGAAAGAGTGGTTCATTTGAAGAGGATCAGAAAATTTTCAGCCCTCCTTACATTTTGACACGGAATAAAAACCACTGGCATCCAGTTGTTTTCTGATATGGGTGTTCTTAACATAGTATGTAAATATTTGCAAATGATGGATAGAACATCTGTTTCCTCAAAAGAAGAATGCTTGAAATTCAAATTAATCCAGTCCATTAAAGAATTTTTAAATTAAGTCGAATGAATTTTCCATTTTATTTTAGAATTTCTTTGGTGTCTTTTCAGCATTGCTGGGTTAGTCCATAAAACTTGATTTGGAAATGACATTTGAATGATCTGTGCTTTTGCCTTATGTAAGGAGGAAAAAAACTTTTCTAACTTTTTTTGTGCCTAACATTTTGTAAGAAAGCAGATTGTCCAAGGTTGTGTTTTTTGTTTTTTTTAAGAAGACCAAATCTTCACAAATGACCTGAAAGCCATATTTGGAGGCAAGAATAATAATAATAATAATGTTTTCTGTTCATAATTCTTAAAAAGGTATATTTTGTACAACAGACAGTTAGTTCGTGGCATTTAGTACTTAACAAACTTAGGAGGAATAATCGAAGTATTTTAATGAAATAAATTTCTATCCACGGTCCATTGCAGCTTTAAAAACAAAACAAAACTTTCTTTTTTTAAAGGTTTGAACCTTGTACATGATCTTTGTTACTTAAATTGCTTTTTTGCGGATTTGCACCTGAAACCTCTCAACAGAACTGCTAAACTGTTAGTAGTAATCTGCCAAATTACGTAATTTAAAACCTATAAAGGAATTGGTGGCTGAATTTTTCATGTTTATTTTTTTCTTTTTTAATATCACATATTCATTATGTAAATGCGAGTCACATGTCTCTAACATATCGAACGTTAAGTTTATAATAAATGTTTTGAATATTTTAATGAAATATTTACAGACTATTTTTTTTATTTTTAATGGTTTATATAATTCGTACTTTTTTTTGTAAATAAGGATGATAAATTATTAACACAATTGTTATTTTTTAAGGTTCTTTCTCATCAGATAACTTATTTTTCTCAAAACAAGAGCTCTTCTAAAATTAATTTCCAGAATACCACTGTTAATGTTTATTTTTAAGCAATAACATGAAGTATACAATTTTTTAAATGTATTTTTACGAATGCTGCTATTACAGATGAGAAGAAGTTAGAATCTCAACATCATGTCATTATCATTTTGTATTAATGTATTTCTGAAGTCTTCCCATTTAGATGTATAAATTCTATCCTTGTCCTTTAATTTACCTCTTGAAAAGAATCATTAGGTTGTTATAAAATTCATGAATGACTCTCTGGCATCTATTTTAAATTGAAAGAAATTCACTTTGTATATTTTATGACAAAAAATAAATCCATTTATAAATAAGTACTTTGTAAAAATATTTTAATAATGTACAGTGTTTTAAAAAATGATCAAACCAAACATACCAAATATTTCAACTTGTGTAAAAGTCTATAATGGTAGTGTGATGTTTGCCTTCATACAGGGTGCTTTTGAAAAGGATGTCGTGAGATACCTAGAGATGTTCTGCACCTTAAAATAAACACAAGTTTCCTCATGTTTTGTCGAAATTGCATTCCTTAAAGGAGTAAACAGCTCGTTAAGTTTGGATAACGTACACAAAAGCGCATGAAAAAAGTAAACACCGCGTGTTCCATTGCGGGACAGACAATTTCCTACCCGTCAGTTTCCCACTCGGACAATTTCCTACCGCAAATAAAGATATATCGCAATAGATATCACGTTTATAAATATATATCACAAGTAAAAATATTCAAATATATCATTCATTTTCATATATTCATATTAATTTAATTTGAAGATTTTACAAACATTAATAGCAAAGTAAACCATACAAACATATTGATAGCAAATGATTTATATTGTTAAAGCCGAATGATATGTCCCAGGCTAGTCAGAACTTCCTCTATGGTCTTAACTCCTTCTCGAAACTGGTTGCAGAGCGTCTTCAGTCTTCTTTGCATTTCTTTGTACTCTGACCTCTGCCGTTTCTTGGGCGGACGTCCTGAAGCCTCCTGTAGGATCGCAGTAGCTGCTGCCGATTGCTGCGCCTGGAGACAGTCAATGGCTTTTAAAACTGTAGGGTGACGGTGCCCAACCATATGAAAAATCTTATTGTTTCAGATTTCGGAGAAATTATTCGTCCTATGACTATCAGACACAGTCGCCACGAACATGTTCCAGACTGCAGGCAGGAACATGGGTGCACAGTGTCTAACTCGTAAAGTCCCTAATCTACTTTGGATCCGTCTGTGTGTTCCAGTGACATAAGTTCTGTCGAAATAGCCAATAACATCCTCTGCTCCATCTGGCATTGTGGCACTAAGCCAAGCCCTTCTGTTTGAAACCTCTCTCACAGGCAGAAAGGCAAGACCGTCCAACATCCTGATAACGTGACGGAAACGTTCGTCCTCTCGATATCGTGTTGCAAGCCCAACTTCTTGAATTTTTCTCCATGTTCTTTACGTTAATTGAAAAAACCAGCCACGGATGTCGACGTGCTCTCCAAAAACCGTCCACACTGCGCATGGCTGAGCGTTCGAAATCGATGATCACAGTCGTAGGGTCCAGGGAGTAGCTGAAGGCCTCACAGCGGGAGAGTATGGCTCTGAAAAGCTCTTCGTACACCATTTGAGTTTTAGTCTGCAAAAAGGCATACACAACATCAACTGCCGATTTACCCAGCGGAATGTGTATTACATATAACTCCAGAAATCCTTGAGGATACAGTAAAAGTCCCATCCATAAACCATAATTCCGCATTTGACAGTAGTCGTAAACTTGAGAAGTCCCGAAAATGATTAATTTGGATGTAGAGGAGGGCCCATTATCAAAAAGCAAGAATTGTTCCGGATTAGGGCCACCAGTGGTTGACCAAGTCCCATCGATAACAAGGTCAGATATTGATGCTGGTTGTGGTGAATTTGTTCTGTTCCAAGTGTTGGTTTTGCTTCGTCAGGTAGCTGACGCATTGCTTCTCCGTAGATGACACAGGGTTGGTCTTTAGACTGAACAGCCTTATCCTTCATGGCATTATGGCATTTTGCTTGCTGAATAGCCACCACATCTGGAACATGCGAATGGGGTTTGCTTGATAGTGGAGAATCTAAACCTGCCGATGTTATGACGGCTCCTTTGCATCCAACAGCTTTCTTTCGAACACACTCCCACCATGTTTTCCCTGAATATTCTTTGTGCTTTGTGTGCATATATCCATTTTAACATATATTTTGAAACTGTTTTCTATCAAGCCCCTCTAACTTTTAATGGATAGTTTTAAATGAATGAAACTTTCATATTAAACCATTCGCCTTATTATACTTTAAGACGTGATTAAAAATGAAATCGTAGGATGTTATAATATCGTTTCTCTCTTGATTAGTTTACTTGTTCGTAGCAATTTCCTTAGAGTAAGATAATGTCTTTGGAATTAAAATAATAAAAATAATATTTAATATCAACGTTAATTTTTAAAATAATTTAAGCTTGGAATTCCATTGTTAGACGAACCCAATTGTTTTTGCAATATTGTTAGGATCCTATTGTTATGCGCATAATTGACTTAAAGCGAGGTGTTTAAATCACCTTCTCAGCCGAACATCGTTACGCGCTGGGCCCGCGCGAAGCTGACAGTTGTTAAAATGTTTTGGTGGTAAAGGAATTTAAAAAAGGAAAGCAGAGAGATTCTTCTCCGGAGCCAGTGGGGCAGGTTCTCCTTCGGATGCCACCGAATTGGCCTACCGCAGACCGCCCCAAGGAGGAAGAGCGCCACGGAACATTACCGAAAGATAGACGTCTTCAGTCGCCCTGGTAAAATCATGACTTCCTTAGACGCCACGGACAACGGGAGAGGATACGCAAAAAGCTGAAAGATTGATGAACTCTCCTATTGCTGTTCGTAATGACCGGTAGGAACTTTAATTGTTATATAGTTCTACTGCACCGTTATGCAAATCTAGCATGAAGCCAAAGCAACTAGTGATCGCCTGTGGCCAGACGAAAAGGAGTGCCACATGCCATTGCAAGTATCGAGTTGGGAAAGAACTAATGTTTCACCGGAGGTTTTGGAAAAACTCGTTGAGCCTAAGGTTTTAGTGCTAGTCGTAGTATTAACGCCCTAACTAACAATATTAATTCCCTTAGATAAGCCTTTGCCTTGTTTTCCCTCCCGTTGTCTCCCTTTCCCCGTTAATGCTATGCCTGTATTCAATCTATCTTTGTAGCGATTCCTCCAGAACCACCATGCGAATCGTTGTTCATCATCGACACCGCAATGCGGTGGAGTCCCTCCATAATCGGATTTGCCTCCATAAATAGGCGCCACAGCTTTCCTGGTTCACGCAAAAGGAAAAGACGTTTCGACAGAAGAAACAAGAGTGTAAACGAAACTGAGGAACCGTTTTTTTTTCTTATTATCACTTATTTGTTTATGACAATATCCTATTCTTTGTGTACATAAATTACGTAACCTTCATGTATTTTAATCGAGTCGTATCTTTCGTCAGGCTTTACTTTGTATGCAGACTCTTCCTTTAGACGGTTTGATGTGGACGTTCTTACGCATATCTCCATCATGGTCGATCATGTCGCCTTTTCGTGGTTCTGAGCGTCACCTCCTTCCAGGCCCCTCCATAGACTGAGTCACAAGACATAGTGTGGGGGAAAGACTTTGTCATATTTTTAGTCATCAGTGAGGACAAAAAAAAAAAAAAAAAAAAAAC
>JAHWFO010026985.1:117778-128719 GCA_023313115.1 Rhysida immarginata
TTTTTTTTAATTAATCCTTTTACTCTTGTGTAAATTCCCATTGAATATATGTTATCGATGTCGTCTGTGAAATAGCCCCGGACAATTTACTAATAATAGGTTAGTTATTTTCAGACTGGCAATAAATAATATTTTTGGGATTTTGACTTAATTTTTATTTCGCGGGGGGAATAACTCTTAAACTGCATCATTGACCTAGATTGGGTTGTTTGTGATGGTTGCCTGAGTGATAAATGTTACACCATCTAGTACCAATTTGGGACGACCTTTTTTTGGCTTTGATAAATCCCATGGCTGGAAGAACCCTAAATATATATCACAAAATGGAATGACCGCTGGTCAGTGTTGCCAACTCACTCCCACTCTTCCCACAAAAAACCTATTCATTTTAGCCGAAAATAAATAAATAAACATATGGTGGTGTGATCTTACCTTAATTGATGA
This sequence comes from Rhysida immarginata, assembly GCA_023313115.1. NCBI lineage: Eukaryota > Metazoa > Arthropoda > Chilopoda > Scolopendromorpha > Scolopendridae > Rhysida > Rhysida immarginata. The sequence continues at coordinate 118,223 of JAHWFO010026985.1, forward strand.
TGGCCAATCGTCCGTCAAGTGAAGCAGTGAAGCCTTCCTGTCTCCGTACAGTCTGTTTGGGTCCCGATTGAGTTCCATGCAGCAATTTATTTCCGTATCCGGATTTATATATGCTATTATCAATCATCACTGACCAATCAATGCTATATTAATTTGGCTTAAAGAGCCCATTGGCTTAAATGCTTTCGAATATGCAAGTACCAAGACTGTGTGACCCCGTATGATTGTACTATTGGTGACTCAGAATGATGTACGATGTATCTGAATTTTGAAGCTTCATGTAGTAGCTGAATATTTGGGCTTGAGTCAATTCCACCCACTGATTCCACTTAAAACATAATTCTCCCAAAAAAAAAACCAAAAAAAATTATGTAAACCCAAAAATGTAATTTCGGTAGGAGACTGTCTGGTAGGAAATTGTCCTACTTTCGTTCCATTAATAGGTTTCTGCGAGAATTACCTGCGCACTAATGTGTTGAACCTAAACTCCACCACTCTCACATCCCACTGAAAGATTCGTAATTACTAGACCTCAGAAGTGAACTTGTCCACAATTAAGAAAGATGTGCAAGTGGATAAATGATTGAGAGATAAGTACATGTATTAAAGAAAATAAAAGTACATGAGAAAAAAGTAAACGCCACCACGTATTCCATTAATGCTGTAGATCCCATCTGTTACCGCAAGATTTCTTCCTTTTAAAATCGAGTGACAATTGAAAAAAAGCATGTTTAATTGAAGTATGTTTTCGATCACGCAGTTTTTATTAGCCTAATTTGGCTTTCCTGTGAGTGGTTGAGTTTAGGGCCAACATATTAGTGTACAGGTAGTTTGTAGAAACCTATTAATGGAACACGTGATGGTGTTTACTTTTTTCATGCGCTTTTGTTTACGTTATGGGCAGAGTTAACCAAACTTTAAGAGCTGTACAGAGTTAACCTATAAGGAATGCAATTTTGACAAAACGTATGAGGAAACTTAGGTTTATTTTAAGGAGCAGAACATCGCTAGGTATCTCACGACATCCGTTTCAAAATCACCCTGTAGAAGCAACAGTTGAATTGTGGAGCATCTTATTACAAGAAATACTCTTGTAATTTATAGGTAGCCACCAGAGACAAATGAATGAAAGAGACTAGCAGTGACCTCCCCTCTAGTGGTGCCTTCGCGCTGACACATTGGGATTGGCAAGAAACAGATGATCGCCCGAGGCAATGCATGTGAATCAATCCGTTTGGTTTGGTTGTTTAGGTATTAACGTCCTTTTCAACTTCTATGGTCATTTCAGGACAGGGTTATAGGGGCGGCAAATTTTGCCTCGCAAGGGTTCATTAACGTGCAGCCGGCAAACGACTACACGGGACCAACATCTTTACTTCCCTTCCGAAGAAAGTGCGTGATCTCAGGATTTTCTCCCTGAAAAAATTCTCGTCGTCCTCGGGCATCAGAGGCGATCACGCATCCACTGAGCTAGCGAGGCCGATGTGAAACAATTGCTTATTACAATATGTGGATTAATAAATTGATTATTTTATTGAACTGGGAATTATTTCTTCCTTTTCTTTTGATTTAAAATTTTAAAATATTTGTCTTTTAAAAATTCGTTAGGCATTGAATCAGTTATTTGGAGTTATTAAAAATATACGTTATCGTTAGTTAATGCAATAAAGTTTTTTTTAAAAAAAAATCAGAAAACAGGTTATGCTTACTAATACTTCCAGAAATCATCTACAAAAACAGATGAAATTACATTGAGAATATATGCCGCCTTAGGTTTTTGCCAATCGTAACATGGCGAATGCTGCACTTCCGCTGGCACCAGTAGCGCTCAGCGAAATGAATAGGGCACTGCCAGTCTCTTTCTTTCATTTGTCTCTGGTAGCCACCCATTATGAAAAGCCCCCTTCTACTACAAGAGTAATGCAACTTCCCAGAAAGAATTGTACAAATTGTACGAGGATGAATCAAAAAGTAAGTTACACTCAGCGCCATCTGTGGTCGAAGAGCGCCAACATCATTCGCTGTTTTAAAGATGTTTCCTGTATGTATATAATTGCAACATGGCATGATCCCACGTGTTCACGCGTTTACTGCGTACGCAAGAGCATTGTTGTCATGGTGCAGCAACAAGTTGTTGGAGATTGCGGAACACTCCGTTTTTTGTAGGCAAAAGGTTTAAATTGCACTTAAATCCATAATGAAATGGTGTCTACGGGGATAATGTGATTTCTTTTCCTGCGGTTGTGAAGTGGTGCCAGCAATTCGAAAATGGGCGCTCAGATTTGACGGACGAATACAGTCCAGGAAGACCATCCACATCCAACAGTCCCGAGCACATTGCCCGCGTTAATGAGTCGATTCTGGACAATCGGCAAATCAGAATTAACGAAATCACCAGACACTTAGCGTTTCTTATGGGAGTGTGCACTCGATTATTCACGACATGGTTGAGTAACGCTGGAGCAGATTTTTACCACAGTGGCATGGAAAATTTAATTTCACGTTCAGACACGTGTTGGATGATTATGTAGAAAAGTGCAGGGTCGCCACTGGCGACTATTTAGCGACTATTTTTGACCACGGGCGACTATGGCGATTTTTTTTTTCCAAAAAAGGCCCAAAAGCGATTATTTAAAAAAAATTGGCGACTATTTTGAAATATTGCTGCGACACGTGGCAGAAGCCACCTTGGGAATGCAAAAGATAATCTGTTAGTCACAGTGCGATCATGTTTTAGTTGCACCCAAAGGAAACTCATACGCACAACCATGTTCCATTCAGAGCCATTCCCACATTTTACTTTATCTGTGGCCAGTGAGACGGCAGACCGCGTGCAGATACCCACACCTCGCCGCGTCGATCACTACTTCCCAAGCGCTTTACAAACGATTATATTTTACAAAATAACATCAATAACCAACATAGATGACAACAACTATTTCTGAAGTTTAATCCGATATCTAGAGGAGAAGAGTTATAGCAGCTTTTAGTTTACGTGAAACTTCATCACATGTTCACATTCCAACCGGAAGTCAGCCGCAGTTTTTCACCGATTGAATTCATTGATTTAGCTGGATTTAAATTCGGAAAAGATCAACATATAAGTAAGTTTGTCTTTTTTTTTTTTTTTAGTTATTCGTTTTGTAGTATAATAATGAATGATGTTAAATACCATCTTTATGGTAAAAGACCAATGTAGTGTCCCCTAATTTTCTCGGCTGACATCGATCAGCCCCTTCGCGTTTATGCTCTGAATTTATTCTTATATCATATTATCGAAATTATATTTTAAGAAATTTATGCAGGAAAAAAAACACGAAAGTTCCATGACGGTGAAGTTAGGTAACGGGCGACCTTATTTCTGTACCATTGGTCTTTCATGTCGGCCTGGCCGCTCTTCATTTAACGTACACCGCCACGAAACTTATTTATAGAATATTGTATATTTGCAATATTTCGAACCTGTTTTCAAAGTGTTTGCATCTACAATACTCATTTCCAAGAAAGTTGGGACAGTGCAAAATATATAGAAAAAACAAAAAAGGATGATGTAACAAAACTTTCTCGCGAATACAAAATAGCAGATACGTTTATGAAATGACATAAATACACTGTGTGCACCAAAACATTTTGTATCGTGGCCGGGACGTTCATTTTGAATGGGGGTGTTGCAACACGTTCCAAAATAGTAGGGACATACGTTGTAGAAAGCGCCGTTAGTAGTGGAACCTTCCGAATTGTTCGGGAATAATCTAGAATGATGACGTCGTACTACGAGGCATGTTTTTTAAGTAAGTACCGTTTTGGAATTAAAAAAAGACGTGCAAAGATATCGCAATAATTTTATTTTTACATGAAAGCCTGTACCTTAATCTACTTTTCTACATAATTTCCGTGAATATTGAGGCACTTGTCATAACGTGGCACCAGTTTTTGAATACCCTCCTCATAAAATTCTGCCGCCTGACTTGTTAACCACTGTATCACAAATGTTTTGACTTCGTTATCGTCTTGAAGACGCTGACCACCCAGGTGTTTCTTCAAGTGCAGGAACAAATGGTAGTCGCTGGGCGCCAGATCAGGGCTGTATGGAGGATGATCTAGAGTTTCCCATTTAAAAGATTTGATGAGATCTTTGGTCCGATTAGCCACATGTGGACGGGCATTGTCATGCAGCAAAACGATACCCTTACTCAACTTGCCACGTCTTTTGTTCTGGATTGCACGACGCAGATTGTTCAATGTCTCACAATAAGACGCTGCATTGATTGTCTCATTACGAGGCAGAAACTCAACTAGCAATACTCCTTTTCTGTCCCAAAAAACTGTGCACATGATTTTCCGGGCAGAAATTGTTTGCTTAAACTTCACTTTTTTGGGTGATGATGAATGTCGCCATTCCATGGATTGTTGTTTCGATTCTGGTGTGACGTAGGCCACCCATGTTTCGTCACCAGTAACAATTTGGTCTAAAAAATCTTCACCTTCATTGTGGTACCGCTCAAGGAAAGTCAATGCACTGCCAAAACGTTGGGTTTTGTGCAAATCCGTCAACATTTTTGGAACCCAACGTGAACACAATTTCCGGTAATTCAAGTTCTCGGTCACAATGCGATACAAAACACTACGAGAATATTGAGGAAAGCAGTCGCACAATGATGAAATTGTAAAGCGTCTGTTTTCTCTCACCTTTTCGTCCACTTTCTGCACCAAATCTTCATTAACAACCGAAGGACGCCCACTCCGTTCTTCATCATGCACATTTGTGCGGCCATCTTTAAATGCTCTCACCCATTTCCTTACCATTCCATCACTCATAATGTTTTGTCCGTACACTTCACAGATCTCACGATGAATATCGATCGGTTTTACGCCTTTAGCACTAAGAAATCGTATAACAGCCCGTACTTCACAATCGGCGGGACTCACGATTGTCGGAGGCATCTTAAACACTCAGTAAACAACGTATACAATGAAGAATCAGACTGTAATGGCGTCAGTGCGTAGACAAGAGATGTAGTTAACCAGCGCGCATGCGCGGAACGCCGACCGTAGCGCTGCGGCGGCGGAATCGCAAAACGGTACTTACTTAAAAAACATGCCTCGTACATTCCGTATAGGTAACAGTTGCCATCCGTCGTTCAGGTAACTTATTCGGAACGATGGGTCGAGGCAAGCCAGTTAGCGAAGATCTTCGTGTTCGAATCATTCAAGAATTCACAAACAACGTTTCTCAGCGTGCAATAGCCAGAAGATTTAACCTGTCATCATCTACAGTACATAATATTATCAAGCGCTACCGAAATAGTGGTGAGATCACAGTTCGGAAAGGCCAAGGTAGAAAACCTATTCTGAATGCTTGAGCTCTTCGGATCCTCCGACGTCACTGCGTCATGCATAAGAATGCTGCGATTACAGACATAGCTACGTGGGCCCGCAATTTCTTCGGGAAGCCATTATCGTTGAATACGGTACGCCGGTGCATCCACAAATGCAAACTGAAGTTATACTGTGCACAACGGAAGCCATACATCAACAAACGACAGCAACGTCGCCGTCTGATATGGGCTCAAGCCCATCGCAATTGGTCCCAAGCATGCTGGAAGAACATATTGTGGTCCGATGAATCAACCTTTACGATTGTTTACGGAAATAATGGACGCCGTACACTCCGGACCAAAGACGAAAAGGATATTCCCGCGTGCTACAGGCGTTCGGTACAGAAACCACCGTCTGTCATGGTCTGGGGCTGTATTAGTGGCCATGGAATGGGAGACTTGCACATCTGCAATGGCACCGTCAATGCTGAAGCGTATATACAGATCCTGGAACAAGCTATGGTGCCATCTAAGAGGCGCCTGTTTGGACGACGCAGTGTATATTTCAACAAGACAACGCCAGACCGCATGCAGCGCGCATAACTTCTGCATGGCTACGTCGGCAGCGCATTCGTATGTTGGATTGGCTCCCTTGCAGCCCGGATCTGTCGCCTATAGAAAACGTTTAACGTATTATTAAACGAAAACTACGACAGCGACGACCCCGGACAGTTGAACAGCTGAAAACCTATATCCAACAGGAATGGGACAGAATTCCTGTTACGGTGTTAGAAAGATTGGTGTCATCGATGCCCAGAAGATTACAGTGTGTCATCAAGAGGAAAGGTGACGCCACACCGTGGTAAACGCCGTGCTGTCCCAACTTTTTTGGGAGTGTGTTGCACGTGCCAAACAGGAAAACCACCTGCATCTTTCTTTGAGCATATAAGATATGTGATGCCATGCCTAATTTATCGTTTATGTATTGTAATGCGTTGAAATAAACGGCAATACAATAATCCAAACAAATGTGTTGGAGTTCTTCTTATATGTTGCACTGTCCCAACTTTTTTGGAAATGAGTATTGTAGTTGATTATACTACGAAACCGATAATACAGAAATCATCGATGCTGACTTAGTAATATGATTTTCGGGATTTTATTGAACGAATGTGAAATATGTAATCCCCCCCCCCCCCCATCACCACCACTTCGCATATTTTTGATATCAATGAAGAATTCTTTGATTTTCTATTAAACGACTTTCCCTATATAGTTATTATATAGCTATTGTTCATGACAGCCATTTTGAAATCCCATTCAATCGATACAAACGAGGTATGTTTCCATTGGCTGTGTATTACTGTTTTCGATTTTTTTGTGAGTGATATGAATATAATTTGAATCATATTAAAAAGGTAGTACATAAATCAATTTATCAACAGAAGGTATGAATTATATTTTATAAAATTTTTTGTTTTCAATTTAATCTTTTCTTGTAAGATATAACAATGAGAAAAACGTATAAAGTTAAACCTCAGTGGTTTAAGAACACAGACAAGTTTGGCCAAAAGTTTTCTTCTTGGTGCAAGAAAATTGATGAGAATGAGGTCCTATGTATGGTGTCTGACAAGAAAACTTTCTGTGCTACAAAAGGTTTAGCTGCTTTAACCTAACATGTCTCCATATCACTCCATATTCGCTGTGCTTCAGTAAAATTAAGCTCAAGTCAACTATTACTGAAACCAGCTGAGACTGTTTCAGTTCCAGAAAATGGTGCCCTTATTGAACTTCAGTCAATAAACAGCAGTAGAAGCGTGCCAGCTGCAAACACACTGCAGTTGTTCCATTCCAAAGAAGATGTAGTACAGGCTGAACTGCTATAGGCATTAAAATTAGTGCAGTTTAATATGGCTACGAGCACCACAGATGATTTAAGTTATATATTCTCAGCTATGTTTCCAGCAATCACAAATAATTTTAGTTTAGGTAGGACTAAATTATCATACTTAGTAACAGGCATTAGATCCGTATTTTAGAAAAGAACTTCTGAATGATATTCGAAAGTCTTTCTTTACATTACTGTATGATGAGACAACTAACAATGCTGATAAGAAAGAACTACAGGTTATGATTCGTTATTGGTCAGAGGATGAGAAACAAGTAGTTTGCAAGCATTTGCAAACAGTATTTATTGGGCATGCAACTGCAGAGGATATAGCAACTGAAATTACGAAAGTTCTTAACATCTTAAATCTATCAATTATGAAGTTGATAATGTTAGCATCGGACGGCCCAAATGTGAATAAAAAAGTTTGGCACCTTATAAAAAAATTCACTAATTGAAGAAAGAGGCTATGGGTTATTAGATATTGGTACATGTAATTTACATGTAGTTAATCATGCTTTTTTAAAAGGATTAGCTGAATATGGCGATGTTGCATATGAATTAGTTATTGACATTTTTAACTTTTTTAAGAACTTTCCCTCCAGATGGGAAGTTTATGAAACAATTCAGATTAAAAAAGGTGTTCCAACGGTACGCTTTCTGAAATATGTATCGAGCAGGTTGCTAACTGCAGGACCTGCGTGTGAAAGATTGTTAGAGCAATGGCCTGCAATTGAAGAGTATTTCTTTGTTTTTATTCCTGCACGTTCAAAACAAATAATGAAAACAACAAAACATAACCAAATTATTAAGTGCCTAAAAATTGCGGACATCAAAGTATAGTTAATTTTTGTGATAGAAAGTTCGCAGATATTTGCATCTTGTTCCACATTCTTCCAGCGTTCAGAGCCTTTAATACATGTGTTTCACAGTGAACTTAATGGGATTCTTCAGAAACGTACGGGAAGAATATGTAAGCCTGATACAAATGCCAGTGACACAATAGCCTTAGAAAATCTTTTAGCAGCTTCGAAAGTAGATTGCAGTGAAAAGACAGCAATTGTCATAAAATCTTTGAGTGAAAAGGACAGACTTAATGTTTTGCATAAAATTCAAAGGCATTATCTGACTGCACATAGTTATCTCGTTAATAAAAATGATTTTAAAAGGAATAAACTTTCATTTTGCAAGTGTCTTCAACCAGAAGAGATAGCAACAAGAAAAAGCTTAAAACATGTTGGAGAGTTAGCAAAAGCTTTATCTATGATTGAAGTGAATCCTGTAGATGTCAAAGATGAATGGCGAATACTACAATCAGAAGTTTCCATTCCCAACTGTCACGTAAGAGTTGATCATTTCTGGAGAGAGGTTTTGAGAATAAAACTCCTTTGGGAGATGAGAAGTTCCTTTGTTAAATAAACTTGTTAAAGTTAATCTGTGTTTATCACATGGAAATGGTGATGTAGAAAGGGGATTTTCAGTCTCCAAAAGAATCGTGGCTGAAGATAAATCAAGAATGTCGGAACGTGTGTTGAACGACAGATTGTTAATAAGAGATTCATTAAAGAAATATAAACATGTTGCAGAAGTTCCAATAACAAAAGAACTTTTAAAATTAGCTTATAGTGCACATAAATCTTATGAGTAGTACCTTGAAGACCAAAGAAAGCTGAAAGAACAGGCTCTGAAAGAAAAAAGAGAAGGAGAAGAGCAGATTTTGAAAAAGCAAGAAAGACAGAAACAATCAGAAATTACGAGTAAAGCGATTCCAATTGAAAAGCTGGAAACAAGAGCAAAAATCGTTGCCAAAGAAAAAAAACGGAACTCAGGAGTCAGTAGATACTTTGCTTAAAGAAGCTAATAATCGCCTTAAATTAGCAATTGCAAAAAATGATTTGCCTGGAATTAGGATAGCACAAGGCATGTTAGAAGGGGCAGAACAATTACGAGAAATGGAAAGATCTCATGAAGAGAAAGAAAACAAAGTAAACTTAATACGAGGGGCGATTGATAACTAAGGTCTCCATGGCTGTAACTTTTTCAATTGTTAACCGATTTTCAAAATTATGTTTGTATCTTATACTCACATTTGTCCTCTATGTAATGCACTATTCACTTTTCGACAAAGTCCCCATTTCTTTCCAAGCATTGCGCCAACGCGTGACTAGTTGGGTGAACCCGTCGGAGAGGAATTCCGGAGTTGTTGTTGACACCAGGATTGAATGGCAGCGTTTACCTCGCCGTCAGAACCAACTCATGTCCCTTAAGGGGCTCTTTCGTCTTTAGGAAGTGGTGAAAGTCGCAATGTGCCAAGTCTTTCATTTTTGATCTTTGAACTGTAGGCGCTGCAACGCCTCTGGTGTGTGTTGACTCGTGTGCGGGCGGACGTTATCGTACCCCAGAAGAGGGTCCAAAGCTGCCATTCAATCCTGGTGTCGACAACAACTCCGGAATTCCTCTCCGACGGGTTCACCCAACTAGACACGCGTTGGCGCAATGCGTGGAAATGGATGGGGACTATGTCGAAAAGTGAATAGTGCATTACATAGAAGACAAATGTGAGTATAAGATACAAAAAGAATTTTGAAAATCGGTTAACAAATAAAAAAGTTACAGCCATGGAGACCTTATTTATCAATCGCCCCTCGTAGTTAACAAGAGAAAATCGAACTTGATCTATACCTTCATAAGTAAAAAATCAAAAAATATTTAAGAATCTTTTAATTTTGTAGTTTTCATTGTTGTTAAACTGTATTTTAAAATAATAAATTTAAAAAAATCATTTATCTTTGTTTTTAAAAATGGACTACTTATTGTTCCTGTTTTCCATAAGTACTGCATATGATAAGAATCAGGAAAATAAAAAATAAAACTATTAAGCAACTAAGGTATTATTTCTAGGAGACTATTTAGGCTACTACAGTGCTCCCGCTAGAATTTACTGAGGGCAGGGTGCCAACTGCAGAAAGAGGGCACATCATGCAGTGTCAAGGCATCTCATGGGGGGGGGGGGTTCAAGGCTCAGCATTGTTACGTGCCCACATTTCATAATCTTTTACTTTATTATCGTATTTTTAGTAATACATTAGGCACGTCGATTGATTAGTATATTTTTGCCTTAATGTTTAAGAAACCGTTTTCTAAATACAAACTGCCTTAAAGGACAACTCTACGGTCACATACAACTTTACTTAAATCGAAAGGCTAACCTATTAATAACATCATAGCATATTTAATTTTTTTAAATTCGAATCCTAAATGTGTGAAAAACGAAAATTCCGAGCGCGATTT
>JAHWFO010026985.1:178434-197767 GCA_023313115.1 Rhysida immarginata
AGCTGCGGGGACCCCATGTTCATATGACAAAAAATACTTCTAAGGACCTCTTCTATCATCTCCCAAAAAATCGGTACTCAATTCAAAAACACCTTGTATATAAAGAAGAATGTTTGTGGGTTTGTTTCTTATATAAATCTACAGTTTTATACGATATTTATCAAATTTTGCATACTTGACCTTCAAAGCATGAGGAAGGTCACTGTCTACCTCAGATTTCAAAAAAATAATAATTATCGATAATAAATCGATATTCATAATGATGGCAGGGCATATTAATAAGAAATACCTCATGAAAAACAATGCAAGGCAAAGTTAGTGCAACTGTAGTCATCAACAATAGTATCAACACGTAATTCACCAACACTCTGCACGGACCAATTATATATATATCATGACCAACAATGCAAGGGAAACTTTGTGCAATATAGATAAGATTCAATTTGTAACAATGCCTAGAATTCCTGTTATTCAGGCTTTTCTTAGAATTGAGAGTTCTTAGTACTTAACAATTTCTTGAAAATCTTTAAAAATGATCAGTAACTGGAGATAATGGGGAGTTAGCAGACTATTGAGAAAGAGTGGAAAGATTACAGAGGAACTGCCTTAGCGGTCCTTTAGCTTCGTATCATATTGAGCAAATGGTAAGCATGTCAATAGAAGAATTGGCGACTGCTAGACTACGGAAACTGATGAATGGCCCAGTTTTGCTTCAAGACATCGAGAGCAGAGTGGGAATTGCAGCAATATCAAGTGTACATCTAAGGTAAGATTACATGACTAAGATGTTATTTAGGCTAGCAGTGGTATACTTGGAGAGGTCTATCCATTGTGAGCATTTAAAAATTTTTTTTTGAATTTTCATTATGAATTTTTACTGAATTAATTCTAAACGTTTTCATGTGTTTATTTTTAAGATATTGCAAAATTTAATCAAAAAAACAAAAGAGTCCGAGCAGCGCTGGGGTTATCACCTAGCTTACTTGGTAGCATAGCAGATCCAAACATTTCATAAAAATACATTTTTACTATATTATGTGTGAATGTGAATATTTTGGAAACTAAGTTGCTGATAATGTGATGATTGAAAGTTAGTTCCAAGAATTATTAATAATGAGCATAAACTGATGAGGCAGGGAGAGGACATAAATAAGGCAGCGTCTATTCAGGAGACAAAGGACTCACACTTGAGCTCCTTATCAAACGTCCAGACCCCTGGCAAAATATTTTATATGTCTGGAAAGTAAAAAAAACAACGAGTATTGGTCAGAGAAACTCTGCAGCTAAAACAGAAAAGGCTATATGGGTATTGGAAACATCTGAACAAAGGGAGTTTCGAATAGATAAAGTTGTACATCAAGGGCAAGAAAAAGTGGGTCAAAGTATCCAGTGATGTTCCCTGGTGGTGAAGATGGACATTGTTTTAATCTGCGGCAAGTCAGGAAGTGTTTAAATAAAGTTCTGGTATATCACCTAGAATTCCTGTTTTTTGGATTTTTTGTAGAATGGATGGTCCCTTCGCTCTGTGTTACATCGATTGAGTTATTATTTAACCAATTTGGAGTTATAATTTAACCTTTTGAGATTGTTCTCTTTACTTACAAGTGTAATTATCCCGGGCAACGCCGGGTCCTCTGCTAGTTAGTAATAATAAACAACAGTCAAATTTTTTTAATCACTTTTTATGGGGTAATAATAAAGGGTTAAGTGGGATAGTTATAAAAGGTAATAAATAAAAAAATAAAAATTATTATTTCTTTTTTTATTAAAATCTTTGGAGAGATATAAGAAATTATTCTGAAACAAATAAGAGACTACAACTTCTAGGGCGTGCAGCTGCTCAAGCTTTTGCTGAAAAAGTGAAAGTACTTCCCCCAATGAGCTAATAACAGGAGAAAAATTTTTTTTTATGGTTTTTGTAATGCAGTAACTTACTTTAGAGAAGTTACAGATAATGTTTATCTAAACATATTAGAAAATTATAAAGATGTTAGCTGATTGTGTGAGAGGGCAATCCTTGATGTTAATACTGCTACTGTCAATATAAACAACTACATTCAGGACATGATCCCATGCTCTTTGACTGAATGCTCTATTAAAACGATTACATGCTGATAAGGCTGTAAAGAGAGTTCCTCAACTCTCTCAATCCATCTCTGAAGTACTTTTTAATATAGACAGAAATAATTCAATACTCATAACCTTTCTTTGATATTCTAAAATGTTAAGGATGCAATGTTGAATTTTCCTGGGTGAACCCAATTGGACACAAAATTCCAGTGCAAGCACTTTAAAGAATTCTTTTCGTTTTTCCGAAGTGAATATATACACTATCTATCCAAAAGTAATCGAACGCTTTTGATTTTAGACGTTTTGTCGAATATCTAGAAAAATACTTGACGAATTATCCTGAAACTTCAGAGGTGTAAAGAGCATGTTAAACCTCATATATTTCAGCGAAGATTTTGTCTGGAAAGCAAATAAGGGACCAGCAATGAAGTGAACCAAAAAAATAATGTTTGGGATCACCCTGTAAAAATAATGCTTGAAATGCATTGTAACAGTAGTATATGATGTAGCATATATAAGTATCTTCTTTTACTTATCTGTGTTTATTTATTTGAGAATAGCACGTATAATCATGGAGGTATAAAGGTTTCTTTAAAAAAAAATCGCTATGTTTTCATAAGTTTTTCGTTTATAACATGCAGAGTTTTCAAGCTGATGCAATGCCATGTTCAGGAAACTTGATAACTACAGTAGAGACGACACCCTGCAATCAGAATAGAAAATTGTTAATTATTTGATGAAAATATGAACATTTTTATTAAATAATGTTTAACTGCGCATGCGCAAGCGTTACCAATATGTCTTTTGCATAATTTATTAGCCAAATGTATACAGTTACTCTTATAAAAAGCCCAAGCAAATATCGTGAAAATTAAGATAGGAAAATACTAGACATCAGTATCGACTTCTTCTCTTTAATCTGATTTTATGTCAATATGCCTATTTGAAGTCAATATTTAGGCAATATTCCTTCATATCAGTGTAAAGAAAAGAAGTTGATACCGGTTTCCAGTCCAAAAATAAAAATTTGGTGAAAACCCCTTAGCGTTTTGTTTATTTTTGAGAGCAACTGAAATTCAACTCATTCTATCAACAATATCTTTCTGAATTTTCACTTGAGCTTTTTATAAGAGTAGCTCTATACATTTGGCTAATAAATTCTGCAAAAGACATTTTGATAACGCTTGCGCATGCGCAGTTAAACATTATTTAGTAAAAATGCTCATATTTCATCAAATATTTAATATTGTCATGTGTTCTTAATTTAGCAGAGTAGTAAATACGATAACAGAGAAAGAACGCAGGAAAACTGATTATAAAGATAATCTTATCATAATCTTATCTATTGACAACTAGTTAAAGTTGCCTGAATTGACAACTAGTTTGAATTAATGAATAGTTGCCTGAAATCCTGCGTCCTGTATTTACGGAACTTTGAAGTCGTGCATATTTCATTGATGCTCCAATGGAGAAGTAAAAACTGCCATAACATCTGATAACGGCGACCATAACAGTTTACTATAAATGCTGGGTTGCTGCAACTACATTAATGAGAACGTGAGCATTACAGAGATGGCAATAAATATGATCTAGGAAATAAAATGATTTAGATGCTATGAAACTTAAGGATACCACACAAACTCTCGCTAGCTGCTGAACAGGGCCCCGTCGACTTTACCGGCTGAGTATTTGAAACGTAAGCCTCGATGCTGCAAAAGCCTGCAATCTAACGTCTCCTGATGCCTAATGTTTGTGTTCCTAATTGTAGCAGATTCAATGAGAGTCTCTGCTGGCGGCTGCGATGAAGGATCTAGTAGCCTGGCAGCTAATGGTGATGATAATAAACTTCGTATATTAAAGGTTATAAACTTCATATATTAAAGGCTATTTACTAAAATTATCATTAGAGTCAATATGATTAATGCAATCCACGATGAGATCTTTAGAATTTATATTAATGTCACTGACCTGTAAATTTCTTGAGTCCAAACCATTAACGCCATCAGAACCCTTTCTTGAGCGACGTATCCACACTTACTTTCGTTGTCGTCCCTCTCTTAGTCTCTTGTCTAATTGCAGTCTTCTGGCCGTCTCCTCCTGGTTGACGAACAGTCGAGATCGAGCAGCTACTTTTGGTTTCGTTACATTGAGCTCAACCACTTTTCCAGTCCAGTTCGGATGCCGAGAAGCAACACCTTCGGTGGAAGAATAGAAACAGTTACAAATATTCTTACCTTCTAATTCATTCTCACCGCTTCCTCGGTTTCTATCATCCTTATCCTTCAGCTGGGTTAGTTCCTGTGATGGCTTCGCAATTACGACTTTGAATTTCTCCTTCCTAATATTCTTCTTCTTTACTCCTTTTTTATATCCTTTGCTCCCCTGATTTGCATTTTCCTTTCTTCGGCAATCTCCTTCGCTTTCTTTTCACCTCTTCCACTTTGCTTTTCTCCGCTCTTCTGATTGGGGTATTGGCTTCTCTTTTTTCTCTGGCTTCATGCCATCTCATTGCTCGCTCTTCTTTTCTTCTTGACTCTTCACATCTTACGTCACTCACTTGACGGGATGGCTCCTCATAAATTACGTCACCCAAATGAGATGACACCATCCCACCGCTAAACCGCGATGAACAACGCCAGTTTTCATTTGCGGAACTTTTCTTCCTTGATCATCGTTCTGTTTTGACAGCCTTTTCTTCATCCGCTGACCTGTGTCCTTCCTGCATTAAATATTATGACGTGCCAAATTTTTTGCTATGATTTCCTATCCTTCTTTATTGGAGACTTGCTTCTTTGAAGACTTTTCCTTAAAGTGGATGAACATCTCATATGGCTTGTGGTGCTCCTATTTTGTGCATAATCCTACCGCTTCTTTTCATGCTGGCTCTTGCTTGGAGAAGTTTCACGTTCCTGGTTTCTGTGTTGACCAGTCATTTTACTACTGTTCCTCCTGGAATGAAAGTCCTTTTTACTAGGAGAATTCGAAAAATATGAATCTTTGTTAAATTTACTATCTTTCTTCATGCTTCGTCCTAGTTGCCTTAATCTTATTATTAATAAATAATTTTCCATTGCTCTTATTTAAAATAGTTCCTCCTTGAAATTGGAACTTCCTCTGCCTTCTTATCTCTTGACTATTTCTATTCCATATTACTTGTTTTTCCGATAATTACTAACATTGCTATTTTTATCATTAATTCCTCTTAAATTTTGATCATACTTGCTACTCTTAATAATATTCTGTTGCTTATAACTTTCCTTATGCTTCTTACGCTTTCTTCTACTTAGAAGATTTTTCTGAATCCCATTGAAATAGTCATTCTAAAATTTCCTCTTATTATTAACCCTATTATTTACTAATGCATGAATCTCATTTTCTTTTACTTTTTCATTTTGATTCATTCATGTATGTAACGTTTTCCGTCTGTTTTTCTCGATAAAATCTTCTTTTTTATTCTTTGTTTCATTTACTCTATTGTTTCCATTAAGTCCTTCATGAAGGCCTTCTGCGTATTCAATGTATTCAGCAAGTTTTCTAAATCGTTGACTCCAATTCTTAGAATACCTTCTTCTTGGTCATTCTTAACATGCCTTTCATTATTTTCAAATTGGCATCCTTTTTCGACCATTCGTAAGTTTTCGGCCCCTTTACTTATCTGCTTATAATCGACCTTCTTACACTCTTCTAAGATATCCTGTACATCTTTCCTCGGAGTTTTCGAACTTTCTAAAATAAGACTATTTAATGAGATATATTTATCATCTCTTATGCATATTTTTCCTGCTTGATTTCCTATCAAACTATTGGATTTCTTCAACTGTCTTATTTCTACTACAAATTCTATGCTTAAGTTACTTTATTCCATCTTCCTTCATTTAACCAGACAAACAATTTTTTTTCTGGTAGGATTCTATTTGTTTAGAAGCAAAGCTGCCTTTATATTCTGCGATTGTCATTGTACACTCGATACGTGCTTCGTATTGAATGAACTGGACTACTACTTCTAAACATCGACATAATGTCTCTTCATCCATCATTCCTACTACTACTGCTATGGATATGGCTACTGCTTGTCTCCATTTCTGCTTTATCCCACTCATTTTAATAATTTTGTTTATAACTAGCTATCTTTTCTGTTCTAAGATGCTCCTCTTCTAACCAGGGCTGTATCCAGGGGGGCCTGCGGGGGCTGCAGCCCCCTCAAAATTCGCCACCATGTCAAATAAATCTGTTACATGTGCCCCCCCCCCCCAGCAGGGGGGGGGCGGCCCCCCCCCCCCCCCCCTGAAAAAATTCTGGGTATGGCGCTGCTTCTAACTTAATTTTGCTTAATTCTATGGAGTGGTATTCCGACTTCAGTTCCTGATTCATACCAGTTTTGTTAACGCGTATAATCATGCCTCTTCTTTTTTCTGAATTATCTGATATTTTCTTTTCCTTTAATTCCTCGTAGTTAACCTAATTCTATTTCGTTAATATTCTTAGGTTCTTTATCATTAACTAGCATATTATCTCTTAAAGGTTCAGAAGACTCTTCTTTGAAAATATGTTTTATTTAATTCTAATTTTCCCTCTTCTAATACTATATTATCAGAACCTAATTTATTCTTTCTTTTCCGCCTTTTTTGCTTCGCATTTTTGTTTATCTTCAATTCTGATTTAGGAGTGCTGTCTATACAGTCTTCAACTCCACCAATGTTAGAAAATTCTTTAACATTTAATTGCGGCCGAATTTTCGATACTTTCCTAATATGTGAATTTAAGCAATTTTCTTCCTCACTATCTTCACTTAATGACTCTTTATCCTGCCATTTTCTATTTTTTCTCTTTGAAAAGCATAATTCCGCCTGCTTCATAACTTCTTTTAACTTAGTAACTTTTTCTCTTCTTAATTCTAACTGAATATCTCTCGAAAAACTACTACCGTAATTTTCGGCAGTAACGCCGCAGCGGCTGATACGCCGCAGCAGCAAAAATGTAACATAAATGTAAAATCTCCGACAGTAACGCTGCGGCGGCCGATACGCTCCCCCCTACCACACACAAAATCGGTAATCTAAAAGCAGTTTTCTTATATGCTTCAATAAAAGTAATACGCATTTCAGTGGGAAAAATTTTTTAATTTCGTACATATAATATATTTCTGCATACATTTCCTCCAGCGCCGAATACATTTTTTGTCGAGTCCTAACTGTCTCATTGCTGCATGATTGCTCTTAGGCCTTTTCAATCTTGGCTGTTAGTTTTCCGTTTAAAAGCTGCTGTATAGCTTGCATGTCGCTTTGGCAAATTTGAAACATACTCTGCTCATGGTGAAGATATACTCCATCATGCCCTTGCTTATAATAATAGTAATAAATAATATATAATAAAATACTGGTGTTTCTAACACCTCTCAAGCGTTCTCGTGACCGTTTAGTCCCGCGCACGCACTCGTGAATCTTTCTGATAGTCAGCCCCGAGCGTTAAAACACAAAAATATACATACGAGAAAAACGAAACTTTAAAGAAAATTCGAAACCTAAGAGAAAAATTTTATAAAATAAAAAATATAAAACAATCTTCGCTTTTATCTTCAGCTCCTTCGCCCCTACCATGTATCCAGCTATAACAAATTTTAATTAAAAAACAAGAATTGTGCCAACAGGCAACTTGTTTTCCTTAAAGACAAATTTCGTTTCCCGTTTTCAGTATACCCGTGTGCATGTGTGCGTGCGCGCCAATCATAAGCTGGCTGCAGGAGTTGGCTGTTGTTTAGTGGGAGCGTGGGAGTGCGCGACGTTGCCTTCACCTAAAAGGGAAGATTTATCCTAAAAAAACGTGTATCCTGACGTGTTTTGTGCCTTCAGTTTCATTACAAAACTATAAACGCATTCGGAACAGACTTCAAGATGGGATACGCTTTCACTGTCAGCCATTATTGCGAAGCGAAAGTGGCGAAAGTGATCAGGCGCCCTTGAACGTGATCAGATTTGAAAGTTGATAATGTTGGACGTGTAGTGAACAATGAGAACGATAAGGGCGGGAAGTTTTCAGATGAACACGGGCGGACTGGTAGTCTAAATCGTACCGGGCAGGTACCGGGAAATATCGGCGAAAGTGGCCCTCAATCATGAGAAAGTAAAGGCATCTGTCCGGCCCACCGGGTTTTTTCCCGGCGACCCGGCTTTGTTCAATCCGCCGCTGTCGATGAACGCTCACGCTCGATCGCTATCGGAGTGAATTTTTAATTAAAAGGATATGAATTCATCGATAAATTCATTTAATAAAGATAAATCAAGTAATATATTATCACTACTCATTTTATATCGTTGAGAGAACGATATGAAGTAGGCCTAAAATCGTGGGTAGAATTTTTTTTTTTTTTAATTTTTGTAAAATCTCCGACAGTAGCGCCGCGGTGGCTGATACGCCGCACATGACAAAATTTTCACTTTTATTAACAGAAACGCCGCGGCGCTACTACCGAAAATTACGGTAGTATATATTTCAATTCTCTCCTCTTCTTTGCACTCCTCTATCGAATATATCAGTTGCGAAAAACTAGCATTATATTCTTCGATAGTTTTAACACTCTTTCTACTGTAGTACTCTTTTCCTAGCCACTGTTTTAACTCGTCCTTGTCCATTCTTAATAACTACTTGCTTACCACTCACTGAACTTCTTTCAAGCACCGTTTTATTTGTCTACTACTTTTTTGAAGAATCCTTAGCTACGCCTCTCTTTCCTCGTTGTCTGACGACGATTACCATATATTCTCGACTGTAGGCCGCGCGCGATTATAAGTCGCATCCCCAAATTAAAAGTAAATTTTTCTTCTTTACTCCTTTTTTATATCCTTTCTTTGCTCCTCTGATTTGCATTTTCGTTTCTTTGGCAAATTGCCATCTTCTCTTCCACTTCGCTCTTCTCCGCTCTTCTGATGGGGGTGTCAGCTTTCTCTTTTTCTTGTGTTAGTGCCATCTAACTGCTCGCTCTTCTTTTCTTCAGCGACTTTTCACATCTTATGTCATTCGCTTGATGGGATGGCTCGTCATAAATTACGTCACCCAAATGAGATGACAAACATTTTTCTATTCTGACTGCAGGGTGTTGTCTCTACTGTAGTTTGTCAAGTTTCTTTAAAATGGTATTGCATTGGATTGAAAACCCTGCATGTTATAAACAAAAAATTACGAAAACACTTCGTTTTTTTTAAAGAAATCTTTATATCTCCATGACTATACATACAATTCTGATATAAATGAACACAGATAAAAGTAGCCTCTTAATCATATACTACAACCTCTTAATCATTTCAAGCATTATTTTTTACAGGGTAATCCCAAAATTATTTTTTAGGTTCACTTTGTTGCTGATCCCCTATTTGCTTCGAGACAAAACATTCACTGAACTATATGAAGTTTAACATGCTCTTTAAACCCCTGAAGTGTCAGGATAATTCGTCAAGTATTTTTCTAGATATTCGACAAAACGTCTACAATCTAAAGTGTCTGATTACTTTTGGTTAGATAGTGCACTCTATTAAGGGTTTTTCATTTATATTCAAATTCAGATATTGCAAAATTTCATGAAATAAACAGCCCAGGCAATGCCGAGTATATCAGCTAGTAGAGTAATAATATACTAAAAATTACCAATGACGAATGTTGAAGACTTAATATACGTCATTGGTATTTACATAATACATGTGTTATTTTATTACAATAGGATGCCTGATTTGGATACATGGAAATTTGTTTCTTGAAATGAAGACTAAATTGTTCCTGTAAACTATTATGAAGCATGTCATGGTTATCATTGTTCTCCCCGAATCCTTATCAACTGTCCTCCTATACCAGTGAAGAATTGCATAATATTGTATAACAATAATATAACCTCATCTTTTCATTCCAGCTGATAAAAATTGCTAGGGAGAACACTGAATGTGACTGAAAGGATTGATTAGATTTTTAGCCACACGTATTTTGTGACTTAGCTCACATATTCTGTGATTAAACACTGTTCATTCATACAGGCTATTACACTATTGAACAGTGCCCACAGAGAAAAAGCCATGAATGAAGGAATGGTTAAAATGTGATAAAATCGACACAGAGAAGAAAGCTCTGAGGAAGTGACGTTAAACTGCCATAACAGATGAGATATGCAGTAACCCTACCATTCGTCCTAATTTCAAGAGCAGAGGAGAACATTCACTTGATGGCCAATCATTGAGAGAGAGATCAGGAAATCTTATTTAACCAGGGAGTGCCTAAACAGTTAACAAAGGCAGCCTGCTCATGACCATATACGAGGGGAGTTCAATAAGTAATGCAACACATTTTTTTCTGAAAAAGGGGGGGGTTCTAGAAATTTTGTCGTCGACTACAAAGGTCATTTTGCGCCTTTTACACAAGTTATAACAGTACGCAGCCCGGGACAAATACAAGCATCCATGCCCAAGGCGGGATTCAAACCCGCAGCCAGGCAGACTCGAGAACTAGAAAGCCTACGCCCTAGCCCTCTCGGCCACCTGGCCGGCCTCTGAAAAAGGGGGTTGTTTTATTCAGCATTAAAATACACCATGTTATTCTCCAATCTTTTAGCTACACAACAATATTTTTCAATGTAATCTCCATTCAATGCTACGGCTTTATGCCACCTTGAAGTGAGGGCCTGTACACCTGCACAGTACCATTCCACTGGTTGATGTCGGAGCCAACGTCGTGCTGTATCAATAACTGCTTCATCATCCGCATAGTGCGTCCCACGGATTGCGTTCTTCATTGGGCCAAACAAATGAAACTCCGTCGATCTGCTCGAATGAGAGTGTTCACATGTTCCGACTTTGCAGGAGTCAGAGCTGTGCACGTCCGGCCAGCTCGCGGGAGATCAGACAGTTTTGCTTGACCTTGCGGCGATGATGACACACGCTTTGCCCAACAACTCACCATGCTTTTGTCCAATGTCAGATCACCGTATTTATTCTGCAAGCGCCTATGAATATCTGAGATGCCCTGGTTTTCCGCCAAAAGAAACTCAATCACTGCCCGTTGTTTGGAACACACCTCCATTGTAGATGCCACTTTATCAGCTCACTATAGCGCTGACACATATCGGACGTCAATGAAACTTTATGAGATGAAGCAGAAATGGTTGAAAATGTTCCACAAGAAATGTCCAGTTTTTTCAACCAAAAAAATTATGTTGCATTACTTATTGAACTCCCTTTGTACACGGTGAGGCATTTATCTTGAGACAACTGAATATCTCGGAAACTGAGCATTGTACGAAAAAATGTCCAAAATCAAAAGTGAATTATTTCGCGGGGGAAATTCATTAGTTAAAAATTACCCCCCTCCCCTTGTAAAGGGTGCTTGGGGAGGGGGTAACTTTGAAATCTTAAATAGGAACCCCTATTTTTAAAGGTATGTTCAGATTGTACACAATATTCGAGAAATGTTTTATTCTTGGTGTTTTTTCAATTGATCTAACCGTTTAGGAGATAGAGGCCCTAAAAATGTGGTACCTTTAAAGTTTTGAACCCCAATTTTATTGATGAAACCAAAGAGATAAAGAGTGGGTCTTACAGACATTCCTATTCTACTTTCTAATGGTCTTTAAGAATCCGAAGTCAGAATTTCAAAAATCCAATATTTTTCAATACACACGCATAGACTCCATAGGACTGCTGCCCCCAAAAGTTTATTTGTGCACTAAAAAATTTTGAATTTTTGAAATTCCGACTTCGGATTCTTAAAGACCATCAAAAAATAAAATAGGAATGTCTGCAGACCCACTCTCTATCCCTTTGTCTTCATTGATAAAATTGGGTTGGAAACTTTAAAAGTTCCACACTTACAGGGCCTCTATCTCCTAAATGGTTGGATCAGTTGAAAAAACACCAAGAATAAAACATTTTTTCGAATATTGTGTACAATCAGAACAAACCATTAAAAATAGGGGTTCCTATTTAAGATTTCAAAGTTACCCCCTCCCCCCGAGCCCCTCTCACAAGGGGGTAATGTTTTAACTAATGAATTTCCCCCGCTAAATAATTCACTTTTGATTTTGGACGTTTTTTCCTACAATGCTTAGTTTTCGAGATATTCGGTTGTCTCAAGATAAATGCTTCACCCTGTATAACCAGTCATTAATACTTGTGCTATCTTGTCAGATACAGTTATGTGATGGGCTCTACCATTGTCGTATCGTTATGTAGCTGATCTCGTTGGCACCCTAAACCATGATTCCACAGATAAGTTGTAGATAAGTTGAACTATCACATCAGGATTAGTTCAGTTCCTGTTTTACCTCCAAAATCATCATTGTTGAGACTGTAGTGACATTTGTCAAAAATATTGAACTTTGCCATTTATTATGCCAGATTGCTCTCGTTCACAGCAGTCATTCACATTGAAGATCTCTGTTAGAGGCAGCCTTCACAAAGGATGGCTTGACCACAAGCCTGCTTGCCAGGTGATGAAAAACTGTCTGCATTGATACTGCAGCAATCAAAACTCGTACATTTTGCAGAATGTCACCAGTTGTGGATTAGGGGGGCTTTTCTACTCGTTGGCGGATATCATTGTCACTGTAAATGTTGTATGTCAAAAAATATATATTTCATGTAATATATACGTCTCTCTCTTTTTCTATTCCTCTTTTATCTTTTCGATGTCGAGGATTTTTAATAACTATTGAATCTATTGGAAATTTAGCCTAAGAAGGGGTCATATTAATGAGGCTTAGCTTGTTCTTCCAAGCTTGTTAGTAAAGGGACAAACACAGACATACATGCTTGTTTCAAGAGCAACAAGACCTGTGCTTTAGTGTTCTTGGCTACTATTACATATTTTTGTTAATATATTTTTAGTCAAAAATGAAAACGCCTGTCATTTAATTGTTTATCAGGGGACGTCAATTAATAACGTTAGCGTTTTTAGGGGGGGAGGGGTCTAGTTGTTGAAAACAAATGATAAGGGGACGGGTAAGCTGATGGTAATGCCAGTGTTGCGAACTCAAAAAAAATTTTCCCACTAAAATCGAATTAAAAACCCACTAGTTCTATTGTTCTCTTGTAATTTTTAGTGTTTTTTTTTTAGTGGATTTTAATGGATTTTTGCAAAATTCTGAAGCAAAATCCACTAAATCTAGTAGGAAAACCATTAAGTTGGCAACACTGGCTAACGTTAACAATTTTTGAAGGCATCAGTTCCATAAGTTAATCCGATTTACTTCCTAGTTGCCAGCAAAAGTTGCCCAAATGTAAGGCGTATTTGGCATGTCAGAAATCTCGCTTGCTGCGAGTAAATCTCGCAAGACGCTGTTCACTATGCTAGCGCTAACGCCAGTTCGCGCGTATGATCTGAACAGGATTCTTGCTAGAATTTAACCTACCAAGTAAGCAACTTTCTTCCACAACAAGAAGCCATGTAAGAGGTCATCGCCTCTTCTCGCGATTAATCTAACTTGCAAAATGTGCCTGTAATATGGCCTTAAATCATATTGTTTGTCATAGCCATGTTGGTTGAAGTGTTTGTAGTAAATAATTATATTATAATTTTGTTTTATTCTTAAAACTGAAAGACAAAAAGATATAAAATGGCGTACAGCGAATTTTATAAAGCATTTGAAAATGCCTATCCTGAAAAGAAACCTCAAATCATTCAACGGAAATGCAACCACGAATGTCTTCATGTACTCCTATTGGGGAGTTGCCTGAGCCCCATACTCTCAGAGATTTTTATGAGAAAGTTCGAAGTGAGACTCGCTTCCTCCGACATGTATTTTCCGGAAGTTTGGTATCAATACGTGGACTTATTCGCGATTATCGATACCGAAAAAACAGATATAAAATCTTTTCTTAACCACATCAACAGTTTCTACAGGACTATACAGTTTACGGTGGAAATTGAGAGAGATGGTTCACTTCCCTTCCTGGATTTGAAGATTATACGGAATAAGAATAGACTGGAATTTGACATCTACCGCAAACCTATGCACACGGATTTATACATACATAATGACTCTAACCATTGTTGGAATCAAAAATTGGCTGCTTTTGTTTTACTGGTGGACAGGGTTTTGAATATCCCTCTATCAAAAATTAGGTTCTCTACGGAGGTTAAACGCATACAGGATATAGCTGCCCATAATAGATACAAACCAGAGCTGATCAAAGACTTCATACGTAGGAGAAGATTCGTGAAGTTGGTTAGAGACAACACTACACTCGACAATAGACAAACCCCTTTTTTCAGAATACAGATTTCTTACCACAAATCGCTTATTGCTAAGCTACAACCCATCTTCAAGGAAGCAAACCTAGCCATAGCTTACAAAAACCCAAATAATCTAAGCAATTTGGTAAAAAAATCATAAAGACAAAACATCATCGTTATTACAATCAGGCATTTATGAGATTGCTTGTATTCGATGCCCAAAGGTTTACCGAGCATATTGTAGGAACGTTATGACTAGGTTTAAGGAACATGCGGCCCATGCCAGGTTCGGCAGGCAGGAACGATCAATAGTCGCCAAGCACATGCTGGAAATGGGGCATGATATCCTGATGGAAGAGTGTCATTTGCTGGACGCTTAAGAGACGCAGGCCCCATCGAAGATTCTACACTTATCCAATTGTTTAAATTTTCACGTTAATTTATTTTCCTAGTCTTGTAGTATTGTATAACGTGTTTTTGATCTTTTGGTCATTTTGGTTTTATATAATTTTGCCTTGTATTAAACAAATTTCTGTATTGTTTAGCTTCTACGGCATTTCCCCTAGGTTTGCAATTTTTTTTTTCCTAACCCCCCCCCTTTTTTTTGTTATCGACTGTAAAAGGAGGCTCCCTTTCCCATTGGTTGTTACAACTTATCCGTTGTTAGACCATTGGAGAATTGGTCACTCCTTCATCTATAAATAATGGTTTATGTCAATTCACCTCCAAGTCTGGCGTTGAATAATGAACTCAAGGAGTTCGAAATACGTATTCGCTGAATAAATTTTCTTTGTGGACATGAAGTTTTCCATTCCGGTTATTATTGTGTTATTTACAGTTATCTCTAAGTACTAATCGTTCGCTTGTTAGTCAGGCTCCCCCCCCCCCCCCGAGGATTTCGGCAGG
The DNA here is from genome assembly GCA_023313115.1 of Rhysida immarginata. NCBI lineage: Eukaryota > Metazoa > Arthropoda > Chilopoda > Scolopendromorpha > Scolopendridae > Rhysida > Rhysida immarginata. The sequence goes on from JAHWFO010026985.1 coordinate 193,618, forward strand.
TTCGTTTCTTTAAATTTAAAGGTTAGGCTTATCAAGGCAGACCTCTCCTTTTTACTTAAATGCAAGCACTTTCCTAACTTTGTGCTTAGACTTAGATTTAAGTTTTTATCACTTTGGGACAAATAGGCGTTATTCTTCGCACGGTTCAAGAGGTTGGAATTTGAAATTTCGAGTCTTTTTAAAAAATTAGCAATCTCCAAATTAAGGCTTTACGATTTACACTTGCTTAACAGCAATAATTTGCCCTCATTTTTATGGGAGTCTTTCTCCGCACATACATCTAGGATTAATCAACATATGTATGAAGTGAAATTGAATAAGTTAGAAAATAAGTTCCAACTAATTTTGGCTAATTTTTGGAACACAACATGATCCCCAACATAGTCAACCTAAGCAAATTATGCGTCAATAACATTTTTTCCCAGTATAAACGAGGGTTTTATCATATGTCTTCGGGAACTCCTATGGTGAGTTGCCTAAGTCCCATACTTTCAGAGATTTTTATGAGAAAGTTCGAAGTGAGACTCGCGTCCTCCGACAGGTATTTTACAGAAGTTTGGTTTCGATACATGGATATACAATCTTTTCTTAATCACATCAACAGTTTCTACAAGACTATACAGTTTACGATGGAAATTGAGAAAGATGGTTCACTTCCCTTCCTGAATTTGAAGATTATACGGAATAACAATAGACTGGAATTTGACATCTACCGCAAACCTACGCACACGGATGTATACATACATAATGACTGTAACCATTGTTGGAATCAAAAATTGGCTGCTTTTGTCTTCCTGATGGACAGGGTTTTGAATATCCCTCTATCAAAAATTAGGTTCTCTACAGAGGTTAAACGCATACAGGATATAGCTGTCCATAATAGATACAAACCAGAGCTGATCAAAGCAAACCTAGCCATAGCTTACAAAAACCCAAATAATCTAAGCAATTTGCTGAAAATCACAAAGACAAAACACCACCATTATTACAATCAGGCATGTATGAGATTGCTTGTATTCGATGCCCAAAGGTTTACCGAGGAGCCACGTGAAACTGTAAATCCACCTATGTTGGTGACTTTCGGTGAAAACCATGAACGTTTTCCAAAAGTGAGCACAAAAGTGTAAATCCACGCATTTGGGTGCATTTCGGTGAACATCATGAAAGTTTGGCAAAAAATGTGTAGGAACATTATGTCTAGGTTTAAGGAACATACGGCACATGTCAGGTTTGGCTGCCAGGAACGATCAGTAGTCGCGAAGCACATGCTGGAAATGGGCATGATATCTTGATGGAAGACTGCCGTATGCTGAGACAAGAATTTGCTGGATGCTTACATGACACTGGAAATTGCCAGGAAGGACCCAGAAACATTGTTGAATGGAAACGCAGTCCCCATCAGAGATTCTACACTTATGCAATTGTTTAAATTTTCACGTTAATTTATTTTCCTAGTCTTGTAGTATTGTGTAATGTATTTTTGATCTTTTGGTCATTTTGGTTTTATATAATTTTGCCTTGTATTAAACAAATTTCTGTATTGTTTAGCTCCTAGGGCATTTCTCCTAGGTCCGCACTTTTTCTTTGTTAACCCCAATTTTTTTGTTATCTATTGTACGAGGTGCGTTCAAGTTTTAAGGTTTCCAAATTTTTTTCTCTGCAGTGAGAGTAAGTAGAAAGATCCAGATGCTTCTAAAATTTTGCGGGAAATATTTCGTCTTTACTAACATAGATGACAGCACTATACTATGAACAGCGTGAATACCGTGCTCGTTGCTGCGAACGATGTTCATATACTTAAAATGGTGAAGTTTAGTTTACAATGTCAATGTGTAATAATTCGTTTTCTGCACTTGCGGGGTGAAACACCCATCAAAATTCATCGCCAATTTAGTGAGACATGCGATGAAGGCGTTATGAACGTTAAAAATGTGCGTTCATGGGTACGAAAGCTTAAAGAAGGTCGAGAATCATGTGAGAATGAATTGAAGCAGCCTCGACCACGAACCAGCTGGACGGAAGCTATGATTGCTTGTATAGAACAAGTTGTTTTGGAAGACCGTCGCTTAGGTGTGCGTGATATTCCCTCTAAAAGTGTCATTTCCGTGGAGTCTGTGGAGTCCGTTTTGGATGATGAGCTGAAAATGCGGAAAGTTTCTTCAAGATGGGTCCCATAAATGCTGACTGACAAACACAAGTCTGCGCATGTGGCAATTTCTCAGCAAATGTTGACACGTGATACAGCAAAGAATGGTGCTTTCTTTTCATCAGTTGTGACGATGGATGTGACGTGGATTTCATTTATAAACCCCGAAACGAAACGCCAATCTTCACAATGGAAACGCACCGATTTACCGCCACCGAAAAAATTTCGAATCACAGCCTCTGCTGAGAAAGTTTTGGTAGCCAGTGAAAGCGTAATCATCAGTGAAAGCGTAATCCTCATGCATTGTGTAGCAAAGGGTACAAATGTTACAGCTAATTCATACGAAAATGTTTTGAGAACAAAATTCTTTCCAGCATTGCATGAGAAACGACCAAACAAGACTGGACGGGTGCTTTTTCATGAAGACAATGCCCCTGCACATTGGGTATTCCTAACTCAGCAGTTTCTTAAAATAACAACTTTGAGGTGGTTTCCCATGCTCCATACACACCAGACCTTGCACCTAGCGATTTCTGGCTTTTCCAGTCATGAAGGACACTCTCTGTGGCTGCTCGTTTCCGAACCGAGCTGCCGTTGCTTCAGCGATTTACCAGTGGGCAAACCATACCCTAAAGAAAAGTTCTCAGCAGCTATGGAATCATGGTGCCACTGTTGTGAAAAATGTGCTTGACTTCACGGTGATTACGTCGAGAAGTGACAGTAGTTACAACTTTCTGGGTTGAGTATCTTGTTAGAAAAAAATTTGGAGACCTTCGAACTTGAACACAGCTTGTAAAAGCAGGCTCCCTTTCCCATTGGTTGTTACAACTGATCGGTTGTTAGCCCATTGGAGAATTGGTTACTCCTTCATCTATAAATAATGGTTTATGTCAATTCACCTCCAAATCTGAAATTGAATAATGAACTCAAGGAGTTCGAAATACGTATTCGCTGAATAAATTTTCTTTGGGGACAAGAGGTTTTCCTTTCCACTTATTAAGAATGGAAAATGATGAAAAACAAAATAGAAGAAATTTGTCAGCGAATAAATCAGCTAAACACCAAAACAATGAAACGAAAAAGTGGATTAATGAGTTATTGGGCAGAAAAAGTATTTAAGCATATAATAAATTAATTTATACGTTTAAACTGTACCAATAACTAAGACAAAACGTTTAAATATGCACATAATAACTAGTTCACGTATTATTATTTTTTAAGACTTCAGAGGATCTATCATCAAGCAATACCATTAATGATACGTGCGTGCCTTCATCCTCCAACTTGTCAGCAGCCACATACTCACTCATCCGAAACTCTAATGACACGGCTCTGCCACCTGGAGAAGCGAAATTCGATTTTACAAACAATAGTACCCCGGTGTTGCCCCTCTGCCGAAGATGGCCAGAACTACCCCCGTTCAGGACAAGACTGAAAAAGCAATTTCTACAGCTGCGCAGCATTTAAAGATCCTGCTTCGTCAATGAAACTCCCGAATGGGTATCGTTTCCATTGCTGACATTGCTAAGAAAGAAGAGGAAATAGCGAATTTTAAGAAGCAGCTTAAAAGATCCAAGAAGCTGTAAGTACAATCAGAAAGTGAGAAGAAAAGTTGCTGTGTGAAGTTCGCTCTTTACAGGAACTGGGGGAGGAAGGAATCTGTAGGGAAGGACTAGATTCAGCTGCGATCGCCATTCTCCACAGCACGACATCTCGTTGCATGGTAAAATCTCGCAGAAATACTGAGAACAGCGAGATTTCCGAACCGAGATTTCTCGCCTTCCAGATTTCAGTAACTGTGCGTTGCAGCCACGTTGTGTTCTTTCAGGGTCTCATACCATGAGACGGTTCTAGGACAACTGCCACCCGCACAACTGCCCCCCGGACAACTGCCACCTAGGATAATCACCACCTAGGATAATTGCCACCTAGGACAATTGCCACACAAAATGCTCCAGATAAGAGCTCTAATTTAATTATAATGTTTTACTTTAAATTTTGAAC
>JAHWFO010026985.1:198167-228670 GCA_023313115.1 Rhysida immarginata
AGTTCATTGGTTAAATCATGTGGTAAACTGGGGTTCATTAGATAGTACAATTCTTTAAATTATGTAATTAAATCATGTACAGGGCAGGTTTAATCACGGGGATAGATTATTCAATTCTAGCTTCTTCAGTAGCCACCCATCTTTTTTATATTTATACAAAAGTTATTAAAAGTTCAAACTGAAATATATACAAGATATCTCGTAATGAGTGAATGAAAATTTGAGGGATAACAGCCGGGATTATGACTTATAAAAAACATGTCATTATCCCTTAGTAAAATAAGCACATTTTGTCATCGCCCCCCCCCCCCCCCGAAGTTTTTATTTTCTTTATTAATATTTTCTTTATTAATATTTTCTTTATTACCTCAACATTTTTGTCACTAAATCTCTCTATTACCCTCTACACGAAAAACTTTTATTTTTCATATTTTGCATTGTAATTTGAAATTTCAAGTTTTCAGTTTAAAATTTCGTTCAAAATTTAAAGTAAAACATTCTAATTAAATTAGAGTTCTTCCCTGGAGCATTTTGGGTGGCAATTGTCCTAGGTGGCAATTATCCTAGGTGGCGATTGTCCTAGCTGGCAGTTGTCCGGGTGGCGATTGTCTGGGTGGCAATTGTCCGGATACCCATGAGACAACAGGAAACTTGTCAGTTTCATCTCCATCCCAATTTCAGCCAGCATATTCCCTGCCGCCTAGAAATTATGTAGCTCAAATTCACTATCCATTGTCTTTCCTGATGAATGAAGGTGGGTTCCATCTTTGTCATGTGGTAAGACAAGACCTGCTAGTTTTCAGCTCAATGCAGCCATCCTACCTTCAACTGCATTGTAAACAGATCGACCTGGAGTATTTGTTGCTATGAATATTTCATCGAGGTTAAATTTCCTGAAAGTTTCGATTGCGTGAAGTTGTACTTTGTCCTATCGAGGATTTTCGTCCATACCACCATCAGTAAGAATGATCATAACCAGTTTTGGTAATCCAGTTTTAGTACGCGATGTCGAAAGCGTGGGATTCAACTGTTGAGGAGTCGGGCTTTCAGAACATATCGCAACACGTAAATTGGACCAGAATATGAAACACGATTCGGATCGCCAGGACTACTGCTTTTCACATTCAGCCCAGAATATACGCTTGGAATCAGCTTATGCCTTTGAGCTTTCACGAAGTCATGAACGAGAAGTCGGATTAGGAAATGTAAGTGCATCAACAAGGAGCTTTGTTTTTTTTTTTCAGCAGTAAGGCCAATTGGAATGCGGCATTTATCATATGCCGATAAAACAAAAACCTTCTCAGAAAGAAATGCTGTGAGCTCTCTGAAATGGTCTCTTGTTAGTAGTATACCACCACCCACCGCCATTGGCATGTGGAGAGGTGGCATGTACAACCCAAAAGGTCATTTTTGTGTCCAAAGGGTTTAAAGTACAAAGGTCAACAAGTCTTCAAAGGGTTTTTTCATCTCCAAAAAGTTTATCAGGGTTCAAAGTTCAATGTTTTTCGGTTTCCAAAAGGTTTTTTTTGTTCAAAGTTCAAAGGATTTTTCGTTTCAGTTTCCAAAGAGTTATTCTGTGTCTGAAGGTTTCTCATTCTGGTCTCGGTGTTCATGAGGATTTCCAAAAAGGTTTTGGTGTTACAAAACATTTTCAAGATTAACTCTTTAGGTCATCAATTTCCCAACAAAGGTGAAAAATTTCTGACTCAAAGGGATAGTCTTAATTCTGGACTCCTTTACTCATATATTCTCACTAAATTGGTAATTATTAAATGACCTGGTCCATCACATTTTGTTTTAACTAATTACTAATTTTCTGTTTTGCTTAGAGTCACCTAAATTTTTCTTTATCAACTCTTCCTAATTAATATTACCGTATCTTGGTACACAATTTTTGCTTTTGACCTCTACTAACCTGTTTTAGGTGTCCAAAGAGTTTTCAACCAGGTTTTTGATTATCCAAAGATAAATTATTAATAATTATTATTGTTTACTCCGTATAATCCCACCCTCTTTATTGTTTAACTCTTTAATTCTTCCGTATAAAAGTCCAATTAATTCCAAATTTTGTCAAAATAAAGTTACGTGTTTAACAAATTTATTCTTTTTAATATTTTGTTATTTCCAATTTTGTCGAGTAAATTTTTCATCAATTCCAAATTTATTCATTTAAATTTGTTGTCTTATCCAAATTTTGTTAAATAAAGTTAATGTAAATGTCCTTAAATGTAAAAAAATAAGCTTTGACACACATTACATTGTTTAATCATTTTTTATTTTTACATTTTTACAATTTTATAATTTGGTACAATAATGTTTCTGATTTTTATTAAATATAAGGTTCTGAGGTTCATCTCCTGTATTTATGTTATTCATTTCTTTTATTCTATGCCAGTCTTCAGTAGTTATCACAGTCGTTGCATATGCAATGTCGGATTGCAGAGGTCATCTTTAATGGCCCTCTAGAAAAGACACCTTCAAAAGTGTTATTTGAAATAACCCCCATTGCAATCCAAACATTGTTGCCAGCGATTTGGCTGCTTCTCTAGTCGTCTCTGATAGAATCCATGGTCACGGGATTCAATAATCTCCCGGAATGCGTTTTCAACGTCTGCTTGGTTTAGGAATGTTTTTCTCCGGAGAAAATTGTTCAGACTCTGGAAAAGATGGTAGTCGGTAGGGGAGAGGTTCGGAGAGTAGGGAGGGCGTGAAAGCACCTCGTAGCCCAGAGGCTGTAGCGCCTGCACAGTCATTCGTGCACTGTGCGGATGCGCATTGTCATGCAGGAGAAGGATGCCTTGGCGATGCACAGGTGCAGGTTTTTGCTAACACAGTTTTGTTTGCATACGATGCAGTTCACGACAGTAGGTGGCAGCGGTGATCGTCTCCCCCTGCTGCAGGAAGCTGTAGTGCACTACACCACGGATGTTCCACCAAACGGTAACCATGAGCTTCCTGGCATGCAACGGGGGTTCATCAGGATCCAGCCACTGTGCTGACCATTTCTATTGTCGTATAGGAGCCACTTCTCGTTGCAGGTGACGATGCGATCAAGAATCCCCGCTTCTTCATGGTGCAAAAGCAATTCCGTACACACGTCCAAGCAACGCTCTTTTTGGTTTTCCGTAAGTTCATGTGGGACCCATTTGTCCTGCTTTTTCACCTTTCCGATGGTCCTAAGATGTCTACTGAGAGTGGATAAGGATACAGCATGATCTCCTGCAAGGTCCCGAACAGTTTTTTACGAGTCCTCTTCCACAGATTGCTTCAGATCAGTGTTATTCAACACATTGGGCGGTGTGCCATGTGGCTCATTTGTCAGGTCCGTCACTCCCACCCGAAATTTTCGGAACCAGCGTTGGACAATACGTTCGTTTATGGTGTCTACACCAAATACCTTATTGATGTTTCGAGAGGCGTTGGATGCAGTGTGATTCAACCTGAACTCGTAATGCATTATCACATGTAATTCGTATGAAGTCATGACTATCTTTGCTTGGGTTCAAACGTTATTAAATGTCATCGCAGACATGCAAATTTCAGGCAGCTGGTTGCTGATAGGTTCATCTCTGGGAATGTGCCACTTTGTTATGGGTTTCTGCTACTAAACGTGGAAACCATACTGAAGCGCGGAACCCACCTCGAAATCCGACATTTGATATGCAACGACCTGATGTTTTATTTCATTTGTTGGTAATAGACATCTGTAGCAATTTCCACAGTGATTTAACTACTCAAATGACTTCCTATACATTTTTAATCCATTTTACATTTCAACCAATATCAATAATTGTGATTCTGGACTTTTGCTTCCAAGATTTTCCACACTTAAAAATTGTGTGCTTCTCCATTTTCTTTCATCCATTAGGAGCCATTTTTCTTAAAAAATATAGAATAAGTTGTTTAAATTTGTTATTACGGTGATTTAATTACTCAAATGACTTCTTTTAATATCTTGTTTTTTCATTTTAAGTTTGTGTGGCTAATATTTTTATAAATTATTAACAACACGCAAATATACAATGTGTATCTGAAACCCTGCCACAAACCTTTAGAGGAGGTAGTATGGATGATTCTAAGCAAGAAAAAATCATATGAACATGGATTCGAATTTGAACAATAACCGAGATATGAACAGAAATATCGGAACACAACAAAGTAACAAAATAAAATTCAATTTATTAACAGGTATAACTTGGGGAAATACACTACTGTTTATAAAAATCGCAACACCCTGATGGAATGGTCTAATCCATATGCAATTTGTAATATTTGCATACAATGGGTCAGAGTATAAATGATTAGATTTTCAGAGTAATTGCTTGAAAGAACACCATGCCTCGACGACGACGAAGGGTACCATATCAACAGCTGACAGACTTTGAAAGAGGACGCATAATTGGTCTGCGTGAAGCGGGATGGTCGTATCGTGACATTGCTGCTCGTGTAGGACGTAATGCAACAACAATTATGCGTGCATGGAGCGGGTGGAGCGAAGAGAACAGGGCACACCGAAGACCAGGCTCAGGAAGACCCAGCACGACGACACCGCGAGATGACAGACACCTCTATCGCATGTGTGTAGCAGATCGTACAGCCACTTCCACAGTGTTAGCACAACAGTGGGGTGCTACAGTAGGCAGGACAATGTCTGCTAGCACTGTACGACGCCGTTTGATTTCCAGAGGATTGATGGCACGAGTACCATTGTTGCGGATTCCTTTAACTTAAAACCACCGGTGCCTCAGGTTGCAATGGGCCCATCAACACCAACAGTGGCAAGCTGAATGGCAACAAGTTGTGTTTTTGGATGAGTCAAGGTTTAGCTTGCAGCACCATGACGGCAGGATACGAGTCAGAAGACATCGTGGCGAGCGCGACCTTCTAGAATGCATCCTGCAGCGTCATTCAGGACAAACGCCAGGGGTGATGGTGTGGGGTGCAATCAGTTACCATGGCCGTTCCCGTCTGATCAGAATCCATGGCAATCTGAACAGTGACCGGTACATCAGGGAAGTTGTGCAACCCGAGGTCATCCCCTTCCTGCAGAACCTTCCAGGCGCTGTATTCCAACAGGACAATGCCCGACCGCATGTGGCCAGAAATGTCCTCGCCTTTTTCCAAGCACATCAGACGCCCTTGTTCCCATGGCCTGCTCGTTCACCAGACATGTCCCCAATCGAACATGTGTTGGACAGGGTTGCTCATCGATTGGCTCGTCAGACTCCTGCAGCAGCAACTGTGGATGAACTGTATACCCGTGTAGACAGAGCATGGCAGGACATTCCCCAGGCCCTTATTCAGAGCTTGTTTGACTCAATGCCACGACGTTTAGAGGCTGTAATTGCATCCCACGGTGGTTTCACCCGATACTAATGTGACAATAAAACGCATTGTATTGACCTGAAAATCTAATGGTTTCTTTTCTGACCCATGATATGCAAATGCTCCAAATTTAATGCAGATTGGGCTATTCCATCAGGGTGTTGCGATTTTTATAAACAGTAGTGTAAAATTGTAAAAATGTAAAATTGAGCAAAGAATAAATTGAGAGTATTCAGATCTTAAAAGTATAAAATTTGAATATGAATTTGGATAATTATAAATAACAGCCTAATATGTTTATCAAACATTGTGAAAGAAATAAGAAAAATAAGTTGCTTGGCTAATGAGACATTAAGGAGACATTTGCTATACCATATCACATCAGCTGTCCGACACCTTGGGATCCTCAAGACGTGGCTCAGCTGGGCTCAAGATGACAACGGGGGTGAATCCTCTTCTCTTGGGGGGCGGCGCTCAACTCCCCAGGAGGGTCTCAATTGCGGGCAAACCAACAGCCAAAATCACAAACCATTAATAATTCTTAGAGTGGGTTCTCAACTAGTGTAGTCGTTGAAAAAACCTCGGGAATTCGAGCTAAATTATAAATTTAACATGGCGCGCATAAATAACTGAACTATAAATTAAACTAAATGAATTTAAAACTTCCCACACCGCAATCATAATGACTCGTGATGTGGAGGCCGAATTAGGTAAAAAGGGGACAAAAGGGTGCTCGCACCTAGCGAGTGCAAAACTCAGACCTTAACTGCCTCATCAACACTCAGAAATTTTTCACCTCAGCTGGGCTTCAAACCTCCGACCAATAGGAATCGGATCCCCCCATCACACCAGAGAATGCGAGGCATGACTTCAGATAAACAATACCCGAGACTTCTAATATTCCTTGTCCCCTCCGGTTTCCATTATCCCAACCGATGTTTCCCCTTCCTCCACTCTCCATTGGAGTTCACACACACATTTGATAAAATCCATATTCTTCTCTTCAGCTCTCCTATCTCGTACCATGATGCCAACAGAACCCCTAATCAATGAACACATTACTCTATTTTAAATATGAGCTAAAACTGCAGAAAATAATACTTTAAAATTCCGGAGATTCAAATTCATTTCGATCCGAATCATGATATTAAAACTCTGAATTCTTACCTCAGACGATTAACAATAATAAAAATAATCTAAAACAGGTCCCACTAGAATTCTAAATGTCCACATAATTTCCATATTCTAAACATGGCTGATCAAATAGCCTGAAAACCTCACACTCTTGTAAATGAGATACAAGTGGTGTAAAATTTGTCGGATAATTGGTGTTAGTCGACTTTTGTTGGACATTTTTTTTTAGTTGATAAATGATCGTTGTTTTCTTTCTGATAGATTGATAGATACTAAACCTCATTAATAATTGAATAATTCATTGGCTAATTATCTTTTCTGATTTCTTGCATTCAACAACGGATTTTTGTTGTATTTCTATTGTAGCTTTTCATTCTCCTGTTTGGGTCTTTTGTCTCAACAGGGAGTCAATTTACAAAATTAAATGTTTAACTTATTTCAAATGTCGTTATTTTATAAGCCCTATCAAGAATACTATTTGAAAATATAATTACACTTTAAATGATCCTATTTTAACAGAACACAAATATTTGCTATATTTATATAATTGCTAAATTGAATAACCCATCACACAGTCTCTCAAAAATACTTTTTTCATATCTTGATCAAAGTTCGAGATATTTCTTGCGGGTAAAGGCCTTTTTTATTATTATATTACCAGGTTTTTCTCTTTTTCAAGTGCATCAATAATGTCAGCTAATATCAATGAATATTGTCTATTCCAATATTTGCTTCTGCTACTTTCATTTCCATTTAATGTTTAGAAAATTGTTAATGCTATATTATTACAAACTGAATTTCAAAAGCTTAATTTTTATTCTAATTTAACATTTCAACCATATGTTTTTATTAAAATGTTTAAACCTTGTTTGCAGCTCTCTTTATTACTTCATTTATGTCTATTAATCATCTAATTTTTACGACACCTTTAGAAATGGTTTACCCGCAATACATACACCTCCAATACAAACTTAATTAGACTTCTGTCTATTAGAAGTTTCTACCAACAGAGTTACATATCATATAATAGCATTAAGTGGTGAAATAGTTTACTGGAACAAGTTCGCTCATCCCCAACAAGCTCAACTTTCAAGAATAAAAATGACTCTCGTTACATTAAAAGAATATTTTTATTTTAAAACTACTCCATCTTTTAAATTCATTTGATTTTAACCCAAGAATATTAATTTTATTTATTTTTTATTTATATATTTTCTCATAGTATTTGATACAAATAGACTGTGTCATTTTAGTGATTCTCATTATTTTAATGCTCAGTTTTAAATCTAATCATATAAGAATTTTATCTAACGTATTAATCCCTTTGTTTTATTCTCCAAGTTTCAGTCCTTTTAAACGTTTTGAAAATTACTGAGAAAATTCCTTTTTTAACCAACAGTTCACTTACTAACACGAATCCCTTTTTACCAACTTCAAAAAATGAGGTTCTCTGTTTGACCCATATATGTATGTGCGCGATTTTCTCAAAAACTATTGATCCGATTTGGATGGGGTTTTTGCTATTCGACTGAATGTTTTTCTGGCAAGGTTTTAGACTCATGAAGTCGATTCATTTTTGTTAAAAAAGTTCTTGTTATTTTCTGAATTTCATTGTAATTTAACTGAAGACTTTCTTTAAACAAGTCTTTGAATTGCTTAGAATAATTCCTTGGAACTTTTCTGAAATTAACCCGGTTTTTACATAATTTTGAAATATTATTATACGTGTTCAGACTATTTTATAATTTGCATAATACAGACGCACGTAGGTTATTTTACGACCATACGCGCATTATAATCAAAGCACCATCCTTGAACAATGCTATCAATCTTCGGTTTAGTTCTAATTCACTGCGTTTACATGCACACTTTCAAGTCAAACCTGTACAAAAGTGGCATGTAAACCCCCCGATCCGGATCGAGTTAAATCCAGCTAAAAGAGGTCGTTTGAAACCAGGGAGTATGCCTCAGGAAAGAGGCCAATCCACTAATTTCCATGTAAACATCCTGAACCGGATCGAGTTTAAATTTGCTGTTTGGTTGAAAGAAAAAATATAGAAAATTTTAGGTAGAACAAGTTGTTGGTTTATTTAAAACTTAACACAATATATATCTATAAATGAATAAATGAATAAATTTTAAAATACATTGCAAGTTTAGTTTTTTTTGTAAATTTTTTATCAAAATGTCATTTTTCCAAATTAAAAATTTTCAAAATTTCTATCAAATTGGGGTGTTATATTTTTTTTTTTTATCAAAATGTAATTTAATAATTTTTTTATCAAATTATAATTATCAAATTAACTTTTATATTTATAGCAAATATTTCAATTTAACAATTTCTATTTTATTAAATTTTAATTTGATAATTATTTGTAATTGTCATTTGATAATTTTTATAATTTAATAAAATTGAAGTGTTTGATATAAATCAAAAAATTAATTTTATAAAAATCTATTAAAATTCCGTTTTAATAAGAATCTGTAAAAATTATATTTTGATAAAAATAACATTATAAAAAACTTAAACATACAAATTCATTTTAAAAGTTATTGAGGATTATTATTTTGAAGTGTAAATAAACCAAAAACTTGATCTAGTTAACATTAAATAACCTCAACCTTATTATTTATATATAGAAAAGTTTAGTTGAAAACAAAATTTAAACGAAAAATCAATAATTACAAAATTTATTGATTGTCAATTATATTTCCAGACGATAATAATGAGAAAAGTTTTAAAAATTGCATTTCAACCATATTTTAGAAGAAGTGTAACTCGAGTTAAAAAGCCGACTGAGCCAACAATGGCAGATTCTGTAGCAGACGATAAAGTCTGGCATACAATCCTAATCTAAAGCTTTACCCACAGGGCATCTTATCGGATTTGATCCAGATCGAGTTAGATGCATGTAAATGCGATGCACTTTTGGATTACCTCAAGTCGATCCAGATCGAAACGTGCATGTAAACCCAGTCAATGACTCATTTTCAGGGCAAATGATGCTCGAAACTCGGTAAGCTGTAGAGCAGTCTAGAAGTGGTCTGTTCTTTTTACTTCACTAAGCCTAGCTTATTACTTTGATTCTTTTTTCCCTGAGAAATAGCTGTGAACTTTATTGTTTGCGTTTACCGAAACTAGCAGCAAGACAACATAACATGAACAATTTCATACAGACGAACTCATTCTAAATGACCTACTCGTGAAATGTTTTAAGACGAGTTGTTAAACAATGCCAAATTTAGCACCCATCAAAAATCCAAATGGAATCAATGCTGTCGCCCTCCTTTAAATTAAATTACCATATACATATATTTACTCTTTTTAGTTGTATTTTAATCGATTACTCATTATACCTAAATAAAATTTTAAAGAAGACAGAATGTCCAGTTATTTCTTTATTTGTGTGTTTTTTGTAAATTTTACAACTACTTTATTAATAAAACAGATAATAAATAAAATAAAAAATAAATAAACTAATATACACAAAGGCTTTCTCTAATTTAGAAAGAGATATTTTATTCCTTTTTTATTTTACCACAATAAAAATTTTAATGTTTGGATTAAAAAACTGAATTATTTTCATTAATATAAAGTCATATATATGCTCGCCATCGGATACCTGGTGAGTTGCAACTTCTTAGTTTAGATAAAACGCTATAAACACCCTAGCAGTCTTGTTAGAATTGATAGAGAAGCAGGTTTTATGGGATTTGCAGTTATAAACCCTTGATGTAAGCTCGATCAGGATAAAATTAATTAATCAATAACAAACGCAAAATGCAAAGAGAAAAAACACAGCTTTCGCATTTAAATCAGCCCACTATTGCCTAGATGGACTGAAAAAGCAAACACTTATTGACACAGTCGAGTTTTTCATGAGACCAAATGTCTACCAAGTTATTACAAGTTTAAAAAATTATTGTCGAGCATGTAAAAAACACGCGTTATTATTTTTTCGTAACAAAATTCTCAAACAAAAGTTGAATTACTATGCCTATAATCCGACAATTTTTCAACTCCTTAAGACCCATTAGCATAGGTATTTCCATAGAACCTAATAAAAGCGTAAATTTTTTTGAACTTTGACGTACTCAAGTTCAGAAAATTGGCCTGATCGCGAAAAAGCTTAAAAGAAAATCAACTGACTGTTTATTTACACAAACAAATTAAGCCTCTGAATAAAAGAGACTAGGACATAACCTCTGATTGGAATTTCTTTGCAGCAAGTCGTGAAAAATCGCCTTGGGAGGGTATTGTAAAGTCACTGAAAAGGTAAACAGTATGTGCCAAGTTTACACAGCTCTTTAGATAACCAAAATATTAATGCCCCATAATCAAATCATATTCAGCAATGACCATGTTAAAAGGTATAAAGTTTTCATGTGATAAAGTAAGATGCTGAAAAATTTCAGACTTATCAAGAAAGAAGCATTCCCATAGGCACACAATTGCTTGTGTGAGAGAAAATATCATCAGTCAAGATATGTAATAATTTGTAATTTTTCAAATTGTTCTAGGGTTAAGAGGACACCAGTAGCGTGCGAGCTTTACAAAAGTGGTTATATAAGACATGTTAGTTATAAAATTGAAGATTAAAGATTAGAAAAGACGATATGGTCATAGGTATATTCTACAAGCAAGAATGATAAAGTGTGAAATTTATGGAAGCGATTACCAAAGAGAGGCTTATTAAATCGACTGTTTTCGGTTTTAATTACCTTCTGTAATTTTCACACTTTATAATTCTTGCTTGTAGAATATACCTAGGACCTAAATGTCTCTTGTAATCTTCAATATATAATTTTATAACCAGCATGTCTTCTATAACAACTTATGAAAAACGCTAATGGTATCCTCTTAACCCAACAACGATTTGAAAAATTACAGTACATATTATTAGAAAGCTTGACTGATGACATTTTCTGTTGCACAAGTAATTGTGTGCCTATGGTAATACTTCTTTCTTAATCAGTCTGAAATTTTTCAGCATCTTACTTTATTACATGAAAACTTTATAACTTTTAACATTGTCAGTGCTGAATATGATTTTAATATGGAGCATTAATATTTTAGTTATCTAAAGAGCTCTGTAAACTTGCACATACTGTTTACATTTTCAGTGACTCTTGCAATACCATCCCAAGGTGATTTTCCACGACTTGCGCCAAAGAAATTCCATTCACTTTCATTCAGAGGTTTAATTTGTTTCTGTAAATAAACATTCGGTTGAATTTCGTTTAAGCTTTTTCGCGATCAGGCTAATTTTCTGAACTTGAGTACGTCAAAGTTCCAAAAAATTAGGGTCTATGATAATACTTATGCTAATGGGTCTCAAAAAGTTGAAAAATTGCAGCAATGAGTGATATATTTTTAATGTAGTGGAAACTTACCTTATATAATCACCTAACCAATTTCCAACATGTGACATAGTTCCTCGGCTGGGCAACCCTCAGGACAAACTTAGGGAGTGGTCCTAATAATGTGACTCAACCCTGTAATAACGTGGTAGACATTTGGTCTCATTAAAAACTCGACTGTGCCAATAAGTTTTTCATTTTTCAGTCCATCTAGGCAATAGTGGGCTGATTTACATAGGAAAGCTGTGTTTTTTCTCTTTGCATTTTGCCTTTGTTATCCATTCTACCAAGAGTGCTAGGGTGTTTATAGCATTTCATGTATAAACAAAGAAGTCACAACACACCATGTATGCAATGGCGAGCATATATATGACCTTATATATTTTTTTTTAATTAATTAATTAATTAGATCCAATATGTCCATCCAGGGCCTGTATGGCCAGAGGCCAACGAGTTGGGTCCCTGGATGGACCTGGATTCACGACTGCTGTATGATGGTCGCAGCAGCCGGGGGGGGTGAAGATTGGTAATCACGGATGGTCGCCCATCCAGTGACGAGCCGTGCCTGATGAAGCTTAACTTCGTAGAAGTTGTTCAGTGAAAGCTCACCAGGCCACAGCCTCCCCCAGTTTTTTAATACAAACATTAAAATTTTAATTGTGGTAAAATAAAAAAAAAGAAATAAAAACTTTCATTTTAAATTAAAGAAAACCCGTGCATATGTGATTTCATTTATTTATTTGATTTAGTCATTTTTAAATTAGTTCTAAAATTTGCAAAATACACACAAAGAAATAAATGGACATTCGGTATTCTTTAAAATTTTACTCAGGTATAATGAGTAATTGATTAAAATACAACTAAAAAGAATAGATATATATGGTAATTTAATTTAAAGGAGGGCCTCAGCATTGATCCCATTTGGATTTTTGAAGGGTACTAAATATGTCTTTGTTTAACACTTCGACCTAAGTTAATTCGCATTTCACGAGTAGGTCGTTTAGAACGTGTTCGTTTGTTTAAGTTCTATATATGAAACTGCTCATGTTAAGGTGTCTTGCTGCTAGTTTCAGTAAATGCAAATAGTGGTGTTCACAGCTATCTTTTATAGGATGTTGCACCATTCAAATATTGTAGACATAATTTTCAGTATTTCTTAACTGAATATTTCTCGGGGAAAATGGTCGAAAGAATCAAAGTAATAAGCTAGGGAAGACTAATGGAAGTAGAAAGAACAGACCACTTCTACACTGCTTCACAGCTTGCACAGCTTCAAGCGTCATTTGCCCTGAAAATGAGTCAATAAGACCAAACCGAAGAGATTCATGGCATTGTTCAAGGTGGTGCTTTGATTACAATGTGCACATGGTCGTAAAATGCTGTTGAATGCTGTTAAATGTATGTAAAAACCGGGTTAATTTCAGAAAAGTTCCTGTTCGAAATAACAAACTCCTCCATTAGAGGTCACTAGTTGTTATGACCGCGACCCTTGCCCCTTGACCTGTGAACCCCGAAGATACTTACTTCCTGTGTAAAAAAACCTCTCTCGTTTTGTTCAATAAAAGAATCAATGTCAAAAGGATCACACGTGTCTGTAATTCTTCCCAGTAAGTTCCACTCAAAACAACAGGTTATGGGCCCAGCACAAATTCCACTGCCCTGGATTACAAATCGGATGCACTATAACAAACGGAAATAAGGAAGAAAAGGTGAAACAACACATTAATTTTACGACCACGTGAAAACGGCGATACGGCGGAGCGACGAAAGCGCAATGTAACGGCGAACAAGCGGCCAAAAACGGTGGGTTTTGATTGAACTTTTATTGACAAAAAAACAAAAAATAGTACATATACATTAAGCAACAAAATGGCAGAAGGCAACAAAATTGAAAAATGAACTGATAAGAACTATAATACCGTAATTTTTGGGGTATAATGCGCCCCCGTCCATAATGCGCAGCCATATTTTTTCACGTTTCTGAAAAAAAATCTCCGTGCATAACGCGTAGCGCATATTATACGTATTTTATGTACCTAAGATAGCGATTCAACATCTTCAACATCAGGGAGTGCTCCGCCATATTTGTTCAAACGTGCAGTGAATTATGGTCGTCTGATTTTTTAAAGCTTTAGACTTTATATATTCCCATAAAATGAAGAAATATTAAATTTTCAAAATAAATGATCATATAAAACAATTTATTCATTACAGTTAAGCTTACATTTTATCTGAAATAAATGTATTTAATTTCTTTCAAATCGGAATCGTCTGTGTCTGAGTTCTTTGTTAGGCCGAATTACTGTTTCTTCTTCTTCCCAGTCTTCTAATCTTATGATTGAATCATCCACAGGAGAGGTAATTCCTGCTTTCACAAAAGCATTCAAATTGTATTTTCTTGTAATCTCTGTCATGCAAATGAATGATTGATAGATATCCATTTCATAGATAATTCAAACGTTTTGTCCCCACATCTTTATGAAGATCGATTATAGTAGCAAACATTGGTAAAACTACGGAATAGCGCCTCTAACTTCTTTGATTGATATCATCAAGACTGGTTGCATTCATGTATTGCATTTATTATTGTGGCAGCTCTAGTTAATGGCAAAGTAATTTGCCTTACTGTTGAACTTTATTATTACAGAGTTCACACAGAATAACAGTAACTAAAACACTGGCTGGCTAATAGACATCTCATCTTCAGGCGGCCATCTTAAAGGTTGCTGAGAAAACCTGGTATCCTTGGTTTTATGAATGGAAAACAGAAGAGAGCCACTGAATTAGCTTTTGCATTAAATAAACGGGTAGTATATTTATATGTGGAATATAAAGTGAATAAATATAATGTATATTGTATTTACTCTATAATATTGTATAATAAAAACCAAAGGTAGTATAAAGTTTGTCAGCACCAAGTTCTTATGACGCCCCCCCCCCAACTTCTTCTTCTCCAGGTTTTATTATCAGCCTATTATGCGCATCGTCCATAATGCGCAGCAATGATTTTTCAAACTTTTTTCACGCATAATGCGCGCATTATACCCCAAAATTTACGGTCCATGGAAAATGATGATAGAGGCCGTATGTGTGGCGAATGACACATGGCAACAGTTGACCACATTTATCTCGAGACCAGAGATTAAGGATGGCGACCCTGCAACCATGGCAGTAGCAAATGCATGGGACTTAGAAGATGCCAAAGCCCGCAGCAATTTACTACTATCAGTTTCCATGCCACAAGTCAAACACTTGTGCGGACATGGTCTCCTGTGATGCATCCATGTGTAGGGGGAAATTATGGCTGTAGTCAGGTGACACCAGAAGTGATGGCGAAGTTAGTGCTCGTTTGACCTCTGAGAATACGTCCTTGCATGATATGTCCCTTTTTTGTGAGAGCTGTCAGTGTATTTTACTAGACAGTGCCAGGCTATTTTACTTGACAGTGCTGGGATGAACTGTCGGTAGAAATTTGTTGCCCCGACGAATGCCCGTACCTGTCTCACCATGGTAGGGGGCGCGAGATTTAAAATGGCTAACACAATCTGTGGGTTCGGGATAATCCCTCTGCTGGAGATTACATGTCCCAGATACTGCACTTCGATTTTTGCGAATTGACACTTTTCCCGGTGAAGCTTGAACCTATATAAGCTCTGGCATCCCATACCCATTCGAGGAGAGATTCGTGTTCACCCGCTGATTTCCACCAGAACATTCACTGAGCACATCGAGGTTTTGCATTAAGTGTTTGGAAGGTTCCGGACTAAAGGCTTGATTTATAAAGCTAGTAAATGTCAATTCTGTACAGCGAGGATCCAGTACCTAGGCCATGTGGTGACCCCAGAAGGGGCCATGCCAGACCCAGATAATGTGGCGACAAGTGGAATGCTTAAGGAGCCTAAGAATGTTAGGGAGATATGGGGACTAATAGGCTCCGTTAACTTTTACCATGCCATCATAGAGAATCTGTCCGCGATTGTCCTTCCTATTACTGAGCTGACGAAGAAGGGAGTAAAATTCTGTTGGAGTGAGGCAAGCCAGCAGGCACTGGATGTCCTCAAGATGAGATTGTCCGAAGCACCACTCATTGCTGCTCCCGATTATGGGAAAAGGTTCCTTCTTGCAACCGGTGCATCAGCATATGCAATTGGGGCAGTGCTGCAACAGCAAGTAAATAATAGTGTATAGCCAATTGCATACTTCACCCAGAAGCTCCAAGGAAGTCAGCTAAATTACTCAGTAATAGAGAAGGAGGAACTCGCGATAGTAAGAGCAACCAAGCAGTTCCATCATATTATGTTGGGGTTCACCATGCCAATAGTTACTGACCACAAGCCATTGATATTTATTAAAAAAATGAAAGACGATAATGAACGAATTCTTCGATGGGCCCTGCAATTGGAAGCATTCAGTCTGGAATATTGACACTTGCCTGGGAAGAAGAATTGCATCCTGATGTCCTATCATGACAGTGCACCAATGTAACGGTGTGAAATTGCGGCACAGCAGCCACAGGATTCATGGTTGTCCGAGATATGGACAAACTTGCAGCACAGGGACATGGTCGTAAGGCCATGGGGTAGGTTGACAATGAGCAATGGAATGGTGGTTCGGCACAATTCTGGGGACCCCAACGCACGCCCGAGGGTATATGTTCCACATGGGATGCGAGGGAAGTTGTTGTCCCAACTCCATGACGAGTTAATAGGGGGAATCGGGGAGTGGATACGACGTTACGTAATTTACGTAAGCACTTTTTTTGGCCTGGCATGCGCAACAACGTTGTTCAGAAAGTAAAACATTGTACCCTGGTCAAGTAAAACATTGTACATTGGCCAAAGGGTCAAGAAAAATATCGTGAAAACCCCATGGCAGCCTGGGATTGTAGCCTGATACCTCTTCGAAAAGGCGGTAATCGACATAGTCGGGCCAGTAAAAAATTCGAAAATGGGTAATAAATACCTGCTAGTGATGGCAGATGTATTAACCAGGTACGTGGAAGCTGTGGTTTTACCAGACCAAACTGATAATACAGAGGCCAAGGTGTTTGCCAGGGCCGTGATATGCCGGTATGGAATACCGAGACAGGTCATTAGTGACCGAGGCCGCAAATTCACATTACAGGTATTAAACCAGATGTGCAAAGTGTTGGACATAAAGGATAAAATAACCATGTCCTACCACCCAACGTGGAATGTCGTCACGGAAAGATGCAACAAAACTTTGTGCGAGACCATCACGGCATTGTGTGGGGATCGACCAGATAAGTGGGACGAGGTGGTGGACTACACGCTGTGGTCCATGCAGTTGAGCTGCATGAGATGCTTAGGAAAGTTCCCACCTTTCTTTTGTATGGGGTTGATCCCATAGCGCCGCGAGAATGGGTTGAAAATGGGAATGGTATAAAAAATGCTGTAGATATGGAAGAATATTGTTCAGAGATAGTGCAGAAACTAAGGCATGCCAGGCAGGAGGTCAGTGAAGCTGACCAGGTAAGCTGGCATGGCAAGCTGAGGCGAATGAACCAAGGGCGATTGACCAGGCAGTTCGTAATAGGGGAAAAGGTCTGATCACTGCAGAAGGGCGGAAGAAAAAGAAAATTTGCATATAAATTTATAGGCCCATTTACGATTGTGGAGAAGGTCACGGATGTCACATATAGGATTGAAGGTGCTAAGCATTGTGACCTGACCACTGTCCATATCGATCGTCTGAAGCATTATCATTAAGTTCGACCAGATCGGAACACGCCGAGTGGCAGCAGCCGATTTGGGCTATGGAGGTGGAGGAATCAGAGTCGGAGGAATAATTTTATCAAGAGGTTGCCATAGATGCTGAGGCTGAAGGTGACATGGACCTAGGTAGGGAAGAAGACGCGAATGTCGAAGTAGAGCCACCGAATGCTCGCCCATGTTATGACCTCAAGCGTCGCTTCAGGGTAGACTACTGGGAGTTACATAGGGGTCAGTGACACACCAGTTTAAAGGGAGGCACGAAGGGGCTTTGAGAATAATTATGGTAATACTCTTTTGGGGTCGAACATATTAAATAGTGATGTTCGAAGTTTTCATCGGGCGTACGTGACATGCCATGTCGCTGGGTGTTGCATAGGCCCGGTAAAAACCTGTTGATATAAAACAGCGTTTGTGTAAGCAAAGCTCTTTTGTTCAGTGCCATCGTTTTAGTGCATAAGATTTGTTTTTTTTGTGTGTTAGTTGTGTTGTATTTGTTGCAGTATGTCTTAGTAAGTTCAGTACTTTAGCTCTTTTATTTTAAACTATATATTTTAATTATCATTTGAATTATCATTGTTTTGTTATTATAAAGTTGGCACTATTGCTATAACGCCGTGCGTGTTGGTGACATTCGCAATTGTTGTCAGCGGGCATTGTTTCTGGGAAGATTTCCTAGAAGATGCTAGCGACACTTCCAGCAATTGTTTTGTTATGTCAAAAATGTCAATATGTTTTTATTCGTTTTGAAAAATTTTGTTTGGAGAAGAGAGAATTTTTCTCTATGTGAGAATATGCCTGTCCCTCTTAGTTCGTCATGAAATCTGCGAACGAAAATCCAATGAAGGCGATTCCCTTAAGCAAAATTAAGTTATTTGCACTCTAAATGTTTCATTTAGTTTTTAAATGTTATTAAGTTATTGGATCGTTACATGTTGTTTAACTGAGTTATTTTATGATAATTTGCACCTCTTCTGAGTGAAATTCCTGATTCGAGAAGGAGATTCGAACATGGTCGAATCATGACGGCAGTGAAACTGTGTAGAGATGTGCAGCTTCATGCAGCCTACCTCCGAAATCCGATTTGTGCTATCGTCGGCTAGTCGTGAGTGACCCGTTGGGCCCCCCCCCCCCCCATGATGAAAGTACGAGCATGGTACCGATTGAATGTTTGATCAAGCGTCATTGCTGATAAGTGGGTGCTGCGTCGTTCCTCATTCAGCCATCCAAGCTCCTTGAACGTATATGGAGCGGAACTTGCATAGCAGACCACTGTACATGTATAATTTAATGCCCCAGCAAGATGAGTAATGACTTTCAAGTTTTGAGTTAAGTGATTATCAGACAGTGCATAGGCCCTTTTAGAATAGAGTATAGAATTATTACAGCTTTGTTTGACAGCGTGCAAAAACTGTAATCTAAATTGTCTAAGTGTTGGTTTATGATGCCTTTGTGATCATAATATAGTTGAATGATAGTCTTAATTAGCTGTTCAGAGTTCTGATATGCGGCCATTTATGGGCTGTGAGATAGAGTGGCAGCCACATGGTAATGTGAGACCAGAAGAGTTCAAATATTCCAGTCTGATGGGGTTAGCTCTGTGATTTGAGGAAATATTTCCCTGCAATTGTGCTTTGGACCCAGGCCTTAATGAGCTGTATAGCTGTGCTGTGGTAAAGATTGCTGTCATAATACATTTGAGGCACCAACCAAGGGAGGGTCTCAGTGTTTCCCTCTCCACTATTACATGATAACAAAAGAAAACACATGAAGCTAGCAAAGCATTGAGTGCATGGGCTTTTATTCAGGGGCCCTTTGTGTTTGTGCAGCATCTGCCATTACCCTCAGTGTTGTGCAGCACCTGGCCAAATGTATTACAACCCTGCACAAGGTCAAGGTGTTCCATTCACCTGTTGATTATTTTGTTGTTGGTATTCCATGTATGAGTATCATAGAGTGTAATAGATTTAAGTGCCACAAAAGCTAATAGTTTTTGTTACTTGTTAGTGGAAAGAGGCCCCTCAAATGGTTGTATGCAAACGTGTGTGGAGGCGTTATTTATGTAATGAATATTTTGATAATGATTAACCTGAATGCAAATAAATTTTTTTATTTTTAGTAAATTTGTGTTACACTTCGTCTTTTAGTCTTTTGATACTTTCATGGTCCAAACCCCTGACAAGCCGCCCCTATAGGTTTTGTTGACCTCACACTTGACTTTTATCAGTAATAGGGGCCTGTCACAGAGAAAACGTATTCGTCATGGCAGCCAATTCTTTTTGTAGATTTGCATGTGCTGGACTCAGGGTTTTTTGTTAGTCAGCCCTGGGGGGCTGAGCATGGATGTCATTGCAAAAACTGTGCATCTGTTTGGTTCGATGAGCGATTCGATTTGGGCTTGTAGGCCTCTAATGTCCACTTGCAATTGTAATAGCTGCTGTTGCATTGCCTTCTTGTCCTCTAGTGAGTCCATTCGTTCAAGGTGGGACAACTTGTCTACTGCCTGTTGGAACGAGGTAGGGTATGTGTAGAAACATGTTGCCTGGAATTTGGGCAGCATCTCGCGCTGTAGGTGCTCCAACAGTATCTCATGTTTATCCCCGGCTGCTCCACCATGTGTCCCCAGTCTTCGATCATAGAGTGAGGAGAGTTGAGCTCCAAACTCTTGTATCGTTTCATCGTTCCTTCTGAGAGGCATTTATCAGGGCTTTTAGTGACTGGTCCAGGTCGGGTTGCTCTCACCCAAACAAATCCTCAACCCTCTCGAACAAGCCTGCAAAGGTTGCAATTGCGAACATGTCATGGCTTATGGCTTTCGTAGCAGCTCCAACCATTAGTTTATTCTTTATCACCGTCGCAGTGAGCTCACTCGGCCATCCAGCCAATTTGCTCAGCTGTTTGGCGATCACCAGGAAATCAGTTATATTTATTTCATGGTCGTTCCCCTTAAAAGCCGGTATTATTTCCGCGAATTCCCCTGACATGGGTGGCTCTACCACCAGCACCATCATGCACCCCCCCCCACATACTCTGACCTCATATGTGGCACCATGTCAGATGTAACCAGCAGAGGGGGGAAAACAGAGGGGGGACAACAAAAATAAACAAACATCAATCCCCAGGTGTAAAAAAGCTTCTCGCGAACACACTGCTTTGATGTGCCCCGCGTTACAGGGTGAGTGCCTGGTCGAACAGCACCATTGTAATGACATGTGGGATGTCACCTTTGTAAAAATACGTGAGCGTGTCACAGCATCATTAGTGATGATATGATTAAGTTTAATAATTGCAATCGTTTTGTCTAATTTAGATGGCTGAAACCTCACCTGTACTCTATTCAAAATCACCACCCCTTAGTACAGTGATAAACGCTATCTTACCTATTAATTGCTACTCTCCCAGTACTACCAGTGATTGCATAGTGTGTAAAATAAAGTCTAACTATCTTTAATGCTTCTCTTATCATACTCTAAATCCATAGCACTGCTCATGTGATTCCCAGGTCCCCTTTTCTTAATGTTGAGTAACAAGTTAAATCACTAAATAGAGTGATTAATGAATAAAATAACGAATTGATTAAATACAAGGGATATACATGAAAGAAAAAACGAAGTGCTAAAATTGTTAGGTCAGATCAAAGATTATAAGTTATTAGCAGAGGCACCCGGCATTGCCAGAGATGATTACAGTTGTAGGTAAACAATAACTCTTGGTATTTCTACAATTTCCTGCTGTAGAGCAAGCTTCCGTTGTTCAGATGTTTATGACGCCCAGATAACTTTTTATCTTCTGCGACGAATACTCATTCACTTCTTCTTCGGTCGCATTTCGATAGATGTGAATTAACATGTATCCTTCAAACGATTAATATAAAGCATAACACATTATGCTTGTTAATTTAAAGAGTCCAGTTGATGTATCCTTTGTTATCAGTTATGTTGTAAACCATCTCCCGAGATCGACCAGCATTCTTATACCCAACTGAAAGAGTAAGGTTCTACACTAATCAACGGTTCCAAACACTCAAATCGTCTGAACATTTGTTAAAGAACTGAAGGGAGACACGTGTATTTCTTTGCCTCCTCGAAAGAGACCGACCTACTGTCCGGGGCTCAAGAGAAGACCTCTGATTTGCAAAATTACACCACTACACGGCGGAAACGTTTGGGCAAGTTCATTTTTAAAAAGGTTGGGCAGGGATATTGCAATGGTTGTCATATTTTTTTACTGGATCGCATGTTATCTCTCCTTGTGTCTGCGTTGTGTTTGTTGCGCGCGTGCTTTAGACAACAATTGCCGGAGAAAAAATATGACAGCCATTGCAATATCTCTATCCAACTTTTTTAAAATGAACTAACCCAAACGTTTCTGCAGTGTAGTGGTGGAATTGTGCAACTCAGAGGTCTTCTCTTGAGTCCTGGACAGTATCTATATCGTTCTAGTATACTCATTTCCTGCTCATTGTTAATAATTCTTGTAAACGAATGTTCTATTACCAAGGAAACAGAAAATTCTATAATTGCATGATCCTGAAAATATTATTGCATCATCACGACATCGGTTTTCATGACAACAATATATCTCCCGTCTAGATGTGGAAATATATGGCAACAATAACTTCGACAAATTAGCTCTCTTCTTGGGTGGCAGTGAATGTACATGATCGTTTGTGGTCGCTGCTCTCCAATCCCAACAATTTGAGTGGAGTTATTCACTACTTGATAATCAGCTATTGCCATTGCAATCTGCTATCAATGTCTTCAACCTAAACTTGGCCATTCATCACTTTGAGTGATCTAGCAGTCCCCTTTTCTTCTGTTGCAGAGGCACCCGACATTGCCTGGGATAATTACAGTTGTAGGTAAACAGAAAAACCTCAAGAAGTGAAATAGTAACTCAAATTGGTTTTCAGTAATTCTTTTTTTTCTGGCTGTAGACGAAGCTCCTGGTAATCAGATGCTTCCAACGCCTGGATAACTTTTTGTCTTCTCTGACCTATACTGATTTATTTCTTTGGTGGCATTTCAACAGATATGAATTAACATGTATCCTTCGAACGATTATTATATATCATAGTACTTGTAATGGGAATAACCCCATAGATACGAGCCGTTACTTACAAAATAATTAATCAAGAAAAAACTTCTGAACCATGGTAAAAATAGGTAAAAAAAAAACTACCTTAAGAGAAAAGCCCCAGCCCAAAGTTAAATTAAACTTCCCAGGCACCGAAAAACTGAATAAATAAATCCCCAAGAAAGAACAAGGCAAGGATCCAAAGAAATCTCTTAGATTATTGATACATTAGAAATAATAAATTGATAAATACAAAAGGAAGAGAGATTAATATGGAAGTAAAAAAAAATTGAGGATGGACAAAGAATGAATCGTTGACAAAAGTAAGTACAAAGAAAAACAGGAAGTGACGAAACGAATGCAGGAGTTTGGTAAACCGAGGCGACGATGACACGCACATGAAGAAAACACTAGGAACAAAAAGCAAGTCAGAAGAACACCAAGACAGTTAAGAAAGGGAGAAGAACGAACAATCTTGAAGATGATGATTGGTTGAGAGAGAGTGTGTGTCCGAGGCACCTGAAACAAAAGGAAAAGAAATCCACAGCAGAAAGGAAAAGGCATGTAAAATACTCAGGGGAGGGTAAAGCTAAAAGAAAATAATAAATAAATACAATTCTCGACGTCAAGGCGGAGTGAAGGGGACACCGGAAGAAGAAAGTAGAAAGCGATCACATCACTTTCGTCGATCGTGAAGCGTTGTTGTTGACAGCCTTTGCTGAAACCACGATGGCAGTGCACTCGTATGAAAGAAGCTGAAGAAGTCCTAATGAAGAATAAAAATTGCTGTTAGAGATAAAGAATAAAAGTATAGTCACAAAAGTAGGGGGTTAACCTCTCAGTAACTGTACATGATGGACAGTTAGATGCTGGAAGTTATATAGAGACAATGAGGAAATTACTTCCATTCTCAAAGTTTAAACAAAGATGAGGATACATTGGCTCCGAACAGAGCAGATTAGCTACTCCCTAGTAGCTACTTGAGCCACTAACCATAACAAAAAACTAAAAAAGCCAACAGGAAAAAATTAACTCACATGCCTAACAAATTGACACGAACACGAGAAGCAAGCAGCACAACCGCGAGAGGAGAACACAGTAACAATCAATAAAAATAAAGACATTGTTTTAAAATAGCACAACCGAAAATAGGCTTAAAGAAAGGGAAGCACTAAGAAAAATAAACATTAGGCTTAAGAATTACGTGCAAAAACCCAAACTAAAACAGAAACGACCTTACAATAAAAAACACGCAATATACTGTATGCTTGTTGACTCAAAGAGACGATTAGATGAATGCTTTGTTATAGGTTATATTCTCAACTCTGGCCTGAGCGAATGGACTCCTTCCTCTATCGCCTTTCCACTCTTTCTCAATCGTCTGCTAGCTCTCCATTATCTTCAGTTACTGATCATTTTTAAAGATTTTTCAAGAAATTGGTTAAATTCTAATAATTGTCAATTCTAAGAAAAGCCCAAATTATAGGAATTCTATGTATGGTTACAAATTCAATTTTGTTTTATAATTCTCACAGGTGGGATGGAATATTCATTCTTAATGAACCTATTTATATTGCACACTTTGCCTTGCATGGCAATCATGAGATATATATTGTGGGTCCGTGGATATTGCTGGTGAAATGCGTGTTGATACCATTGTTGATATAACATGATATTTTACCTTGTCATGAGATAACCCTTATTAATATGCCCTGCCATCATTATGAATATGGGTTTATTGTCGATAATTATTATTTTCTTGAAATCTCAGGTGGACAGTGACCTTTCTCTTACTTTGAAGATCAATTTTGCAAAATTTCTTCAAGATCAGAATGAAACTGTAGATTTGTATAAGAAACAAACACACAAACATTCTTCTTTATAGATAGACTAGCAGAGGACCCGGCATTACCCAGGATAATTTCAATTGTAGGTAAACAGAACAGCCTCAAAAAGTTAACTTATAAATCCAAATTGGTTAAATAATAACTCAATTAATACAACACAGAGCGAAGGGACTATCCATTCTACGAAAAATCCGAAAAATAGGAATTCTAGGTGATATACTGGGACTTTATTTAAACTCTTCTTGACTTGCCTCAGACAAAAACAATGTCCATCTTCACCGCCGGGGAACATCACTGGATACTGTGGACCCATCTTTCTTTTAAAGTTTCTCTTGCACTTGACGTAGAAGCTCGTATACCCTCTTGCTCTATTCGAAACTCCCGTTGTTCAGATGTTTCCAATGCCCGTATAGATTTTGCTGTTTTAACTGCAGAGTTTCCCTGACCAATACTCGTTCTGTCTTTCCTTTTCAGGCAGATAATTTTTTTCCAGTCGTCTGGATATTTGATAGGGAACTCAAGGGAGACACGTGTGACTCCTTTGCCTCCTCAACAGACGCTCCCTTATTTATGTCCTATCACACCATCCTCATTTTATGGTCTTTATTAATGATTCTTGGAAACAAACGTTCAATCATCGCATTATCCACATCTCAGTTAGCAAAATATTTACATTCGTACAGAATATAGTCAAAATGTATCTTTATGAAATGTTTGTATCTGCTATGCTATCAAATAAAGTAGGTGATAATCCCGATGTGGCTCAGACTCTTTGTTTTTTTATTATATTTTGCAATAACTTAGAAATAAACAGATGAAAACGCTTAGAATTAATATTGTAAAAATTGATAATAAAAATGTATGCCACTGCTGGTCTAAATAATTTCTTAGCCACGTAATCTTATTTAGATGTATACTGGATGTTGCTGCAATCCCCACTCTGCACTCAATGTCTTGAAGTCATTCATCACTTTGTGTAGTCTAGCGGTCGCCAATTCATCTATTTACATGCTTACCATTTGCTCAGTAAGCACGGAGCTAAAGGACTGCTTCCTCTGTCGTCTTTCCACTCTTTCTCAATAGTCTGCTAACTTTCCATTATCTCCAGTTACTGGTCAGTTTTAACGATTTTCAAGAAACTGTGAAGTACCAAGAACTCTCAATTCTAAGAAAAGCCTGAATAACAGGAATTCTATGCATTGTTACATATTGAAACTTATCTATATTGCACAAACTTTGCTTTGCATTGTTGGTCATGAGTTATATATTGTTGGTCCATGCAGAGTGTTTGTGAATTGCATGTTGATACCTAATGTTGATAACTACTGTTGCACAGACTTTTCCTTGCATTATTGGTCATGAGATTTCAGGTGCGTCCAATAAATATAGAACCACCTATGAAAATGCAAATAACTCTTACATTTTTTAACACAATTAAATAACAATGTATTTATTGTTTATAAATGCCAATGTGAGCATGTTGACACAATGTAATGATAAAATAAGAAATAGAAAGAAAAATAAACTGAAAAAGGTAGATTTTGTCTGTCCAAAAATTATAAAACCACAATAAAAAAAAAACCCAGAATAAAAAACAAAAATTACAAATACCCCTTTATTGCAATGGTTTTCCCCATTCAAATTTGTGATAAAAATATGTGAAAGCTGACATTGTAAAACGTCTTGAATCACTTTTTTAACAATGCCCCAAGCCAAATCTCTATCGGATTTTGAGAAGGGTCAAATCTACAATTGCCAATGTAGTACATCAGTCTGACAATCTGCTATTCAAGAAGAGGAAGCCACGACCTGTACTGAAATCTTGTCACAAAGAAAAGTACCTTATTTGGGCAAGGGAAAAAGTGCAATGGGGGAAAAAGTTCAGGAACGCTGTGTGGAGTGATGAAAAAAGATTTAATCTAGACGGGCCAGATGGATTCCAGTACTACTGGCATGACATTCGCAAAGAGGAACAATTCTTCTTTAAAAGGCAACAAGGTGGTGGCAGTCTAATGGTGTGGGGTGCATTTGGATTTTATGTAAGATCAAATTTGGCTTTTGTCGATGGACGAATGAATGCAATTAAATGCCAACAAATGCTTGAAACGAATTTATTGCCATTCGGGGAGAGAATGGGAGGACGTTACTGGGAGTTCCAGCAAGACAACGCTCCTGTTCACAGTGCAAAAAGCACTCAACCACTGTTTCACTTTGGTTTCAACAAAAAGGGATCAAAGTGATGAACTGGCCATCACTTTGTCCCGACCTAAATCCAATGGAGAATGTTTGGGGTAACTTGGCACGAGCAGTTTACAAGTTTGGAAAACAATATGCAAATGTTGACGATTTGAAGAGGTCTGTTGTTGAAGAATGGGAAATATTGGACGAAGAAGTGTTCAAAAAACTTGTTGAGACAATGCCAACCCGAGCTATAAAAGTTCTGGAAGCTCAAGGAAAATTTATCGGATATTAAACTTTGTGGTTTTATAATTTTTGGACGGTCAAAATCTACCTTTTTCAGTTTATTTTTTTCTATTTCTTATTTTATCATTGCATTGTGTCAACATGCTCACATTGTCATTTATAAACAACAAATAAATTGTTATTTAATTGTGTTAAAACATGTAAGAGTTATTTGCATTTTCATGGGTGGTTCTATATTTATTGGACGCACCTTATATTGTTGGTCCGTACATAGTGTCGGTGAATTGCGTGTATATACGATTGTTGACACCTAAAGTTGCACAAACGTTACGGTTAAAGTAAAGAATCCGGTTATTATTCATAATAACCAGCTATTATTATACTAACCAGGTCTTTTGGTAAATGTGATTAATTAAGCATAATTTATTGAAACCCCACCTCTAAGGTAATTTTTATGTCATGCAATAGGAAATACAGTGGTCGCCATTTAATATGGCCACCTCGGGACCATGCTTAAGTGGCCATATTAACCGGTGGCTGTTTTAAGCGAGGTTACCAAAAGTACTTATTTTTTTATCCAACAAGTCAATCATGTGTTTGTACTTACATATAGACAAGTTTGTTTGCTTAAATACTCATTTATACACGTACAGTATCTTGTCAAAATAGCTATTTAAAATATTGTCTACTGTTTGTTTGAAAACCTTTGCTGCATTAGTGTACTTGTGTGGGATAAAAGCCGTATGATTTCTATGTGGGATAGGTCATCAGTTGTCAATTAGAAGACCAATTTTTTGTCTTCGCTTCTAAGATGTCAAGGTTCACAAAGATCCAAATATATCATTACCATTTTGATTGTAATGTTCTTATATTTTGCTCTAACCTCTCTCATCATTCTGCTTCACCCTACATGGCCTACACAGCAGGCAGAACAATCGAAACTGCCGAACACGTGATCGTCTCGAAAAATGCGAATGCCTACATCCAAAATAAACAGTCAACTGATAGTGTCTAGCTAATGCCAACAGATGAAAACAAACTTGTGCGCTCGCAATAACGCGGGAAAATATACCCATGCGCAATGGAAATCTCTAGCTAAACGCTTTGAAAATCATTGCATGACCAAACTTCAGTGGTAATTATTAATAACAACCGGTGAATGTGATAAATTCCCATAAATTATTCACTTTAACCGGTTTATTTGGTTAGTATTAATAATAGCCGATTATTATTAATAATAACCGATTAATCGCATTGACTGTAACATATAGATTGCTATTACATACATTTATGGCCAAAAGTATTGGTACCTTTTAGAGGAGTGCACTGGCGTGTTTGGTTCGCTCGAATTCGCTCGAGCGTCCCAGACTGGAGCGTAGTACGCTCGAGCGTACTACCAAGTAATAGGGAGCGTAAGTTCTCCCTATTCTCTGGTACTATGCTCGTTGTGAGCTGCCACCAGGAGTTGGGCTTTGCTGCTAAACGCAACAGTCCATTACTTACAAGGGGGATTATAAATTTTGTTGCAAAGTTCCAATTTGCCAAAATACACTCAAAAAGATATTAAAAAAACCTATAGAAATTTAATATTACTTTCGGGGTATAAAAATAGGTAAACAAAATTTTTATCCCTCTCCTAAGGGATAAAGTTTAAACCATAGAACCTACGTATATTCACTGTTGAATAACGAGAATCACGAAAACAGAACTTCAATTCACTTTTTTATGGAAAAATTTTTCCAACTAAAAATTTATAAGTTTATTTACAATACATACTTGTTTGTAAAAGTAATAACGAATACAAGAACCTAGAAGCTTGCGATCAGCTTCGTTTGAACGTATAAAACAGTCCGTCCCACTGCCTACTTCCCCCCTTCATGGGATAAACAGAACCGAGCGAACGACGCGCGGAATATTCTATCCCATACCGTTTGTAAATCTGACCGAGTCTTCTTCGCTCGTTCTATCACGACCATTTGCCACCTATCGGATTTTATATTAATGTTTTTTAGCCGAGCGAAAAATGTGTGAATGCAGTCCTCTAGTATCTTTATAAATCATACTAATTAAAGCTAGGATAATTTTTATTTTAACAGTAATGCAAAAACTAAAACTGACACATTATTTCTTGTGTTATAAAGAATATCTGATGAAAAAGTTAGGTTATTCTCAAATAGCAATAATCAGAAAAAAATACTTACTTACTTACTTTTCAAACCCGCTTATCCGATAGGGTCGCGGGGGCAGCAGCCCTATGGAGGATCTCCAGCGATCGCGATCTTCCGCCATCAGGCGCATGTCCTCCCTGGTAATATCCAAGCGACTCGAACCCAGATTCTCCAGGTAGTCTAGCCACCTGGTTCTAGGCCGACCCCTTGGTCTCTTACCCACCGGCTTGGAAAATAACAACTGCCTAGGAAGACTAGTTTGCGGCATCCGAATCACGTGGCCATACCAGCGCAACTGAGACCTCTCAATGCGGAGAAGTAGCGGCTCAACACCTAAAGATTCCCTTATTGTATTGCTGTACACTCTATCTAGTAGGGTAACACCTGCAACACCTCTCAGAAATCTCATTTCGGCCGCTTGTACCCGCGATCGCACTCTTTCGGTCATTACCCAAGCCTCATGACCATAGGTGAGAATGGGGACAAAGATGGATTTGAAGACGGAGAGCTTAGCTTTGTTACTCAGCTCGCGTTTCGTTACCACGGATCGCCACAGTTCACGTCTGACACAGCTTGCTGCACCGATCCGAGCATCCAATTCTTTCTCCTGCCGTCCATCACTCGTGAATGCAATCCCGAGATACTTGAATTTCTCCACCTGTCTCAATGAGGCTCCACTAACATGGAGAGCGCACTGAGCAGGCTGTCTTGAAAGGACCAGAACCTCGGTTTTAGCCACACTGATCTTCATCCCAGCTTCTTCACATTTGGCTGCAAACCGGTCTAGTGCATGCTGAAGGTTCGTGCGAGAAGACCCAAGGAGGACAAGGTCGTCGGCAAAGAGCAACCTCTCCACCAGGCAGTCGCCCACACAAACACGCTCATCGCCTCGGCTGCCCCTGTCTATCCAGTCCATAAAGATAATGAACAAGATGGGCGACAGTACGCACCCTTGGCGGAGTCCAACACCCACGGTGAACGGTCTTGACTTAATGCCATTTATCCGGACACACATCTCAGAGCTTTCGTACAGAGACATGATAGCAACCAGTAATTGCCCATCCACTCCATACTCTTGCAACACTTGCCAGAGCTTCTCCCGAGGAACTCTGTCATATGCTTTTTCGAGGTCCACAAAGCAAGCGTAGACCTCTTTTGCATACTCCCAGGATTTCTCAAAGATTTGCCTTAGAGCAAAGATGTGATCCGTCGTGCTTCGGCCAGGTCGGAAACCACACTGCTCCCCTGACAGTTTGGAGTCGACTATTTCCCGACTTCTCTTCTCCAGACACTTAGCGTACACTTTCCCAGGAATGCTGAGCAAAGAGATGCCTCGATAGTTGTTGCAATCTCTCTGGTCTCCCTTTTTGAAGATAGGGATCACAATTCCTGTCTGCCATTGCTTAGGGGCCTGTCCAGATATCCAAGCAACCTGA
>JAHWFO010026985.1:229070-245217 GCA_023313115.1 Rhysida immarginata
GGTTTGTCTGCCTGAAAATTTACTGTTGTCCCAAGCATATTGCAACACACGGTGTATTTCTATCGCTGCCCGTTTAGTTTTTATTGATTTTTTAAATATACCGGTCATTTTTGAAACACATGGTAAAACCACAGTTTGAGTCTATGCTAAGTTCAATTCACGTTTAAAATCCTAATAGTTCACGTATTATGCACGGGCCTGCTTATTGTCTAGTCATAGCCTACAAGGATTAAGGGATGGTTCAATTTGAGTCCCTAAATCCTTGTAGGCTGTGGCCTAGTAATGTACTTATCTGATGTAGCTGATGCGTTTGGACCTTAGGATGAACACACACTTCCATGACTGTTCTCTCCTGCAGCTGTCTCACACACCGGGCTGTTGGTCATCTCTTTCCTGCTGACTCGCTGTGCACTTGCTGTCCAAATGTCGTGTTCTCGTGCATCCTCGCTGCCATGCACACCTGATGTCCTCCTCCGTCAGATGCACAGCCAACTAGAAACAATGAGGCACTGGCCATTACGTACAGTTCCCCAGGCAATACTCCCAAAACGGCCTGGCCGTTGGAGTCAAAGCTGTGGAGTTAAAATTAAAATATAATTAAAAAAATGATTTTCCACAGGTGTTGTCAATGGAGGGGGGGGGGGTGAAATCATGACAATATAAAAATTTTATAAGAAAATCTCTATCATCGATAAAAACTTCAAACTGCATTTGTTGAATTCTTGAAAGCTTCATAGTTAATTGCAAATAAATTATATACCCCAAGTTTATTATTAATCAATAATATTCAACATTTTAGAAAGCATGTGTACTTGAGATGGAGAAACAACAACATCTAAAAATACGAATTTATTATAAAATTCAAGGGCAGAGTTGAATTATTTAATGATTGAATTATATTAAAATAATTCCTTATATTCATGTTGTAAAACTTGTTTTTATAAATTATATTTTTTATAAGTCATTTCACAAACATTAAAACCATTGCTGAGGAGATCCTTTCTTGATGACATCATTAGAGAAAGTTCCCTCAGGTGTTCCCTTCTGAAAACAAGGAACTTAGAAAATGCCATGATTGCTTATAAAAAAAGGGTGGGGGAATTCCTATTATGTGATTTTCTAGTTATTGTCATGCAGGTGTGATCCATTTAACAACAAATTACGTATATCTTCTAAAAAAACGTAAAATATTGCACATTCAGTTATATAAAAAATCGTTAAAAAGAAACAACTAGAGATATTATAAATTTTTTTTGCATTATTTAAAAAAGACTTCTCCCTAAATTTTGGCTATTTTTAAATTCGATATTATTATATTTGTAATTTTTTAAAAAAAGGATTGAAACCAAGCATTCCAAATATCAAATATTATTATACATTTTAATGTATTGTTTAAAAAAACATTACTTTTAATCGATCAAAAAAATTACTAATCAGAAGCAGTATTATTCAAGATGACAAGAATAAAATTTTAAAGCAAAATGTCAATTATAGAATTTAAAAAAATTATTTTCTATGCCGATGTAAGAAGTGTTATTTTCTCAAGAAAAGAGATTGCTGCAAACAGGTTAAATGTGTCGACCTTAGCACATAGTTGCTATGGCTCGGTGTTTCTCTGCCATCATCTGGGAGAGCAGCCAGCCAGGAATTCTGATGATTCGTTACGAAGAACAGGTTGTCGGGAGAAAACGAAATTTCTTACAAGAGATTGAGAGAGAGTTTTCCCCCCTAAGGGAACAAAGGGTTAGAAAGAAAAACGTGGTTTTGGAACACAAAGCATCACTCCATTAGTGAGGAGCTAATTTTCCACGTTAGCTGATCTGCCCTGTTACTCTTTATTTAAATGAAATTAAATAAACTAATCATTATTTTAATTAAACATTGAGCTGGTAGAGTGGGAGGGGGGGGGTATTTATCATGGAGCATGGCTATTTCTTCGTTTAGTGAAAAGTTGATTGTTTAAATATTAAACACAAATACACTTTCATATCACTAAATTATGACAACCTGCTTAGTAATGGGAGTAGCCACCCTTCGCCACTATAACTGCTGCTAGGCGTCGTGGCATGGACGCAAGAAGTTTGCAGTATGTGTCCGATGGTATGGCAGTCCATTCCGCTCTCCACAGAGCTTCGAGAGTCATAGGTGGAGGGTCCAGCTGCCATACATGGCAATCAAGGTGCTCCCACAGATGTTCGATTGGATTGATGTCCGGCAAATTAGCGGACTAAGGGGGCACTGAAAGAGTGTTCCTCGAACCAATCCAGAAGGAGACGTGCCTTGTGGCAGGGTGCATTATCCTGCTGGAACACACCATCACATTGGGGGAACATTGTGAGCATGTACGGGTGCACCTGATATGCTACGATTGACAGATAGCCACAGGCATTCAAATTGCCCTCTAGACGAATCAGTGGACCTAAATGCTCCCAAAAGATCCTTCACACTTCACACTACCCCAACCAGCCTGTTTCTTGCCCACAATAGCCTCCTGCAGTCTCTTTTCATGGTGTTCACGACGCACTCGCCATCACCCGTTAATCTTATGGAACAAAAACCTTGACTCGCCCGAGAAGGTGACCTTAGCCCACTCGTCCGTGGTCCAATGGCGGTGCTTACGTGCAAAGTCTTTGTGTGTTGACAATGACACCTGGCCAACATAGGTGCAGCAACCATGCGTCGACTATTCAGGCCCATCCGTAGCAGGGTGCGTTCAACGGTAATGTCGGATACACGTCTGTTAGCACCACTATTTAATCTGCTGGTCAGTTGATGGACTGTGGCTCTAATGTCACATTTTACGAGTCATCGTAGGCGCCGCTCATCCCGTTGGTCGATGGCTCGTGACCCTTTACAGTGACGGAGTTGGGACGCGATTTCTGTCCCTGCTGTCCACTCTTTGTACACCTTCACTACAGCGGACCATGAACAGTTCAGAAATCGCACCGATTCAGAGATGGTGCCATTCTTGCTGCAATAGCCTATTATCATCTCTTTTTGGATGTCCTTTAAATCCGGACGTTTACCTATCTTGAGGCTCGTGTACCTGCCGTTTGATGCACCAGCCTTTAAAGCTTTCACAGCCTTTTATGAAAATTTTGCAATGTGTAATCAATGTTGGGGCGAACCATGAGTGTGCCTTGAAGAGGTGCTGGTCATAATTCATTGATATGACAGTGTATGCTCTACTATTATGAGCATATCTGTAATGGCGGGTCATATGCAATATACTCAATGAGTATACCATATGTCCCGTCACAAAAAGAATAACTAATTCATCCTAATCATTATTAATAAAACAACCAAATTTCCAGTCGAACATTTAATACAGGGTCCCACATAACCTTTTGCTAGGGGTCTGAAGAGAAAACGAGAATGAACAGAAAAACCTTTGGTTGATAATTACAAATATGCTTTAATTATGGGTATGTTGACATCAATAATTCGCATGTCCACCATTTGCTTCGCAAACAGCACGCACTCAATTTGGTTATGGGCCCAGTAAACACAAAAAGAGCAGTGTCATACTTCATATCCTCAAGCACTGTCGTGAAATGCCCCATGATCAGATCTCGGGAATACTGATCATGAATTCCACATGCCAACTGTCATAACCTTTCTTCCAATTATTTGTCACCCACCTTTCAGAGTGCTTCAGCATCTGTGCGATCCACTTGCGATTAATGAAGGCCAGATCCGCTTACATAGCCTCGCGATATGCATTTGCTCGAATCCGAACCACAAAACGCTGCTCTTCGCTGTCATTTATCAGCCCCACCATGTTTATATGCTCTCAACAGATGCACACCAAACTGCACGTTGTTGAGTGATACAAAATACAGGCCATGTGGCTAGGTATGGGCCATGTAATCCTAGCAAAAGGTTATGGGGAATTTGGTATTAACATCAAGGGAGAATGAATTATAATATTTCTTTCATTGAAATCCAAATATGTATTATTTTTTTATATTGTGGAATAATCAATGTAATCAAAGAATCATCTATTTTTTATTTTCTAAAATAATGAATAAATACTTTAGTATATTACACTATTTTGCAATGAAATTGCCCCATCCGACCTTATCCATATTTAGTGGGGGAGTTTGTCTACCTCCGACTGGTAAACGATCAGATGCATGCTCACGGGACATGACCATTTGGGTTGATACAGGGTGTCCAGGTGCCTGTATAGGTTCATCAGTTGACACCTGTGTGAAACGTTCCATGCAATAGGGCAATAGGGAAGAAGCAACAGCCTCGTGAACGTACAGTACTGTAATCCACACAACGGTGTCAATGCCGTGACGACAACAACGACAACCGTTCATGCAATTAACGGACTTTAAACAAGGTCGAATTATTGGCCTCTCTGAGGCTGGATGGTCAACCAAACAGATTGGCCTTTCCTTGTGTAGCGGGATGCACGGATGATAGGCCGATGTTGGAGGCAATGTCGAGAGAAGACCAGGCTCTGGGGCCCGGAGAAGCTCGTCAGCTCGTATCGATAGGCGGATAGTGCGAACAGCGCTAGTGGATAGAACCATGACCCTGGGGCAACTGCGCGACAACATCACTATTCCCGGTATTGCTCCTGTGTCAATAGCGGCAATAGCAAGCCGATTACACGCCGCGACAATGTCTTGCCAGGCGTCCATTGTTGTATCTTCCTTTAACACCTGATCACCACGTGATACGACTGCAATGGTGTCGTGAACGAGTGGGCTGGCGAATGGAATGGCGGCCGTTTGTGTTCAGTGATGATTCCCGCTTTTGTTTGGAAACCGATAACAGACACGGATGGGTGTGGTGCAGACCATTGGAACGTGCCCATGAACAATGCATCTGGTATCGCCATTGTGGACCAATACCCGGGATCATGGTCGTGTGTGCCATCAGCTACGATACCAGAACGCCTTTAATCACCATCCAAGGCACCCTGATCCTATTTCATGATTAAACAGTTCAGAAGTCTGAAAATATAAAATTATAAATTACTTAAATTTATTTATTCCATATAAATTATATATGTTTAATTTAAAATTTATAATTTAAACAAAGAAAAAACTAAATAAATAAAAATAACTCTATTATCTGGGAGGTCATCCTTCAATACTTGTGATAGGAAAAAAACTGTAAGAAGAAAGGTGCATTGAAATGTGTATGGCACGAAGTTGACAGAACAAAGCGATGCTAAATACATAGGTATTTTTTGTGGGAGGAGCTAAAATGTGATTTTATTACACGTTTTTTTCTCACATTAGAGTCATGTGTTGGAAACATATCAATACATGTCATGCAATTCAATATACATTTGAATAAGTAATAGAACATTAATAAATTAATAAGCATTAACAACAGGAAAAGTTTAATATCATAATCCACGTGATTTATGATCCTGGAATGTCCTCTCCTTTTGAATCATCATAAAAAGAAAAAAACTTATCAAACTCATCCACGTTTCGGAATCGATCTTCGTCATGATAATCTCCATTTATGAATGGAATATAGAAGAAATTTGCATACAAACATCGTGGTGAAAGTCGCATATGCTCAATCATCGGTAAATCGTTCATTTCCCATTTATTAACGTGTAATTCACAGAAAGAGCATTCAACTACATCACTAACTTTGGTATAGAAAAGACAGCTCTGGCTAATCTCCTAATATAATAATAATTGGAAAATGGTCTTTGAAGGATTTTCTCACGCCATTAACTCCGATATTGATGAATAAATAGTGAAAAATAGTAAAGAAAAATAGTAACCTGAAGGTCCCTGATTCGAGTCCAGGCCGTGGAATTTTCTTTACTATTTTTCACTATTTATTAATCTCCTAATGTCTGGAAAACTAAATGGCCAAGTGTCATACGTGACAAGACGAAGCATATACTCCCTAACAAACCTAAAATGTGTAGGTAACCAAAAAACTGGATAATGCATGATAAAACAAAATGAATACAAACACTTCGCAGTCAATCCTACGCAAACTGAAAATTAAAACGCAACACACCTTGAATATATGCAATTCCCTAAAAAACGCAAAAAGATTTAATAAAACCTAAAGCCTCATTAAAAACCCACAATCCAAAAATCCCTCAGTCAAAATGGTGATGAAATAACATTTTGAATTTCCCACCAGGAAACGCAATCCCATAATCCTTCATTAAAGATGGCGACGGGAAGTGACGACAGGAAATGATGGTCATGTGGTCTGATCTCACCAATCAGAGAGCTGGAATTGAAAGTGGACTGAAAGTGGCAGACATATTGGCACAAAACTGTTCCAGAATAGCACTTTTATTAACTACTTCAAGTAACTATCGGCAAAATCTTCAAAAGACGTTTCTCATATGGGGTAAATGATACACAAACTGTCTCACAAGAAATGACACATACCATCACAAAACTTGGTTGATCCCTCCTAAGAGTGGCGGAGGGGGAATAAACGGGATATTTGTTGAACTAAAGTAGAACATAAAAGTTTTCTCTTTTTCTCATACAAAGTAAATAACCACTCTAAGGTCAATTCAGAAACTAAAAAAAATATTACTTTTAACAAACGTGGAAAATTCATGAGTACCGTGAATACTGTATTAAGCGCCCGGGCGCTTATTTGCAAAAATTCAGCGGACCCCCAGCGCTTAATGCAGGCGGGCCAGTATTACAGGTCCAGCTCTTATAAAATTCTGCACAAATGTGATGGATACTATTATGCAAAATTCTTGCCATTCTCCTTCATCTTTTCTAAAGTATCCTGCTGTAGTTTCCATTCTTGTTAGGATCAATGCTAAACTGTTTGGCTATAGCCTCTACAATGGTTTTCAGCCTACTTTACTGTTGCGAGATTAAAATAGATGCTTTAACTGTGAATTAGCAAAAATTCAGCGTACTCTCAGGCGCTTAATGCAGGCAGGCCGGTATTTCAGGTCCGGCGCTAAATACAGTATTTACCGTATATAAGTCAATTGAAATTTCTAAGTTGAACAGTAAATGGTAATTAGAGTTCTACAGTAACAGTTGGTTGGCTTGCTTTAAGTCTAGTTCAGTGTGGGTTAGTCTCAAATAAGGGGAACTTAGTTAACAATAAAATGAAGTTCATTATCAAGCTTAGATATCACTCTTAAAGTAAACTCTATTTAAATAAGTCCCTAAAATCAGTCAAACTTGGGAAACACAACATCAGGGGCCAGACGATGACGAAGTAAGTAAGAGACTTTACCATTTTAGACTTATGGAGGTTTGAAAATTACCTTGAAATATAAAGCCTTATGGAGGTTTTCATTCAAAAGTATCACTAAAACTATAAAAACTTAGCTTGCATTTATTTGATGATTATCAAGCTCAAAAACCCCGGCCGATTCGTCCCTGTGTGAGAGGCCATTGCCATTGCCTAAC
The DNA here is from genome assembly GCA_023313115.1 of Rhysida immarginata. Taxonomy (NCBI): domain Eukaryota; kingdom Metazoa; phylum Arthropoda; class Chilopoda; order Scolopendromorpha; family Scolopendridae; genus Rhysida; species Rhysida immarginata. The sequence continues at coordinate 236,465 of JAHWFO010026985.1, forward strand.
CCTAGTTGTCGGGGAATGTGGGGCGATCGCCACAGTATGATATACAGAGTTCAAAGTGTTAGAATAAAAGAGAGGAAACCACTAATCCACATAAGGTTTTTAATCAGACGATGGATGCACATTTCGGCAGCCAAGCTGCCTTCTTCAGCATACAGGAGAGCTTTGATCAGAGTAGGCAGGCTATTCTGATGAATTGTGAATAAGTTACAAGATGTAATATAAAAAACAGTAGCCAATTAAAAAACATTAACAAAATCATAAAAAGTTGGAACCGTTAAACAGGGATATGATTGACTCGTCATCCTTGGTCATCATTGGTCGTCGTTTGCTGCTCATCCTCAGTTCGGGTATTTCTGCTATTGGTCAATTTCGGTAGGTTAATCAGTTTTCCAATGTCTCCCAGCTGGATAACATCTACTGGGCCTCCATCACTGTTCAGAAGTCTTGAGGGGTCTTCGAAGCTAATCTCATAGGACTCCAAAAAATTCAAGAGCCTTGGGTCTCTTGTGCTGTGCAGGATGTTGAAATCTTCTCGCCGGAAATCGTGTTTCTGGTCTAAGATGTGGTCCGCAAATCTAGAGATACCGTAGTTACCGTTCTTTATATACGTCAGGTGTTCGTTAATTCGTGTGAGCACAGCTGTCCGTGACTGCCCATAGTACACTGCCTCACATTTGGCGCACGGAAGTTTGTAAACACCTGGTCGATTTTCTGTCGGTATCGTATCTTTGGGGTTCCCCAATCGTCTACCCAAAGTGTCTGTGCTTCTGTAGCCTATCCCCAGGCCAAATTCTTTAGCTATCTTGTCCATACCTCTATTTAGTTGACGGTTATACGGTAATATCACTCTTGTCTCCGTTTTCTTAGTTGTATTTAGTGTGGTGATTTCTTTCACTGCTAATTTACGTTTTATCTTCTTTATGATGCTGTCAACAATCGTTTCCTGGAATCCATTTTGTGTGGCAAATTCTTTTATAGTTTTGATTTCTTTCCTCTTGTTTTCAGCATTCAGAGGAATCGTATGGGCTCTGTACACCATGTGCCTAAAGGCCGCGAGTTTTTGTTGGTGGCAGTGATTGGAGTTGGTTTTAATATAATTAGCTACGAAATTCTTTTTCCGGTAGATGTCGAAGTCCAGTTTTTGGTCATTCCGGGATATCTTGAGGTCCAAGAAAGGAAGGCTGCCATTGTCTTCTAATTCAATGGTGAAGTTGATATTCTGGCACAATTTGTTCAAACTGTATAAAAACTGCTCTATGTTTTCTTCGGCGTTAAAAATTGTAAAGATATCATCGACATAGCAAACCCACACACTAGGGAAATATCTAAATTCGGATATGGCACGATTTTCCAACTTCCTTACATAAATATTGGCGATGAACGGACTGATGCTGCTCCCCATTGGGGTGCCATCTGTCATCTTATACCATCTGTTGTTGAACACAAATACGTTGTTGAACACAATAAGCCTAATCACACGTATGACATCCATCACTACCCCCAAAGGCCAATCATTTTCATACATCGTATCCTCAAGAACATCAATGGCTTTTCCCAGAGGTATACTCGGGTACAGTGACTCAATGTCAAAGGAGACCAACACATCATCGCTATTCAACTGCGTATTGTTCAGTTTTTGGCACAGCTCCAAAGAATTTTTAACGGAGAAATCATGTCCATTTAACATAAGCTTAAGTAAATAATTTTCCAAAATATACCTGGCCAGGGGGTCCGTTGGTGAGTCAATGTTGTTCACAATGGGTCTCCATTTGCTGCCTTCTTTGTGGGTTTTTGGAAGGCAATATAGACGTGGGGGCATCGGATTGGTGGGCATCAGTTCACTGGGTTTTTTGTCTTTGAAGATATATACACATTTTTTAATGCAGTCCTTTGTATCCGTGATTAACTTAGTTAACGGATTGTTTGGTAGTTCTTGGTAAGGGCCAAAATCTAACATTTCTTGGATTTCTTGAAAATATCTATCTCGATCCACAATTACCACATGGTTAGACTTATCGTCCTTTAGATAAAACACGTTTCTCTTTTAGCTGTCTGGAGATCGATGTTAAGTTAGGGTGACCCTTGGGTCTCTTGTAGTTTAGGGCATTTTCTGTTAACTTCTTTTGTAACCGGTTCCTTAGGTCGACATTCATACTAGGGTTTAGACAGGGATGTCGTTGCAAAGTAGCTGAAACAGAGTCAAGCAGGTCTCGTCTAGTATTATCACACGCGAACATTAAACCTTTTTCAAGATAATTCATTTCTTCAGGAGAAAAGGAGGCTTGGGACTTGTTGATGACAACATCTAACTTGTTTACTACTTTAGGTTTGTCGTTATTATATCTGGTGGGCACATTGGTTAAGGAATGGAGTTTGCTATGTAGACACTCATATTTCTTTTTAATCTTGTGACTGTTAACCTTATGGATCTTCCTCATAATGAACTTAAATTCTAAAGGCCAAAGGTGATCAGCAAGATAAAGGTGGGTGTGATATAGTTTTAACTCCATCTTGCTTAACTTTGAAAATAAGTTATTGATAGAAAAGTTCAAAAACGACCGTTTCATGCTGAGCGACACTTTGGGGGAACTTTACATTTTACGTGCTGGATGAACTTCGGAAAAACCCCTTGTCTTTTACAACTTGTTAAGAACCAAATATCCGCTTTTAACGCTTTAACAATGTAACATAATTTGAAAAATTTCGTACTCACGATTGTTGGTCCTAAGCTTTCCAATTGGCACATGGGGAGCCAGATACTGTGGACAGACGTTAGAATAAAAGAGAGGAAACCACTAATCCACATAAGGTTTTAAATCAGACGATGGATTAAATCTTAAGTTAAAAACAAGAACAGAAATAAGGACCAACGTACGGAATGAAGGCAGAATATGGTGACTTGGATGGGCGGCTGGCTTGAAATCAGCGGGAATTAGTGGGCTGCAGGTGGGGGGAACTGTGAAATTGAGATGGGCAAGGGAGCGATTGGGGACACGTCTAACCTCAACATGACCCGGAAACTCTCTAATTATTATTATTAATCTAAAGTTGCAGAAAGAGAGTTAAAAACCTGACCCAAAGGGTTCCAAGCAAAAATGAAAGGTTTATTACAAAAAGCTTGATCAGCAAAAAAAGTAGATACAGAAAATTCCCAGAAGGAACAGAAATAATAAAAGTACAAATCTCAAATCCGCTTGGAAAATAAAAAAAAAATAATATAAAAAAAGATTACAAAAGAAAGTTCAATAATTGGATGAAGACGAAACAAGGGAAAATATAAAGTTCGGAGCGACGATATGAACGCAGGAGATCGACAAATGGAGACAATGAAGACATTAGGCTGATGCAGGAGGCGAAAAACACACAGAGAAGGAACCGACGAAGACAAATATTCTGGAAGACGACGAAAACAGAAGATAAAACGCATGAGGTACCTGCAAAAGGTAAAAAGAAAACAACAGAAAGGAGAAGGCAAGCAGACCCAGGGAAGGGTAAAACTAAAAGAAAACTAACACTAACAATACTGAGAAAAAAGACAAGGGGGTTAAATTATTATTAAGAAAAAATTGGGAAAGCTTAACCTAAACCAAACTTAAGCATGCACCTCGGACAAGATGAGAAGACATAGGCGACGACAAAAGACGGGAGAAGAAATACTTGCAGAAAACGGCTACGTGGGCAGAACTACAGAAGCTTGCCAGCAACAAATGGATAAACACGGTCCCATCACATGAGGCAATGGTGCAATACTAAAGCCCGGAGCGGCACACGGCTCACCTGGCGAGTAAAAAAAATCCAAAAAAATCAAAGAAAGCCAAAACATTTTGGCTAAGAAGGACATCATTGCTGCATACATAGTCAGGGCAAAGCTTATGAACACCCAATCCAAACACGTTGCTATTAACAGACAGTTAAAAGAGTAAGGCCTCGAATGGAATCCATTTCCATTCCAAAGATCCAACTAAAAAGTGAGCAAACGTCGGCTCCTCAAAGGCAGGAGAACACACACGAAAAGGCAAGTAGGAGCGCCGACTGTTAACTCATCAGAAAGCGACACCAATGCAAGCAGGAAAAAATAAAGCATGCGCCCAACAAAGCCCTATACGAGCGAGAAGCAAGCGACATCCGCGAGAGTAGAAAACTGGAATGAATGAGGAAAAAGAAAGCATTTTTAAAGATAAAAATTACACAAGAAAAAAAAGGTTTAAAAGAAATCTCTAAAATCATAAAGCAACTAACAATAGGCTAAAAACTACGCACAAAAAAAATCCCAAATATTAAAATAAAATATTTTTTTTTGCCAGAAAAAGGGCCGAAAAAACTAAGGACTCAAAAATGGCACGCAACATATTCCAAATGTGACATGTAAAATTATAATTTTGTTCCCCAAAGCTGAAATCAAGTGAACAAGAACCTTCAGATACAAAATTATGCCTTGTTAATCCCACTAATTTTATTTCTGGTCTACTAACATCTTATATTTTGTACCCATTTGCTTTTAATATGCTCAAAGTATTGGCATCAAGTAAAGTTACTTTTGATCCGCTATCAAGGAGAAATTTAATAGTGAATAGCCCTGCTTTTCCTGTAACAATTAATTGCTTAGATCCTGAGTTATTACTCACGGGCAATTGAACAACTTGCTTATTTATTGACCTCCCACCCCTTGTCTTCGGGGGGAGAAGTTCTGAACGTTTTTTGGTTGAGTTGCATGTTCCCTACCCTGATTTGATCTAATTTGTTGATTAACAGGTGTTTTAGCTTGCTCCTCCTGAATGGTAATTGATGGTGATATCTTTTATAAGTAGAGTCATTGTGAGGGAGGGTAAACGTCCCAGGGACCCTGAAAGACTAAAGAGTAATAATGAGTTTGGGGTATATGTTGTTATAAGATTATTTGGATTGGATTATTGGGTATTTTGGGTGGTACAAGTTTTGTGTTAATTATTGACAGAAGATTAATGGATTTTTAGCACTATGCATTTTATTATGTTAAAGTATGTAATTATTCATGTTATGAATAAATTAAATTAAGTTTTGATACGTTCGTTCAAAACATTCCTAACCCATTCCGGGAGTCTATTGAGTTCCATCAGCATGGATTCTATCGGAGAGGGTTCGAGAAGCTGCCAAATCATTTGCAACAATGTTTGGATTGCAATGGGGGTTATTTCGAATAGCACGTGTGAAGGTGTCCTTTCTAGAGAGCAATTAAAGATGACCTCTGCAATCCAACATTTGATATGCAACGGCCTTATGCATGACTTGTTTGGCTGTGATGAGCCGTTTTGGGCTTATTAACTATCTCCTTCATCCAGACCTGACCCCCAACCCTCATCAATTTTTTTCTTTTTTTTAAAGTAATTCACAGTTACAGTGGTCCTAAAACTATGCATTGACGCATTTTTTATGGAAGTGGGCTAAGCCTTTTTTGGAGAAATTAATTTTTTTTTGTAAAAATGAAGAAATGGCAGAAGCATTCATTTCGTTACCCTAAACACAATGTAAAGGACATGAACAACTTCCTCTTATTGAAAAATACAATTTTCTTTTTTGAATCCGTATCATTATCTCGTGGTAGGTCTGTGCGAATGTATCATTCTGGCATGCCAATTTATTTATTTTTACGTTCGTGTTTTACCTTCAGGAGGCAAATAAATAGACAGTCAGGGCTGGTGACGCGAGAGGAAGCGACATACAATTATCAGTTAATATATACAAACATTGTTGTACTCTAACAATTTGAAATATGCTCCGCTCATGAAGTACTCGACATATGCATCTTGGCGACAATTGTTGGCAATTATTCTCCTTATATATGGATTCGTAAGGAATAAAACCATAGTGCGATTTACTCGTTGTGACATCTGTTGACATTATATTTTTGCTGGAACCAGTTGATGCTTTTTCCCGTGGGAATGATACTTTCTCGAATGTAAAATACTTAAAGGGGGTATTATAGAGGTTAAGATAAACACAAAACGTCCTATAAACATGGGTTCAAATATGAACGATAACTGAGATATGAACATAAATAAAAAGGCCGCCACCAAGATCAACAAGTTATAATAACTCAGATTCTGTAAAGCCTAGATTAATGAAATTTGGAGGAATAACAGAGTACATAAGACTGTATATACCTTTAAAATTTGATCTTATTCTAACAAGAAGTTTCCAAGTTACTCATTCAACATCATAATACGTACGTGTTCACTTGTGAGTACTAACTAGCACTTGTCACAATTTTGACTGTGTAACTCGGAAACTTCTCGTTGGAATTCAATCAAATTTTAACGGTATACACAGTCTTATGTACCTTGTTATTCCCCCAAATTGCATTAATCTAGGCTTTACAGAACCTGAGTTATTAACTTGTTGATCTTGGTGGCGGCATTTTTATTTCTGTTCATATCTCAGTTATCGTTCATATTTGAACCCATGTTCATAGGACGTTTTGTGTTTATCTTAACCTCTATAATACCCCCTTTAAGTATTTTACATTCGATGTAAATTACCCTGTAGAATGGTTGGAGGCACCCCAATGGGCTCATGCCTTAGCCCTATCCTAGCCGAGGTTTTTCTGAAAAGTTTCGAGGACATCCTCAAAACTTCTAATTTTTACTTCCCAGAATGTTGGTTTAGATATGTCGATGATATATTCACGATATTCGATACAAAAAAATGCGATATCGATACTTTTATCATTCATTTAAACAGTTTTTTCCCCACAGTACAGCTTACTTTTGAAGTGGAAAAAGACCAAAAACTGCCATTCCTTCACGTCACAATCATCAGAAATCTAGATCACCTGGAGTTCGAAGTTTATCGGAAACCATCAAACAGCCTTAATTACATCACCAGCGACTCGAGCCACCCCTGGAACCAGAAGATGTCCACTTTCATTTCCATGTTGGACAGAGCCATAAATATCCCACTTAACGAAGAACGATTCAATCAAGAAATTTCCCTTATTCAGGACATCGCAACTAAGAATGGTTACAGCAGACGCACTATCACAGACCTACTTAGAAAAAGACGGTTAAAAAAATTCATACAGGATATCACCACCATGGAAAAAACCGGGAAAAAGGGAAGAACCATCTCATTACCTCTCAACAAACAACTAATCAGAGGTCTCAGCACAGTTTTTAAGTCTTTTGATATTTCTATTTCTTACAGTAACCCTAACCAAGCCAAAAACATTTTCCCCAACCCGAAAGTCAAAATACCGCCACTTCTCAGGTCAGGAATCTATGTAATAAACTGTGCCCAATACCCTATGCTTTACAAAGGGCAAACGTTGCGAAACATTGAAACCAGATATAAGGAGCATATGGGACACAGGAAGAATGGAAGAAGCAGCCAGTCCTCCGTAGCAAAACATTCAATCGACACAGGCCACGATTTTCCTAGCAACAAGGTACATCTGATAAAATCAATAAACAAGAAACACCTGCTGGATGCTTTTGAAAGCATTGCTATCCAACAATCGGATAGTAATTTATTACTTAACCTAGATAGAGGAAATATCATATGAACATTTGTTTATTTAATTGCGGGTTAGAGAAAAGGTACAAAAATACAACAGTACCCAAAGAGGCCAGTATGGTATAAAGCAATAAGTTTGGCCAAGTGGGCACAATACAGTAATAAAAGTAAAATAAACCAAGGGTTAGAAAACTAAAATAATTAATCAAACATGCATAGGTTAGTAAAATCATAAAGATGGTATGAGCAAGTAGATTAAAAGGCCAATTGAGTAGGCTTAACTCTCGATATAATAGTAAAATTAACTGAAAATGTGAAATAAATCAAAATTATAGAATAAAAACTAAACATTAAAGTAGCAGTCGATTGCAGAGGCACATCTAGTCAATAAAACTTAAAATCTATAAAGAAGAAAAAAACAAATTAAATATACCTAAATATTAACAGAAAAGAGATCCTAACTAAAAATCGTCGTATTGAATAGAATATGCTGAAAACAATAATTACATTCATCGGAAACGAGGATAAGAGGAAAATGACAGGGTTTCCAAAGGCAAGAAGGCCCAGCATTTTATACCGACTGTGAGACACTACAGTTTCGATAATTAAACAAAGAAACTGGAATTTGTATCTCATTTCCTATGCGAGTGCCATAATTATAGCTATCAAGGTAACGCTGAGTCGTAATAGGGGAAGATAACTGTAAAATCGAATTGGAAGTTTTATAAATAAAGGAACATGAATATAAAGAATAAATCTGATAGATTGTAAGAATACATAAGGAAAAAAAGTAATTACATACTGAAGAGGATCGAAAGGGTCCAGGGAAACCATTTCTGTAAATTTAATATTCTTATAAGATTGGTAGATGAAGTAGCACCCCCCCCTTAACATAAACCAGAGTGAATCCAAGAGTAGTAAAGTAAGAGTAATAAAGTCGTGAGATAATACACTGTTTTTATTAGGTTTAAATAAAAATTTATCGATATGGGCACCCCAAGACAGATCTGGTGACAGCGTAAGATATGAAACTTGTAGTGGTATAATAAAAATAAAAACAAAAATAAAATAAAAAGCTGACGTTTCGGATAGAGACTATCCTTTATCAAAGCAAAAACGATAATTCTCTAAATGTAATTGGAATATTAGAGAATTATCCTGAAGTTATGAAAGGAGTATTATAAGACGACTTTATATACAGGGTGTCCGGAAATAAATAGTAAATATTCATACACGTGATAGAACATGTATAAAGAAGCATTTTT
>JAHWFO010026985.1:245227-319866 GCA_023313115.1 Rhysida immarginata
TAATATCTTGACATAGACTATGAGCAATGCACATCAAGGCATACATCCAAGCTGTGGGTAAAACAAATGTGAACAAAACAGACGCCACATAAATGTCCATTGTGTATCAAGACTCACAGCAGGTGTTCAAAGGTCCGGCCATGTGTTTGCACGCACAAGTTATAGCGCCGTAGTAGCGACTCCCATGCATGATGTAGTACATTCGGTTGTTCGCGGATTGTTTCACCTGCCACAGCAATGCGAACGACCAGATCATCAACGGATGGAACAAGTGTTTCGTACACCAGTGATTTCATCTAGCCCCACAAAAAAGTCCAATGGGGATAGGTCAGGTGACCGTGGTGGCCTGGCGATTGGAAAAAAGACCGAGTCGGAATAGACTTGCCAGACAGAGAAAGAAGCAGGAGAATAAAGACCATTGGTAGATTCTATGCGCAGAATCGGCCCAGAAGCCACCAAAGGGAAATAAAAGGCGGGATAATTGACATCTCTTGAACAGATGTGGGCTGCACCACATTGCCTAGTTGCTAGCGGGACGCCAACAATCAGGTAGCGCAATATACTTTAATCCCCCTGTATCTCTGTGGGGGTTGGCTTGCAACACCTTGTTTATAGGAATAAAAATGCTTCTTTATACATGTTCTCTCACGTGTATGAATATTTACCATTTATTTCCGAACATCCTGTATAGTTAGCATAGGGAACAGTAAGAGAATTTTGGCTGAAGAACTAGAAGAGAACAAATGGAAGGACATGAGATGAATTTGAAAACGTGTTGGGATAGGATAGGTAAGAGGACAAATTTGAGATAATAAGAGGGCGGCGAGAAAAATGCAATAGGATAACACATACAAAATTAAAATTACAAAAAAGGTTAGGAATGATAGGGTGTCTAGCAAAATGATTTCGTCAAGTTCCCTGAATTTTCCTTGATTTTCCTGATCATCAAAGCCAAAAAAAAGAGCTATCCTGATAGAATATTATAGACATTGTTAAAATTTTTCAGATTTTATGATTCCCTGACTGTTCCTGGTTACAAAATGTTTTGACAATTCCCGGTCGCTAGTCGCACTGTAAAATAGTAACGCATAAAAAAGGTCACTAAAATAAGATTTCAAAAAGCCTACGAAAAAAAGAGAGTCCAGGGACGGACACAAAATGAACATAGAAGTAGAAAAATATGAAAGAACATTAAACAGAGGAAAAACTGAGAAAAGATAAAGAAAATGAAAAAGGCCCAGAGAGCCTACAACAAATTAGGGAATAGCTGAAATTGGAGATGAATATGGGAAAGGTAACGAGGGAATGGTGCCTTTGCCAATAGGAGTGAGGGAATTAAATTTCCAAATAAGAAAAGACTTGAATTGCTCTCTTTCTTTTATGTTATGGAAGTTACTATGAATAATATAAAGGCTGATGGCCTTAATTTCCATTTCCTCTTAGTTTCTTCACTGCTTATTATTGTTTCCATATTGTTTTTACTTCTCTGTTTTTTATTATTTATATTTATTTTTATTTATTTTTTATTTCTTGTTTTGTTGTCTGTTTTCCCATTTTTATTTTTTTCCTATCTTAATTTCTTTATTATTTTTATTTGTTTATTTTCCTATTTATCTTTTTCGTTGATTATACCTTAATTATATTAGTTTTATCTTTTATTTATTTTTTTGATTTAATATATTGATCCGATTTCTCCCCATTATGTCACACATATTTAATAAGGATTTTTCTTTTACGATCTCCCTAGAATGTATTAATTCTTAAATTAACGATATGTGTTAAACAGCCCAATAAGTATCACTGTTTTTTTTATTTGATTACTCGCAGCATCAATACCAACTTAGCTGGTACATTGGTTAATCTTAAGATTCTTATGTTGAAGCCAAAAATCCTAATATTCACAGAGAGCTGGATCTATGATCACAGCAAAATTCCCGATATTCCTGGCTATCAGACCGTCTCAGTTGGCCGTAGTAATAAGCAGGGCGGAGGTATTTGTGTCTACCTCTCACATTCGCCTCTTTTTCATACCTTCCATGATTTTAGTTTGATTACACCTGATTATGAGGCCTTAACCCTCCTAATTAATAAGAACATAATTATGTCGATTTATTGTCCTCCTTCTGGAAATTCTTCTACTTTTTGTAAGTTTTTAATTTCTGCACTATTTGCCGTTCAAATTTCAGGAAAAACAATTGTTTTAGTGGGTGATTTAGTAAGCCTTCCCCCTCCTTAAATCTTCTTTTGGATACAATTCTTCGTTCTGGACTCTTACCTACTATTTTCTCTTTTTCATAGTATTCTCTCCATCATAATTCTTATTCTGCCATAGATTCTTGCTTTTTATTAGTGCTTTTTGGATTGGGCGATTACCGATCACTTTCTAATGCTTACTATTATTAATGTGTCCTCATTTATTACCACTCGTAATAACTGTTCTTCAAAACTATTTATTCCTAATAGCATTGCAATTTTACAATCCTTCTTCTTCTAACCTATTCTTATAAAGGCCCCAACTCTTCCCACTGCTTTTACGTTACCCCAACTACTCAAGAAGAGCTTTCCGACATTATTGGTCAAATAAGATATTCTCCCATACCCGATCTTCTTGTTTTGGTCCAAAAATCTCATTGCTTATCCTCTGGCTATTATTTTTAATTCTTCTATTAGTCTATCCCCAGGCATTGAAGTTATCCAGAGTGGTCCCTGTATTTAAGAAAGGTGACTCCAGTCAATATCGAAATTACCGTCCCATCACCGCTTGCCAATATCTGCTAAAATATTTGAAAAGGTTTTTTATCTTAGGTTTTCTTATTTTATTTACGAACATAATTTCATTAATCCATGCATGCACGGATTCACTCCAAATCAAATAGCTTGCTATGACCTGCTTGAATTCCTTTCCTCCAAGATGACAATTTCTAAGTATGTTACTTCAATATTAATTTTTTACTAAAGGTTTTGATACAGTTCCCATTCATATGTTACTGTACAAACTTAATATTTTCTATGGAGTTCGTGGTTTGCCAGTTTCATGGCTCAGTGATCTACTAAGAGAGAAAGACGAGACACAAAACCCTGGAATACAATACATAATAGTTATTAAATAAAAATAAAAATAAAAAACAAATGAAAAAATAATTAATAAATAATAAATAAAATAAAAATAAAAGTAAAATAAAAAGCTGACGTTTCGGATAGAGACTATCCTTTATCAAAGCAACAAGGATAATTCTCTAAAGGCAATTAGAATATTAGAGAATTATCCTGAAGTTATGAAAGGAGTACTAAAGGACGACTTTATATATAGTTAGCATAGGGAAAAGTAAAACTGTATCAGCTGAAGAACTAGAAGAGAACATAAAAAACTTTTCGGGAGTTGGAAAAAATTATTACAACCACCAGAAAAATTGAAAAGGGAAAGAAATGTGGATAAAAGTAATGGAATAAAATAAATAAAAGACTCTTTGACCACAACAAAATTAAAAAAGGAAAAATAATACCTTATCCTGTAAGCGCTTTTCGAGGGCGAAGCTCTCATCATTCAGCAGGTAAAAACAGGGAGTAACCAGGAGAAAAACCCGAAGATACTGAATTTAACATCGACAATCGACAATTGAACAGTGAAGTGTACATTTGTTAGGATGGGACGAAAGCAGCGCTTTCACAAAGCTCATCCAACCAGAATAAACTCCAAATAAAATACACTGAGGTAGTCAAGAATCCTAACCAACCCAAGCGGTCTTCCATATTATACAAAAAAGAAAATAAGATTGACGATTGTCAGAAACAAAAAAACAAACGAAATAAAAAAAAAACAAGGAGAAATAAGATTATCACATCTTCCAGTAGTCGGGGAAAGAGACGTTGCTAATATCTTCAAAATTGATGTCAAGAACGTGCCTCGGTTTACGATACTTCATATGCCAGTTCATATTCATTGAGTTCTTCAGTATCCCTTTCACAAGCTTATTGTCGTGAGTCTTCATCTTCTGTATCATAATCAAAAGGAGATCCTGAATAAACTTTCCGATATGGGCCATGTTTAAATCCAAGTGGATGGATTGGTTTTTCACCGTCCTTCTGTCCAGCTGGGCAATGGTCCTCAGGGTAACATTCTGGAATGACTGTAATTCACTCCATCTGGTTTTACAGATAGTCGCCCACGCAGGCATGCCATAGAGGAGTATGGTCCGGATAATCGATTTGTACAGAAGTAGTTTGTTGTCAATACTGAGGGCGCTGTTGCGACCCATGAGAGCTATGATACTGTACTTAGCCCTCTTCGCTTTATTCAGAGCATAGGACATATGCTGGTTCCATGAGAGTCTTGAGTCAATGATAACTCCCAGATACTTGTAGTTGTCCACCCAGTCCAGTTTCTTATTGAACAGAACAAGAGAATCTGAGGGATGCTTGAGCTTCCTATTGAGGTACAAAGCCTTGCACTTTCCGACGTTAAGGTTCAACTTCCAGCAGTTAAACCAGTCTTCGAACTGCTTCAAGGCGCACTGCAGCCGAGTGATAACATGAGCTGGCTGGTGTGCCCATGTCATAATGGCAGTGTCATCCGCATAAAAATACAGATTACAATTGTCGGGTTTCGGGAAATCATGTACAAAGTAATTAAATAGCACAGGTCCGAGGACAGAACCCTGAGGGACACCGGCCTTTACAACACGGGGTGTGGAAAGATCATCTCCAACTTTGGCTTGATAGGATCTGCTGTCAAGAAAGGACTTCACCATCAAAATCAAATCGGCAGGGAACCCGTCTCTGATCATTTTGTAGACAAGGCCCTCATGCCCCACTTGGTCAAAAGCTTTACTGACATCGAGAAATACCACCCCACAGTACCTGGATAGGTTCAGGGGGGTGGTCAGGTCTTCAACGAGCCTCCATATCTGCATCAGACAAGAGTGGGCAGCACGAAAGCCAAACTGCTCTTCCCGAAAAAGGTCATTTGCTAGACAGTGCCGACAAGCTTTTGAGTTTTTCATTCCATCTAGCGTCGCGAAGCTCTTTTATATCCTCTTGGACTCTTCGCACTAGCCTGTTATACTTGGTTTTGAGCCAGGATTCACGATAGCGTTGCCATAGTCTACGAGTCCTGTTTCTTTCAGAAATTAGGCGTTGGATTCCAGAAGTGAGTTGGATTCGATGAGGAGGTTTATTCTCTGATGGATACTTACTAGCTTCTATGGCAATGTTAATACATCTGGTGATGTTTTCAACACGTTGATTGATGTCCTCTGTACAGTAAGCAACGTCGGGTTGGCAGCCATATTCCTTAAGAATATCTTTGTAGAGCTTCCAGTCTTGATGATGTATTAGTTCCTCTCGGAAATTTATGTCGACATTGTCAAAGTTCAACGCCACAGGCTTGTGGTCAGAAGAAAGGTCATCAATCGTGAAGATATTGTACGGTTTGAAGAAACCTTTCAGGAGAGAGATGTCCAAAACGTCACTACTAGGGGAGTGGTCGCAGTAGTAGGTGTCCTCCACAGGTCCAGCAGCGATGATATCATCTCTACCTTGTATGTACCTATAGAGAATCATGCCGTTGTAATTCTGCGTTCTGGAGTTCCAGCTTGGGTGTTTGGCATTTAGGTCACCAGCCAGGACGACTGGAGTGTCACCACTGAAGAGATCATCAAGCTCACTTATGTCAAGATAATGTTTAGGTGAATTGTAGAGCACCACGAACTTCACTTCACCACAGGAGACGTCATTGATAATGATGGAGGCCGATTCCATACCTGCATAAGACTTGGAGACTAATTCTTGGTGTTGAATTCCCTTCTTAATGATGATCGCAGCGCTCCCAGATGCACATCTTGCAGCATTTGAAGCCATTCGATCCTTACGGTACACACAATAGCCAGGTAGCTTGAAGTCTTGGCTTGGTTTGAGATGAGTTTTACAAAGGAAAGCAACGTCGATGTCTTGCTTTAGCAGAAAATTGTGAAACTCGATACGCTTTCGGGGCATCCAGGAATCCTTTGAGAGTATGGCGATTCAATCTACAAACAGCAATAAGTTAGTTAATTCGGATAAAGGGCCAATCAGCGACTCTCAGCTAATTCAATGGTGGGTCAACCTAACCAATCATTGAAACTCCTGTTGAATTGCGTCTGTTCCCTTGTTTATTATTGGCCACTTTTCTCTATATATACCCGCTCCGTTTCTGTTAAGTTCAGTATCTTCGGGTTTTTCTCCTGGTTACTCCCTGTTTTTACCTGCTGAATGATGAGAGCTTCGCCCTCGAAAAGCGCTTACAGGATAAGGTCGTATTTTTCCTTTTGTAATTTTGTTGTGGTCAAAGAGTCTTTTATTGATTTTATTCTAGAAAAGAACAAATGGGAGGACAGGAGATGAATTTGAAGACATGTTGGGATAGGACAGGAAGGAGGACACATAGGAGGTAATAAGAGGGCAGCGAGAAAAATGCAATAAGATAACGCATATAAAACTAAAAATTTAAAAAAGGTTAGGTATGATAGGGTGTTTAGCAAAACGATTTTGTAAAATTCCCTGAATTTTCCTTGTTTTTTCCCGATCATCACAACCAAAAAAGGGCTATCCTGATAGAATGTAATTGACATTGTTCAAATTTTTCAGATTTTATGATTCCCTGACTGTTCCTGGTTACAAAATGTTTTGACAATTCCCGGTCGCTAGTCGCACTGTAAAATAGTACCGCATAAAAAAGGTCACTAAAATAAGATTTCAAAAAGCCTACGAAAAAAAGAGAGTCCAGGGACGGACACAAAATGAACATAGAAGTAGAAAAATATGAAAGAACATTAAAAAGAGGAAATAAGTGAGAAAAGAAAAAGAAAACGAAAAGGGCCCAGAGAGCCTACAACAAATTAGATATTAGCTGAAATTGGAGATGAATATGGAAAAGGTAATGAGAAATTGTGCCTTTGCTAAGGTTAATGCCATTAGGGGTGAGGAAATTAAATTTCCAAATAAGAAAAGACTCGAGTTGCTTTCTTTCTTTTTTGTTATGGAAGTTACTACAAAGAACATAAAGGCTGATGTCCTGTAAAGAGTGGCCAGGGGAATTAAAGTGTTTAGTGACAGGGGTGTCAGCAATGATAAGAATGTCGAGACCGTACTTCCATCCCTAATAAATCCGATTTTCTCTCTAATCCTTTATACGCCTATTTTCTGAACTCCCTGTCTAAAACCGATCCACCTCCCTCCACCAGCTGCAGCTCCTCTGTTCTTGGCACAACCACGGTTATTAATCTTTCGACCACTAAACTTTTGTCTCTCGAAATCAGAACCCTGTCTAAAGGCCTTTCCTTTTGTCCCACTCCTAATACCATTGACACTTTTTATATTTCCTCTGTCGATAACTTCAGCCATGTCCTCAGATCCCATCTATACTTTTGTACTAATCCTTCCAATTCTACTCCCGCTACCAGCTCAACCTTCCATATTCCCAGCGACTAGACCCCTCTTCATGACATCGATCCTGAGTTTGAAGTTTACATCAAGTCCATACAAAACGACATCTTCTCCATCACTAAAAAACCTCTTCCTAACCTCTCCATTAACGAATCCCTTTGTATCAAATGCCTTAGCAGTAACCCTGATATAACAATTAAGCCCGCAGATAAAGGATAGCGCTATTGTTGTCATGAACACTTGACTACATTAACGAAGCTAACAGACAACTTTCTGATATCACGTTTTACAAGAAACTAACCTCCGTTCCTACTGACACGTTCAACAACAAACTTCAAAATACCGTCTCTCAGTTTGAATTCTCTTCCGAAATGGATAATAAAACCCGCGTCTTCCCCCTTCCTGAATTCAGTTCTCCTGGTCGTTTCTACCTTCTTCCCAAAATTCATAAACCTGCCAATCCTGGCCGTCCGATCATCTCTTGTAACAACATTCTCTGTGAGCCACTATCTGCTTATGTTGACCACCACATAAGCCACATCCTACCCAGCCCTTCTTCCTATATCAAAGGCACTAACGATTTTTTCTCCCATATCCAGCACCTTAATGACTCTAATTACGATTTCAAGAATGTCTTCCTCTGCACGCTTGATGTCTCTTCCTTCTACACTAACATTCCTCATGATGATAGGATTAAAGCTGTTTGCAACAGTGTCAAGCTAACAAACCTTTCCAAGTTCCTTCTACTGACACCATCTGCCTTCTTCTTCACACAATCCTCACCTCCAATTTCTTCACTTTTAACAATAAGTATTACATCCGGTCCAGTGGCACTGCTGTGGGCTCCAAAATGGCTCCCAACTATGCCAACAATTTTATGGGGGAGGTGGAAACCAAACTACTTTCCACGTCTCCCTTGAAAAGTATATATTGGTCTGGCTGCGGTATATTGATGATGTTTTCCTGATCTGGCCACGCAAGGAAGACTCACTCTTATCTTTTATCATCGATTCTAACTCCATCCACCCCTCCATCAAGTTTTCTCACAATTATTCTATCATGACAGTTTCTTTTTTGAATGTCTCTATTTCTATCACTAACAATAAATTGTCTACAAATCTCTATAAGAAGCCCACTGACCAACACCAATACTTATACAATGACAGCTGCTATCCACGCCATTGCAAGGATAACATCAGTTTAGGTCAGTTAACTCGATTCCATAGAATATGCACTAACCAGTCTGACAAGGACTTCCATGCTAACCCACTCACTAAAAGCAAGAGGCTACCCCAAATCTGTCATACGCGCTTCTATCTATAAACGTCGCAATTTCCGTTCTAACAACAATCCCAAACCTTCACCAGCCATGGCAATACCTACGTTAGTTCTTCCTTATCATCCAACCCACAATATATTAAAAATGTCCTAAGGAAACATCAACATGTTATTGACAACTCTCCTCTTCTCCATTACATTCTACCAAAACCACCAAAAGTTTCTTTTAAACAGACATTTAATTTTAAAGATATTCAGATACATGCTACTATTACCAAACCAAGAACTTCCACTAAGGGATGTTCTCCTTGCAATGCAAAGCATTGTGGTGTTTGCTATTTTCTTAACCCTGCTACCTCCATTTCCAGCAGTTCTTTACTTTCAAGATTAACCAGAACCTGACCTTCACATCCCACAACTTAATATACCTGGTTACGTTGCAACGTATGCCAGAAAAGTATGTTGGAGACATGGGCAATACCATATGCACCAGATTAGCCAGACATAAGTTCGACATCCTTAGTAAAGCTGACACCCCTGTCACTAACACTTTAATTTCCCTGGCCACTCTTTACAGGCCATCAGCCTTTATATTCTTCGTAGTAATTTCCGCAACAAAAAAGAAAGACAGCAATTCGAGTCTTTTCTTCTTTGGAACTTTAATTCCCTAACTCCTAATGGCATTAACTTTAGCTAGGGTACAATTCCGTCATTACCTTTCCCATATTCATCTCCAATTTCAGCTATTACCTAATTTGTTGTAGGCTCTCTGGGCCCTTTTCTTTTTCTTTTTCTTTATCATTTCTCAGTTATTTCCTCTTTTTAATGTTTTTTCATATTTTTCTACTTCTATGCTTATTTTGTGTCCGTCCCTGTACTCTCTTTTTTCGTAGGCTTCTTTACACTTTTATTTTAATGACCTTTTAATGCGGTACTATTTTACAGGTTGACTAGTGACCGGGAATTGTCAAAAAATTTCGTACTGGAAATCAGTCAGGAAATCATAAACTCTAAAAAATTTTAACAATGTCAATAATATTCTATAAGTATAGCCCAGTTTTTGGCTGTGATATTAGTAAAAATCAAGGAAAATCAACCCCTGAGTGGATGCCCCCTTACCGTGGGTCAGGGGTTTGGGTGCTTCAGGGATTCTGTGAGCTATGCTAGTTGTAGCACGGCTACTTTAGGGTCACCCTTACCAGAAAGGTCATGGTTGAGAAGTGAGACGAAGAGTATCCAACAAACGTATATCTCGGGGGCAGCGCATGCCTTTACCCAGGAGGAGAAACGGGTAAAGCGACAACGGGATCGGGTGCTGTCAATTGGCACTTGGAACTATTCTCCATGACAGGAAAGGAATCAGAGTTAGTGGAGGAAGCCAAACGGTATAGACTGGATATCATAGGTATTACCTCTACGAAACGTCCGGGTTCTGGAACTGTGGACTTAGAAGGAGGGTGGAAGCTTTTCTACTCTGGTGTCGACACTAACATGACTGCCCAGGCGGGAGTGGGGATACTCACAAGTCCCCGGCTGGCAGATTATGTTGCAGATTGGACCCCCTTAGATGGAAGACTGTGTCTCCTGAGGCTTCAGATAGGGAAACGGCCTCTCTCTTTATTCGTTGCATATGCTCCGAATGAAGTCACAGAGTACCCACTTTTTCTAGATGAAGTTGATGGTGCTCTTAGCAGGAGAGGGAGTGCAGATTCTGTCATCCTGATGGGCGACTTCAATGCACACGTAGGGGGTGATGACCAAACGTGGAAGGGCGTGATTGGGAGGAATGGTGACCCCGATTTAAATGCGAATGGGAGGTGCTTGTTGGATCTCTGTTGCAACAATGGACTTTCCATCACAAACACCTTTTTCCAGCACAGGGATGTCCATAAGTATACCTGGTACATGGATGCAATGGACCAGAAGTCACTGATTGATTTTGTAATTGTTTCAGCCGACTTATTCCGATCAGTGTTGGATACTCGTGTGAGAAGAGGGCCAGAACTATCAACTGATCACCACCTTGTTGTCTGCACTTTGCGGTTCTCTGAATCCATGCCAACCAAGCGAAATACTAGGTTCAGACAAACTTGGCGCATCAAATGGGAGGCATTGGAGGACAGAGCTGTGAGGAAGACCTTTGCAGATAACATATCTTCAAGTTTCAAAGAACTACCCAGTGACCGTGGTACTGTTGAAGAGGAGTGGGAGTTGTTTAAAACTGCTGTGATTACTTCGGCTGCATTGTGCTGTGGTCGTAAGCGGCTGAGTGTGGCGCAGGGCAGTGAGAAAAGAACTGCGTGGTGGAACGGTGAAGTCCAAGAAGCTGTCAAGGCAAAGAAGGAAGCCTATTTGCTATGGCTTGCAAATAAGTCAACTTCAAGTCGAGTGCTGTACACTGAGACGCGAAAAGCAGCAGCAAAGACAGTATCAACAGCTAAAGCCAAGGCCTGGGAGAAGTTCGGGGAGAAATTGGAGGCAGACTATGGTTCGGCAAACAAGGTGTTCTGGCAGACCGTGCGCCGCCTCCGTGGAAAGAAGTCTCTTTCATCACAAACTATTAAGAGTTCAGATGGGAGGCTTCTGAAAACGGAGGAGAGCGTATTGCATAGGTGGAAGGAATACTTTGCATCTCTTCTTAATCCGGTGACAACAACTGAGGCATACGAGGTGCACCTTGGAGCGGAGAATAGTCATGGTAGTATCACTGAAACAGAAGTCAGATGGGCAATTAAGTCCCTGAAGACTGGCAAAGCTGCAGGTGATGATGAAATCCGGGCCGAGATGTTAGAGGCCTTAAATCAGGATGCTATCCTGTGGCTGACTCGAGTGTGTCAGGTTGCTTGGATATCTGGACAGGCCCCTAAGCAATGGCAGACAGAATTGTGATCCCTATCTTCAAAAAGGGAGATCAGAGAGATTGCAACAACTATCGAGGCATCTCATTGCTCAGCATTCCTGGGAAAGTGTACGCTAAGTGTTTAGAGAAGAGAAGTCAGGAAATAGTCGACTCCAAACTGTCGAGGGAGCAGTGTGGTTTCCGACCTGGCCGAAGCACGACGGATCACATCTTTGCTCTAAGGCAAATCTTTGAGAAATCTTGGGAGTATGCAAAAGAGGTCTACGCTTGCTTTGTGGACCTCGAAAAAGCATATGACAGAGTGCCTCGGGAGAAGCTCTGGCAAGTGTTGCAAGAGTATGGAGTGGATAAGCAATTACTGGTTGCTATCATGTCTCTGTACGAAAGCTCTGAGATGTGTGTCCGGATAAATGACATTAATTCAAGACCATTCACCGTGGGTGTTGGACTTTGCCAAGGGTGCATACTGTCGCCCCTCTTGTTCATTATCTTTATGGACTGGATAGACAAGGGCAGCCGAGGCGATGAGCGTGTTTGTATGGGCGACTGCCTGGTGGAGA
Organism: Rhysida immarginata; assembly: GCA_023313115.1. Taxonomy (NCBI): domain Eukaryota; kingdom Metazoa; phylum Arthropoda; class Chilopoda; order Scolopendromorpha; family Scolopendridae; genus Rhysida; species Rhysida immarginata. The sequence goes on from JAHWFO010026985.1 coordinate 257,345, forward strand.
GGTTGCTCTTTGCTGACGACCTTGTCCTCCTTGGGTCTTCTCACACGAACCTTCAGCATGCACTAGACCGGTTTGCAGCCAAATGTGAAGAAGCTAGGATGAAGATCAGTGTGGCTAAAACCGAGGTTCTGGTCCTTTCAAGACAGCCTGCTCAGTGCGCTCTCCGTGTTAGGGGAGCCTCATTGAGACAGGTGGAGAAATTCAAGTATCTCGGGATTGTATTCACGAGTGATGGACGGCAGGAGAAAGAATTGGATGCTCGGATCGGTGCAGCTAGCTGTGTCAGACGTGAACTGTGGCGATCCGTGGTAACGAAACGCGACCTGGGTAACAAAGCCAAGCTCTCAGTCTTCAAATCTATCTTTGTCCCCATTCTCACCTATGGTCATGAGGCTTGGGTAATGACCGAAAGAGTGCGATCGCGGGTACAAGCAGCCGAAATGAGATTTCTGAGAGGTGTGGCAGGTGTTACCCTACTAGATAGAGTGTACAGCAGCACAATAAGGAAATCTTTAGGTGTTGAGCCGCTACTTCTCCGCATTGAGAGATCTCAGTTGCGCTGGTATGGCCACGTGATACGGATGCCGCAAACTAGTCTTCCTAGGCAGTTGTTATTTTCCAAGCCGGTGGGTAAGAGACCAAGGGGTCGGCCCAGAACCAGCTGGCTAGACTACATGGAGAATCTGGGTTCGAGTCGCTTGGATATTACCAGGAAGGACATGCGCCTGATGGCGCAAGATCGCGATCGCTGGAGATCCTCCATAGGGCTGCTGCCCCCGCGACCCTAACAGATAAGCGGGTTTGAAAAATAAGTAAGTAAGTAAGTATCAAGGAAAATACAGGGAATTTTACGAAATCGTTTTGCTAGACACCCTATCATTCCTAACCTTTTTTATAATTTTAATTTTGTATGTGTTATCTTATTGCATTTTGCTCGCCACCCTCTTATTACCTCCTACTTGTCCTCCTTCCTGTCCTATCCCAACACGTCTTCAAATTCATCTCCTGTCCTCTCATTTGCTCTCATCTAGTTCTTATGCCAACTGTCTTACTGTTCCCTATAAAAGTTGTCCTTTATTACTCCTTTTGTGACTTCAGGACAATATTCTAATTGCCTTTAGAGAATTATCCTTTTCGCTTTTATTTTAATTTTTTTATTTTATTTATTAATTATTTTGTCATTTATTATTTATTTTTATTTTTATTTAATAACTATTATTTATTGTATTCCAGGGTTTTTGTGTCTCGTCTTTCTCTCATATAGATATCCGTTCATTGTTAGTAGATCACTGAGCCATGAAAGTGGCAAACCAAGAATTCCATAGAAAATATTAACTTTGTACAGTAACAGATGAATGGGGATTGTATCAAAACTTTTAGTAAAATCAATAAATATTGAAGTAACATATTTATTCATTGTCATCTCGGAGGAACGGAATTCAAGCAGGTCACAGCAAGCCGTTTCAACATTCCGATTTGGAGTGAACACATGCTGGCATGGATTAAAAAAATTATGTTCGTAAATAAAATAAGAAAACCTAATATAAAATAAATTTTCAAATATTTTACAAATATTGGCAAAGCGGTGATGGGACGGTAGCTTTGATATTGACTGGAATCACCTTTCTTAAGGACAGGGACCACTAAGGGATAACTTCAATGCCTGGGGATAGACACCAGTAATAATAGAAGACCGACCGACCGACCGGCGTTGCCCGGGATAATTACATTCGTAGGTAAACAGAACAAACTCAAGAAGGTAAATTATGACGCCAAATTTGTTAAATAATAAGTTAATAAATAAAACACAGCGAAGGGCTACTCAGTCTAAGAAAAATCCGAAAAACTGGAATTATAGATGCAATACTGGGACTTGCCTCAGATTAAAATGATATCCATCTTCATCGCTGGGGAACATCACTGGATAGTTTAGACCCAAGTTTTTCTTGCCCTTGACGTAGAAGCTCTTATCTTCTCTAGCTCCATATGAAACTTCCATTGTTCCGATGTTTTCAATGCTGGTATAGCTTTTTCTGTTTTCACTGTAGTGTTTGTTTCCTTTCTAGACGTATAAATTTTTGCCAGACGTCTGGACGTTTGGTAGGGTGCTCAAGGCAGAAGATGTGACTGGTTTGCCTCCTCAATAGATGCTGCCTTGTTTATGTCCTGACACTGCATCTTCATTTTATGCTCTTTATTAATAATTCTTGGAAACGCAGTGCAATCATTGCATTATTAGCATCTCAGTTTCCAAAATATTCACATTCACACAGAATATAGTCAAAATGTATTTTTATTATATATTTGGATCTGCTATGCTACAAAATAAGCTAAGTGATGCCCCGTCGTGGCTCGGACTTTTTTTTTTAATTAAATTTTGCAATATCTTAAAATAAACACATGAAAACGCTTAGAATTAATACAGTGAAAATTCATAATGAAAATTTGAAAATAAAATTTTTAAATGCTCCAAATGAACGGACCTCTCCAAGTATGCCACAGTTAGCCTAAATAATTTCTTAGTTACATACAATCTATGACAAAAGTATAGGAACTCATTGTGTTGCTTGTTTTTAAAAAACGCATTATTGAATATTTATTATTTTTTCCAGATATTGTAAAACTTAATTTGAATTATACATATATAGTTAAAAGAAGAAATAATCACATTAATGTGTTGAAAACCTGAAAATTCAAAAAAAAAAAAACTGGGACAAAAGTATAGGAACTTTCTGAAAATCTTTCTGAAAAAAATGACCCCACCTATATAATATTATTGCATCTGGAACCTACCATTCTAATAAAGAGGATTTTCAATATTTGATGATTTGTGCTCAGAGAACTACATACCAATATTCTCAGCTCTATCTACATGTGAAAAAGGACAGATTTCTTCTTTTACAAAGATGGGAAACGAATTTCAGAAATCGCTTCACTTATACATCGAAGTAAGTGTGTTGTTACGTCGTATTTAAAAGATTCCGAAACATCTGGAGTGAAGAAGAGATCTGGAAGATCGCCTGCAATAAGCAAGAGAGATGCCAGAACTCCAATCCGAGCTGCATTAAATTCTAAAAGTACAGCCAAAGAATTGAAATTCAAGTTGGACTGGACTGCAGTGTACAAACTGTTCAATAGAAAAACCCCTCATATTGTTCGCAAAAAACTGCGCCGAAAACCAGCATTGAAACCACGACATAAAGATACCCGTCGTGTGTTTATTTCACACATGAGTTAGACCAGTGAATGGAAAACGATCATTTTCTCTGAAGAAATTCAAATTACATGATCCTGATGGAATCAGATACTACTTTCATGATTTAAGGAAGGTAGATATACTCTTATTACAAAGTCAAGCAGGTGGAGGTTCCCTAATCATCTGGGGAGCTATTGGTTAGGGGTGAAAGTGTGAACCATAGTTTATGGATGGTCGGATAACATCAAGGGATTATATAGAACTACTGTCACGAGTTCTTCCTTGTCAAGGAAGATCGATGGCGGGACCAATAAGGCAGTTCCAATACGACAATGCTGCCATTCATACTGCAAAGTATGTTACAGAATGGTATGCTCTGAAGAAAATCAAGCTTTTCTAGACTCTAGCCTTATCACCCGATATGAATCCTATAGAAAATGTTTGGACCATGTTGGCAAGAGATGTGTACAAGAATGGCAGATAATTTTCATACACACAAGAACTCAAAGAAGCAATTATTCTATCGTTGCAGAATCTGGCTCAAAACGATATTAAAAACCGAATACATGCCTTGATCAGTGCTCAAGGATCCTATAGGAAAGGTATTACAGTTGAACCTGAATAACTCAAACTCTGATAACTCAAATTCCCGGTTAACTCAAACGATATTCTAAGTCTCATCATCCAGAGCATTTAATTCAATAGAAGATTTACTCATTAAGTCAAACAAAATTTTTAATAAATCCCAGATAACCCATAGAAATTTTGGTTTTAGTGAACAGGTATTCCTAAATTTAAGGAAAACCTATTTAAAAAAAATAAGCTTTGCCTGTTGAAACTTTATTCCATTTTTCAACTTTAATTTTTACATCCACATGACAAAGAAAACGATGCAGGAATCTTTCGCAGTCACTGACAGCCATTGTGAAAATCAAAACTTTGCGCGAACACAAAATTGCGAATCGAGCTTGTTAATAGCGGTCATTCAGTGGGAGAATATTTAGATGTTTTAATTGATGACGATTGCGCGTTCATTTTTAGAGGAAGTGTTCACGCACACCATAAAGTTCATTACATGAATGATCGCAAACGAGTTTTTAGAAGCAGTCATACATTTCTGATTGGCCATTGCCATTTTGATTTCGAAACTTCACTGTCTGATTGCTTTGTCGATATAATTCGAGAAATTTCGAGAAAAAAGTGAATACTCTGTAAAGTTTCAAATATATCATAAATGTCATCAGATGAAAAATAAATGGGTAAAAATCACCAAGAGATGCCTTTCGAAAATTTTTACAAATCGGAAGTAGAATTCGGAAGCGATGCCAAAACCGCATTGGAATTGATTTTGTGTTGGAACGGACAGTATTTTATAGGGTCCATGCTGTATTTGTATATAGATCCCATTAAAACTAATCAAATTCAAAGAAATATTGTGAGTATCATGTAATCTTTGTAGTGGTCATGTAGCCTAGTTTTCGACTTACTGGTTAACTCAAAAACCTGATAAGTCAAAATTTTTATGTGGTCCGCTGACGATTTGAGTTATCGGGGTTCGACTGAATAAAATGTTTATATGAAAGTTCCTATAATTTTGTCGTGGTGTATTTTTAGAATTTTAAGGTTTTCAACATATTAATGAGGTTATTTCTTCTTTTAGCTATACCTGTATATTTCAAATTAAGTTTTACAATATCTGGAAAACATGAAAAATATTGCATAAGGCTTTTTTTTAAAAACAAACAAAACATACTTTTGTTACTGACTGTAATCTTACTTTAGATGTACGCTTGATGTTGTTGCAATTCCCACTCTGCTCTCGATGTCTTGAAACAAATCTTGACTATTCATCACTTTGTGTAGTTTAGCAGTCGCCGATTCCTCCATTGACATGCTACCATTTCCTGAATACACCACGGAGCTAAAGGACTGCTTCCTCTCTCGTCTTTCCACTCTTTCTCAATAGTCTGCTCACTTTCCATTATCTCCAGTTACTGATCATTTTTAAAGATTTTTAAGAAATTATTAAGTACTAGCATAGGTACCCGGCGTTGCCCGGGATAATTCCACTTGGATGTAAACAGAACAATCTCCAAAAATTAAATTAAATTTTGCAATATCTTAAAAATAAACCCATGAAAATGCTTAGAATTAATACAGTAAAAATTCTTAATGAAAATTCGAAAAAAAGGCTCACAATGGCTGGACCTCTCCAATAATTTCTTACTCACGTAATCTTACCTCAGATGTATACTTAGTGTTGTTGCAATTTCCACTCTTCTCTCGATGTGTTGAAGCAAAACTTGGCCATTCATCACTTTGTGCAGTCTAGCGCTCGCCGATTCTTCTATTTACTTGCTTCCCATTTGCTCAATACATCACGGAGCTAACTGTCGTCTTTCCACTGTTTCTCAATAGTCTGCTAACTCTCCATTATCTCCAGTTACTCATCATTTTTAAAGATTTTCATGAAATTGTTAAGTACTAAGAACTCTCTTTTCTAAGAAAAGCCTGAATAACAGGAATTCTATGCATTGTTACAAATTGAAACTTATCCATATTACATCATCATTTTATGTTCATTGTTATAATTCTTGGAAACATTGCTTTAACATTACATCATCATTCTGTGCTCATTGTTATTGGTGAATTGCGCGTTGATACCATTGTTGATGCGAACACAATGGGCCTATTGTTGCACAAACTTTGCCTTGCATTGTTGGTCATGAGATATATATTGTTGGTTCATGCAGTGTGTTTGTGAATTGCGTGCTGATACCATTGTTGATACCTATTGTTGTACAAACTTTGCCTTGCATTGTTGGTCATGAGATATTTCTCATTAATATGCCTTGCCATAACCATGAATATCGATTTTTTATCGATATTTATTATTTTTCTGAAATCTGAGGTAGACAGTGACCTTCCTCATGCTTCGAAGGTCAAGTATGCTAAATTTCATCAAGATCGGAATAAAACTGTAGATTTGTATAAAAAACATACAAACAGACCCACCCACACACAAACATCCTTCTTTATATATATAGACTAAGAACTCTTAATTCTAAGAAAAGCCTGAATAACAGGAATTCTATGCATTGTTACAAATTGAACCTTATTTATAATGCACAAACCTTGCCTTGCATTGTTGGTCTTCAGATATACAGGGTGTATCAGGTTTATGGTCATAAAGTACCTAGCATGATGCTTTGCATGATTACAAACTTAAAGGTACTTATCAAAGATGTCGAAAATTCAAAATTTAAATTGCGTCGTTACGTCATTTATGAACTTTTCGCACCAGCCGTTCATTAAATTCAAAAGGGGCGATTACTATTAAATCAGCAGCAATTGTTGAGATTAAATGACGTTTTCGACAGGTTTTCAGCAAACTTCGCGTGATGTTTAGACCCTTAACATTTGAGTTTTGAACAATTTGCATAAGGAACTTTAAGTTTGTAATCATGTAAAGGATCACGCTAGGTACTTTATGACCATCGAACCTGATACACCCTGTATATTATTGATCTCTGCATCGTGTTGATACCATTGTTGATACCTAATGTTGCACAAAATTTGCCTTGCATTGCTGGTCTTGAGATATTTCTCATTAATATGCCCTGCCATCATTATGAATAAAGATTTATTTTCGATAATTGTTATTTTTTCGAAATTTGAGTTACAGTGACCTTCCTGATGCTTTGAAGGTCAAGTATGCAAAATTTCATCAAGATCGGAATAAAATATAGATTTGTATAAAATACAAACACACCCACCCACAAACATTCTTCTTTATGTACATAGAAGATAAAAGATGGAGAAAACTGAATACTATAGGTGACCCATTCCCTATCCACCAGCATGAAAAATTAAATAAAAATCAGCTCTTAAGAATTCAAGTTTTGAAAATTTGTATGCTCTTATCGGAAATGAATCAATGTGCATTGTGCACAATTAATTTTTTAATAATTATGTTTGAAACAATAAAAAAAATTTATCCATCTGAGAATAACCTAAAAATTTAAAAATTAAAAATAACGTAAGAGCATATGAAAAATATGCAAAAAAAAATAATAAATAAATAAATAAATAAATAAATAAATAAATAATTCTGAAACTAAATTTGAAAATTAAGAATAAAAGAATTAGGAAAAGAAAAACAAAATTTAAAAAAATAAGTCCGATGATTGATGGAGAAAATTACAATAAGTAACATATATAATTTACTTTTGACAATTACAATAATCCTTTTTTAAAAAAAAATTAAAAAGTAGGAAAGAAGAGCTTATATTTAAAAAAATCTGTTCATTGAGCCTCTACTGTGTTTTTATAAAAAAAATTGGTCTTTTAGGTACCCTCTCTGCATGTTATATTAACCAAAATCTCAACCTCAGTATTAGAAATAAAGCTATAATGGTCTCACTGTGGCGGATGGGCAGAGTTTTGAGCAAAGCACAGCATACGTGAAATCACATGAACACCATCTATATTGTGGTGCATAAGTGCACCAGTTTACTAATAATATTAAAATTATTTTTTTTATTATTTTGCTTTATATTTGCTTATGTCGCTAAAAACATCGTTAAGATGCAATTAATGTTTTTTTGTAAGAAATATTTTTTCTTGCATTCGAAATCCCTGCTTGTGGCAGTGCCTTGTTTTAACCTGGCAAAGCAACTTTGCATTGTTCAAAAATTAAGCAAAAAACTGCATGATGAAACAACTAATTCGGATGGAACCTCTAATCCACAAGGAGATTTGAAATACCAGATTCCACAGTTTTTTGCTTAATTTTTGTTCAGTATGGCTTCTCGGCCTATTATGAATTTATTTTTTAAATTTAATTTACAGGTAAGGTTACTTAGAGCAGATATCTATTTTCTCATCCAATGCCGTAAACTTAATGTATTTCCAAAATTTATTTCCGAATTTAAGAATAAGAATGTTAATTCTAGAGTTAAAAAAGTTAAAGAATTTGCGAAATGCAAGTGGTTGGACCTTGAATTTCGGTATCTGTTCAGCCAACTTTCTTCCAAAGAACTTAAGGCCTATAACTTACATTTATTTTTAAGTAATTCTTTCAGTTATAATTTCGAATGGGATGCATTATTAAACAAAGTTAACGATGTCAATCAAGAAAATAAGAATATAAGGTTTTCATCTTACAGAAACTTTTTGCATTGTTGCCTGCTGTTCCTATTCCTGATGTGATATCTTGATAATTAATGTCAAGAAACTTATATTATACTAAGGGATAAAGAAGAGGCAGGCGTAAGATAACAGTAAAGTTTAATGTAACAACTATAGAGCAACAAATACAAGGAATAAATTAAAAGAACAATTTCTTGGCTAAATTGACATAATCTTAATAAATTGACTATTCTAATGGGAGGAACGTAACTGCCCCTAATATATAAATGTTCTTATCACATAGGGTAAAGTTTTCTTCCATCACATGTTCTTTTCACAAAGTCAAATGATTTCAAATTAGAAAGTTAAACTGGCGGTCTAAAGTCTGGGACGCGGATTGGACTGGACACGTTCACGCAGCACGACTAGGCAGTGGGTAATGCAAGGGTAAGACGGGTACATACGTTTAGAAGATCTGGGAGATGAGGCTTCGAAGGCTGGCAGACATCGTCTCTCGTTATTCCTTAGCTGGATTAGACTCCAAATGAATTTCCCTCCTCAATATCCCTCCTGCATTACCCTGCAGTCCCTTCGCGTCATCTCATTCCTGATTGGTTGTGCTCTAGCCAGCTCCAATCGCCGCCTGGTGGTTGTTGCTGGAAATTCCCACAACTCTGCTGAAGCTCCAAGTGGAAGTGTGGGGTCTCACATCCACTTGCAGGGGCGCCGATATTAGGAGTCAAATGCTAATTGGCATTCGCGGGACCAAATGAACCTCGCGCCTTTCTTGGTTAGGTTTGTTAAAGGACATATTGTCTTAGACATGTCTTTAATGAATGGCCGATAAAAGTTGGCTGCTCCAATAAATAAGCGCACTTGTTTTACTGTTCTTGGAGTCTCAAGTTTAGCTATCACCATGACATTTTCGGGATCAGGGGAAAGGCCCTCACGCGAGATTACATGTCCTAAATATAGCACCTTGGTCATCATTACCTTACACTTTGAAGGCTTCATGATTACATTGTTCTCCCTAAAGATTCCCAATACCCATCTAAGAACTTCCAGATGTTCCTCCGCAGTTTTGGTGTAGCTGAGAACATCATCTTGGAAAACATGTATGTTCTGGTACAATCTGTCATACAGAAGATCAGTCATGAAGGACTGGAATGTATGAGCAGATTTCTTTGCTCTCTGAGGCATATGCATCAACTGATTCTGGTTCCCCAGGGTGTCTGGAACGCAAAGCAGTGCCTAAGCTCCGGTGCTATGGGTAATTGGTAGTACCCAGAATTCAAGTCCAATATGCTAAAATAATTTTGTATTCATGCAGGTCATTTAATATGCCGTGAATTATGGGTAGGCAAGGGCCATGGTGACACTGTTCACCTTGCACAGGTCTAGGGTGACGTGTATGTCACCGCTATCTTTCCGGACCATATGGATGGGTGAGTTCCATCGCGAACGGCTTGATTCGATGATACAAAAATGTAAATAAGAGTCTATCTTGTCTTTTAGTGCATTCAGATGAATCTTGGGAATGGGTTACTGTCTTACGAATATAGGACGAGAATGATCAATTTCAAACTTGACCACCACATTAGTGACCCCTGACAGCATCTCAATTTCCTCAGCAAAGTTTTCCATGTGATAGGTCAAGAGCTCATCTAGCTGTCTTTTCATATTGGAATCAAGATCACCCTAAGCAATCCGGTCAATGACCATGTTCTGCGCAGTGACAACTTCCTTACCCTGGGAATCCTTGAATTGGAACTTAGCCATGTTGATGAGATCGTTCCCCAAAATGCCCTTGTATTGGCGTTCTTTAAAGTCGTGAACCAGAAACCGGCGATTTTTAAAGTGGGTTTGCCCTATGCGAAAGTCAGCCATTACTATTTGGCTGATGGAACTGGAATTGTTTATTCCAGACAGGATTATGTTTTTGGGGATAAGCATCGCTCTGTTTCCCAATTGTTGAACAGTGTCCTTATGGATCAGTGAAATTTCACTTCTGGTGTCGATTATCATGGGGAAGCCATGTCCCCTATCCATACTTCTAAATAAAATAAATCATTATTCCCGCATTTCGCTAGCACTTCATTGGAGAGGTTGCATGTGGGCCAAGATGTGGCTGCCTGCTTGGCCCGTTCTAGTTTAAAACACAGTCATATGACATATGTTGCAGGCTATTACATTTCCAGTAGCGTCCTTTTTGTGTTGACTTAGACTTATTTCGCGGCTGTTCCTTTTGTTTTTTTTCTAATGAGGTGATCTGTTTCTTCATCTCCTCCATCTGTGCTTTTTGTGTCTCAATCATGGTCTTGTGTTCAGGCATATGATCTTTCATCATGGCAGTAAGGTCAGTAGATAATTTTTGAATTTCCGATCGGAAATCAGCATGACTTGCCTCAGCATTATTAGCGCAAGTCTGTGTATGATTGGTTACGCCTACATTTTCAGCTTCGATTGCATTTTCAAAGGATTCTGGGTTTTTCACTAGAAATGTCATTCTAAGTTCTGGGCGGACATTCGTTTTCAGGTTCCGAAGGAGAGTCTGATCTTTACGAGCACTAAAGCCTTCATCCGCCTTTGCCATATATCTAAATAGGCGACGCAAGCGATTTGCATATTGATGAACATTCTCCCCTACCCTTTGCTTTGCCCGATAAAATTCTAGTTCAGCATTCTCTGAATGTTCCGGTTTTAGAAAAAGTTCAATAAGGAGTTGCTACAGTTCTGCATAGCTGCTACATTCTGATAACGCATGTTCATTATAACATGTTGCGGCCTTGCCTTTCACTTTGGAATGAACGACAGTCAACAAGACAGATTCTGGCCACCCTGCTATCTGCGCGACAGCATCTAAAGCATCAAAAAATGCAACCGCGGTGATGGAACCATCGTCCCCGGAAAACGTGGGGATCAAATTCCTGAACCCTACAATAGAGTCACTCTTAACAGCCATTGGAGAATCATTGCGTTCGTTACTAGAAGAATTGAGTTCGGGCACCATTATCATATCTTGATAATTATAGTCAAGAAACTTATATTATACTAAGGGATATAGAAGAAGGGGTTATATTATACTAAGTAAGATAACAGTAAAGTTTAATGTAACAATATAGAGCAAGAAATACAAGGAATAAATTAGAAGAACAATTTCTTGGCTAAAATGACAATCTTAATAAAGGAACACAGCACGAAAAGTATCTTGTGTACTATTCTCATGGGAGGAATGTTACTGCCCCTAATATATAAATGTTCTTATCACATAGGGTAAAGCAAAGCCAAACGATTTCAAATTAGAAAGTTAATAATGCCCCCATGGTGGTCTAAAGTCTGGGACACGGATTGGACTGGACACGTTCACGTAGCACGACTAGGCAGTGGGTAATGCAAGGATAAGACGGGTACTTACGTTTAGAAAATCTGGGAAATGAGGCTTCGAAGGCTGGCAGACATCGTCTCTCGTTATACCTTAGCTGGATTGGACTCCGAATGAATTTCCCTCCTCAATATCCCTCCTGCATTACCCTGCAGTCCCTTCACGTCATCTCGTTCCTGATTGGTTGTACTCTGGCCAGCTCCAATCGCCGCCTGGTGGTTGTTGCTGGAAACTCCCACAAGTCTGCTGAAGCTCCAAGTGGAAGTGTGGGGTCTCACGTCCACGTGCAGGGGCACCGACATCAGGGGAGGCGGATAAAAAAGTCGCCACTCGTTGCGATTGACAAATGTCACACTGAGGTCGTTAACCCAATTAACAATGCATATTCATTATTTAAAAACGTGTCTTCACACACCATTAATAATGACAAAATGAAAGTACTAGAAAACGTTCTGAAATCCTCTTTTTCCAATACACGTAATCCACTCAAACAGTTGATTGCTAACATCGCAACTGGCATCCAATATTTGGATGATTCAAACAAGGTATTCATTCGAAATGCTTGCAAGTTGCAAATTGAAGGCAGTTTAGCCGATAGGAAATATTCCCACTTCCAATCCATAAGATAAGAATACAATATTATTAAAGGCTTAAAAGAAAAAAACTGTTTTTACCTTAAGGCCGACAAAGGCAACACGGTTGTCAATTTAGACAAACCGGGCTATATTAGTAGAGTAGAATCCCTAATCAACAGTGACCCCCTACATTAATGTCACCAAAGCTCCGTTACCTCAGTTTGTGAATAAAGTTCACAAAGCTATTAGAGATTGTCCTTTACTGATTCCGAAGAAAGTAGCACCTAAGTTTAATGTTCCTAATCCTTGCCTTCCAGATTATATTATTGGCCTAAAACCCATTGTCTCCAACATCAATTCTCCCAGTTACAAGTTATCTAAGTTTCTTACTAAGGAGTTCGGAAAATTTAATCATAAATTCGATAGATTCTCAGTGAAAAACAGCTTCAAATTAATTTCGAAAATCAAAGATATTAAAATAAATGCAGGCGAAATACTGGTCTCCTTCGATGTTTGTTCCCTTTTCGCTGCGACGTTGAGTCCATTGATTACACAGCTGCTGAATCGAAACACAATTACAGTTAATGGTGCACGCCAGCTGCGACGTATTGCTCGCCGTTCCCAAGTTCACGGTCTCTAGAGTTGCACAATTCTCCGTGATACATTTCTCAGTAGAACACAGACTCCCAAAAGAACAGGGCATTGAACTCGTATGAAAATTCGCCTGTCCTAAAGTCTATTGTACACTTCTCGTGCAAGGGGACTCATGCCCTGCGTCCATCTCGGTCCGCTGACTCGTCCTCTCTCCCGATTTTCTCTTTCGCCCTTCTTCCTCTCTAAAATCGCGCTATTGCGCACATCGACATCGCTTCCGTCAACAGGCTTTTTGCCCTGCTATCTATTGTCACGCTTACGCAGTAAGCACATGTTTGAGTTATTAATATTATTAATACTATTATTATTGGCAATAGATGACGCCTGTGACTGCTCGCTGGAAGCAGACGCTAAGAGTTGCAGGGTACCCCTAATGCGCTCTGCTTTGTTCACAACTCTTTGTGACATGCTCGCGCTGGCCGATCGCAGTTTCACCTGCGATAAACAATTATGATTTTCCCAAAATATTTTAGCTCTGCGCTTCCTGCGCCCAGGATTTTTCACATCTTTTATAGCTTCATACCCCTCTTTGTTAGCCCCTCTTATTAACCGATAGATATGCGCTAAAGGCCAATGGGTATGCCTCGATTCCACCCCTCTGCATGGGCGTTTTGAGTTCAATGCACTATGCTGTGAGCGCTGGAATTCACCTTTACGAGTATTCCCATATTTCGAAGTGTGAATGTCATCCTTAATTAATCTATTGCTCCCCTTCGCAAGCCGCTGCATTGTGGTCGTATTCTTATGAAGGCGACCACTGTTTCCTTGTTTATTGTTGCTTGTGTCGTATATATCTTTCGTAGGTGGCTGTTCACCTTTCTTGACTCTAGCCGCTTTAGATTTATTACAATTAATTCTAGAGCGGTCTTGGTAACTGGGCATGGATGGCAATGGCCGTTTATCCTGGAAATTACATCGCCAACTGCCGCTTGAAATTCGATTACGAATTCCTGCTTTCTCTTTGTGTACCCTATACCAAGATTTATCTGAAAGAAGGGACAAAATAGGAGTAGCCAACTCACTGGAAACGACCGCATCATTTTTATGAATATATTTGGTCTGCCTTATATTTTTACAATACTCTTTTCCAAAAAAGTTGGGACCGTGCAAAATATATAGAAAAAACAAAAAGGGATGATGTAACAAAAATTTCTCGCGAATACAAAATAGCCGATACGTTTATGAAATGACATAAATATACTGTGTGCACCAAAACATTTTGTATCGTGGCCGGGACGTTCATTTTGAATGGGGGTGTTGCAACACGTTCCAAAATAGTAGGGACATACGTTGTAGAAAGCGCCGTTAGTAGTGGAACCTTCCGAATTGTTCGGGAATAATCTAGAATGATGACGTCGTACTACATTCCGTATAGGTAACAGTTGCCATCCGTCGTTCAGGTAACTTATTCGGAACGATGGGTCGAGGCAAGCCAGTTAGCGAAGATCTTCGTGTTCGAATCATTCAAGAATTCACAAACAACGTTTCTCAGCGTGCAATAGCCAGAAGATTTAACCTGTCATCATCTACAGTACATAATATTATCAAGCGCTACCGAGATAGTAGTGAGATCACAGTTCGGAAAGGCCAAGGTAGAAAACCTATTCTGAATGCTCGAGCTCTTCGGATTCTCCGACGTCACTGCATCATGCATAGGAATGCTGCGATTACGGACGTAGCCACGTGGGCCCACGATTTCTTCAGGAAGCCATTATCATCGAATACTGTACGCCGGTGCATCCACAAATGCAAACTTAACGGAAGCCATACATCAACAAACGACAGCAACGTCGCCGTCTGATATGGGCTCGAGCCCATCGCAATTGGTCCCAAGCACGCTGGAAGAACATATTGTGGTCCGATGAATCAACCTTTACGATTGTTTCCGGAAATAATGGACGCCGTACACTCCGGACCAAAGACGAAAAGGATATTCCCGCGTGCTACAGGCGTCGGTACAGAAATCACCGTCTGTCATGGTCTGGGGCTGTATTAGTGGCCATGGAATGGGAGACTTGCACATCTGCAATGGCACCGTCAATGCTGAAGTGTATATACAGATCCTGGAACAAGCTATGGTGCCATCTAAGAGGCGCCTGTTTGGATGACGTCAGTGTATATTTCAACAAGACAACGCCAGACCGCATGCAGCGCGCATAACTTCTGCATGGCTACGTCGGCAGCGCATTTGTATGTTGGATTGGCCCCCTTGCAGCCCGGATCTGTCTCCTATAGAAAACGTTTGGCGTATTATTAAACGAAAACTACGACAGCGATGACCCGGACAGTTGAACAGCTGAAAACCTATATCCAACAGGAATGGGACAGAAATCCGGTTACGGTGTTAGAAAGATTGGTGTCATCGATACCCAGAAGATTACAGTGTGTCATCAAGAGGAGAGGTGACGCCACACCGTGGTAAACACCGTGCTGTCCCAACTTTTTTGGGAGTGTGTTGCACGTGCCAAACAGGAAAACCACCTGTATCTTTCGTTAAGCATATAAGATATGTGATCCCATGCCTAATTTATCGTTTATGTATTGTAATGCGTTGAAATAAACGGCAATACAATAATCCAAACAAATGTGTTGGAGTTCTTCTTATAGGTTGCACTGTCCCAACTTTTTTGGAAATGAGTATTGTACTATTAACTCGTGAATACACAAATTTATGAGCGGAGGCTTGAAACGCGTTCTCCCGACTTAAATTTGTTGCCGCGTCTAGAACTGCTCTATAACTGCGCTTCTCAACCCTCGTTTGAGACCCTCGTTTGGCACCCTTTTTCTACCGTACTTTCGCTACTACTGACATCCAGTTCACTGGTTTGCGTCCCTTTAGCAAGGTGCCCCGGAGCCCCTGGGCACTTTTGCTTACTGTCGGTCTTGGTCTTATCCTCTAAGATCTTTTCTTCCAAGGCTTCTATTACCGTCAATATTGCCCGTAATAAATCTAACAAATCGTAAAAAATCTAACAATTTTACCTCGGACTCCATGGTTTGACAAACCTGTTCTTCGGTCACTTTCTCTGTAAGGCTCTTGCTCTGAGGTTTATACCTTGTGGAGGGCTTAGGATTAGGAACATTCCGAACCCTGTCCAACTCCGCTTTACCTCGATCTATGCCCTCGGAGGCGACAATTAGAGAAGTCACCTCGATCTATGCCCAATAGGCTTCTTGCCTGCCATCTATTGCCACGCTTATGCAGTAAGCGCATGTTTGAATTATTAATATTATTAATAATAATATTATTGGCAATAGATGACGTCTGTGACTGCTCACTGGAAGGAGGCGCTAAGAGTTGCAGGGGACTCCGAACGCGCTCCGATTTGTTCACAACTCTTTGTGACACTTACTCCGTTCATTGCTAATCTCTTTATGAGTAAATTCGAGAATCAATTAGCTACAACCCTCTCTTATTTCCCCCGTATATGGTGTAGATACGTGGATGATATTTTCGCGGTTTTTGACACGAATCAAGGCGATATTAGCTCTCTTCTTAGTGACTTAAAAAAGTTTCCTACAATCAATTCACACATGATGTTGAGAGCATGGACGCCTTCCTTTTCTTGATTTAAGCATTATTAGGGTTAATGATAGGTTAGACTTTGACATTTATCAAAAACCCACCAACAAGCATCGCTACATTATGAACGATTCCGTTCCTTGTGCTAGCCATAAACACGCTGCCTTCCAGGCTATGATCCACCGCCTTCTTAATGTTCCATTATTCGACTAAAGATACCAAACTGAATTGAGTACCATTAAATCTATAGCAAGGTTGAATGGTTTTTCCTATAAAATTGTCGATAACTTACTCCGTAGGTATAAGCTCCTTTTAAATAGAAAGGATTCCACTTAGTTAATTCCAGAGACAAGCCCTAAATTTATTAGTATTGCTTATGATCCGCACTTAACTAAGGGCCTGAAAAAGATTTTTAGCACTTGCAATTTAAAGTTTGCATTCAAAAAGTGGGCATACTATGAAAGCACTCTTAGGAAATCCTAAAGATGCCATCCCACTTCTGGAAAAGTCAGGAATCTATCTGTTTCAATGTGATTTTTGTGAGAAGAATTATGTTTGTCAGAGGTCCAGAAATATTATTAAAGAGCATTTAGCTCATGTAAAATATGGCAGCATCGCCAAACATGTTTTGGACACAGGTCATGGTATTAGATCAGATAATTAAGTTACTTAGATCTGTCAATTCAAGAAATCAATTCAACAGCTTTGAGAGTATAGAAATCTATAAAAGGGATTCTAAAAATTTATTAAATATGGACAAAGGGCCGATCCCAAACTCTGATATGTTTGATTTATTGAATGGAATCTGTTTTTTTTTTCTCTCTTCTCTGACAAGGTATCACCTGTTATTTTTTTGGCCCACTTTTTTACTTGTCCAATAAGCGTTATTTCCGCCTAACCAATGGGAGATTTTCTTTTCAATTATCCCTCCCCCCACCTTGTCTATAAATTTCTCTAGCATTAAGGTTGCTTTCTTTAGTTGCATTTTGTCCCCCTCCGCAGAAGATGGCTACTTGGTAGCCGATATACATATCCGGTATTTGAAATCTCCTTGTGGATTAGGGATTCCCTCCAATTTTGGTTCGCATTGTTAAGCAGCGAGTTTACGAGCCTGAACGAGGCTTGGAAAATCCTGGACGGACCTCATATGTTTCAGTATTGAGATGCCAGCCTTCATTCTGAACATTGTTTTTTTTAATCTTGAGTTCACATATTTTTTTTTTATCTAATTGAGAAATTCATTGTTATTCTTCATTGATTATATTGCATGATGATACCATGTAAATTGTGAAAAGATATTTAATGCTATTAATCTTGTCAACATGATTTCTACTATGAATCGCCAGTAATGGTGAGGTTTAGCTGTAAATTTTGTAACTTTATTGTTTACTTTAATCAGACTCTAAGCTTTTAGTTATTTCTAGTTCTTCATTTAATGAGTCTGATATATTGTAAAATAAAATAAAATTGAAATACTCAGTGTAGGCATTGTTATAGAATTGTTCCCTTTTGTTCTCGGAGAGCAGTTATGGCTTGTTGAAGTTTAAGCAAAAGGCCTTGATTACTGGCATGTATTTCTTTTATTAATGTTTTTATTTGCAAGCTAGCTGTTGCCGTTAATTAAATATGTTGAATAAAAGGTTACGGCTTATTGTCCTTGATTTCTTGGCTGTATACTATTTGATTTTGTAGCTATATTCCAAAATTTCTATTTCCCCTTAATGTTTAATTTTCTTTGATTTTTTTTTAATATATTTTTTTTTACTTTAGACCTAAACCCACTGAATGGAACAGTTATTTGTTGCTCATTTACAACAACATCTATGTGAGGTTTATAAAATCCTGCTTTAAGCAAAGTTTTTTTTACTTATTATAGGGTGTTTCAAAATAAATTACGGGGTTTTGATGCTTCGTAGTATTTATTACAATTAACTTCTAGTTATAAATAATCAAATGAAAGAGCAACTCAAACAGTTTTTCCTACAAGTGTTTAATGTGAACACCATTCGTCACACTGCACAGATCAAGTCGATAGGCGAGTTCTTCCCAAACCTTGTTCAGTTTGTCTATAGTAATTGTTGCAACAACTACTTCAATCCTGTTTCTTAAGTCGGGTAGGTCGGCTGATCAACCAACTTTGGGGGTTTATACAGGATAATGTGTATGTACCTCCGCTACCAGCTGACCTACCCGAACTGCTTCCTTTAGGGTTATTGCGGCACATTAGAATACAATGTATTATAAGCAATTTAATTTCGCTTATTTTAGTAAATGTAAGGTCAAACGGACTACTTTAAAAATGTTTAATGATTATGATCCAATTGTCTCTTATGTTCAGCAATTGTGATGGGTTTAAGATCTTGTGAAATGGCTCGCCGTTTTGTGCTGTCATTTATTTATTAAACACAGGGTAATTTAAAAA
This sequence comes from Rhysida immarginata, assembly GCA_023313115.1. Lineage (NCBI taxonomy): Eukaryota > Metazoa > Arthropoda > Chilopoda > Scolopendromorpha > Scolopendridae > Rhysida > Rhysida immarginata. The sequence continues at coordinate 276,227 of JAHWFO010026985.1, forward strand.
ATAAGTTATCTTGCCCGCAATAAGGGTATAAGCAATTCCGGAACTTAATCTAGAAGACGTTTACCCCACAATATACCAGTATAAGGTGATTAAAATTAAAGCATCCCTCTTAGAGCCCTGTAGTGGCATGGTGTGATGGACCAAATGGTTTCAAAGTTGGAGATATGCTATTCAGGGCATGGGGAAGAGATACTGATAATAACATGTCATTTCCCCAAAAAACAACCAGGATGAAATGTGGTACTGCCAACGACTACAATTTTAGCACCAGTTGGCCAAAGTGTCGGGTAAAATGTTATTCATTAAAAAAGGAGGTCCATTACACCTAGTAGTCATCGGTGATGGAGGACACTCAGAGCAGATGTTCAATGTGGCCACTGTCCTCCAGGGCCAACATTCTCATAAGTTGTTCGGAAGAGATGTTCTCTGCATGAAAGATGATGCTGTTCTTTAACTCTGCCAATGAATGAATGCCTCAACAATAAACACGCTTTTGAGATAATCTCAAAACCAAAAGATGGAGGGGTTAAATAGAGCCACGTTGTAGGGAACGAACGGCTGATGACTCTCTCTTCAGAGAAATGTAGTGCAGCAAGTGTTGAACATCACATCCAATGTGTGGGGATGCACTGTTTGAAGAGGGAGCGGTAGGCCGTTTGTGGTCTCTGATGAACTTCTGCGCTTGTTTCTTAGCCTGAGAAAAATCTTGCTGGATAATGCTTCCACGACAATGAAGAGATCAAGCATGAAGTTGAAATGTAGTTCCAGCAACAGGCGTCAGAATATAAGTGGACTGTGTGATACAGAAGCTAGTACTTACTGTTAGACTTAACGCATGTTTGGACGATGGCAGCAATGTCGTCGAAAAATAACCCCTGTATCACTTAAATAAGTTGTAGTGGACATTTTGTCAAATAAACATTTTTTGAAAAATGATTTCCTTAGCACACCCTCTTTGTTGAATTTGTGGGATGAAAAACTGTTGCAACATGTCCAGATGTCGAGCTACATTCAATAGAAACGGACAGATGGACATTGTGAAACCAATAAGTAACCGATTGTTTACAGGTTCATGGTCAAGTTGGTGTGACGTATCGAGAAAAAAAGGAAGAGATTCTGTTTCCAATGAAATCCGGCACACGTTGAGTTTTCTCTCACACAATAATAGGTTCATGAAATCGTCAACAGAAGTCGCTGTCCTCAATTGAGTTTCTCTACATAAGTAGTTCCGGTTGGGGGAACAAAAAAAAATTGCGACGATAAGAGGTAGTATTTGCCTTTGAACTTCCAACATATAACTGCATTAAACAAACGTAAACCTTTCCAGCTAATAACTGTTCATCTCTCAGGTGAAGCATTTCATTATTCGCACAATAAAAAGAAAAGTAGCTTATGCGTTCTATTTGTTCAGACTTCCATCCGTCTGTCTGTGGATACAATTCCAACAATGCATTCCATTGGAATGGGGAGCGCGCGTATAGTGAATTGCTGGAAGAGACGAATCGCCTTGCATTGGGTAAAACACGCGCCGAGAAGGAGCGCGTGCATGATGCACGTGATTGACTATTATAGAAAGGGGATATCGGTGCCTAAACCAAAAGAATTTCTTTATTCATAGGGAGCTTATTATTTAATACGATAACTTGAAAACGAATTAATCTTATCACATTCTCTTTTCACCAATCCATATGGGGTTCATGCTCTGTCCCATATTCAATCCATAAATTGAACAAGTTTGAATGTGAGATAGCCGGAATAGGTACAATAGCACATGCTCTAATGGGACTATTATGATACCCCCTTAATGGCCAGTTATGGCATGTAATATATTTAACAACTTGTAACGACAAATCATGAACGAATATAACGAATACTTAATGATAGCCGAAATTTGTTTACATGCCCTACTGATACCATATGTCACCTTTAGAACTTTCAAATCTAAGATATAGCATGTAATGTATCAAACATCCCAGAACAAAATGTCATGAATAAAAATATCAAGTAATTAATGACTATTGGAATTGGTTTTGTAGTACGTGTTCTAATGATATCATTTGGTATCATTGGAACGTTCCATTTTAAGACAGCATGTAATATATCAAACAACTCGTAACAATGTTTCATGAATGAATATAATGAATAATTAATGATAGTGGAATTAGTTTAGTAATACGTGCGCTAATCGTACCATATGGCACTGTTGGAATTTTCAATGCTAAGGTATGGCATGAAATATATCAAACCACTCATAACAACGTGTCATGAGTGAATATAACGAGTAATTAATGAAACTGGGAATTAGTTCAGTAGCACATGTCCTAATTACCGGGTGATCCAAAAGTGTATTACATTTTTTTACATTGTTAACAACATTTTCAATGTTTGCTTTCCAGCAATTCAATGCTTTCATAAGAATCACGAGGCACGCGCAAACAATTGTTTTGCTAAAGAATTCGTTACGGCAAAACAATTATTAGTATCATGAAAAAATGTAACACGCTTTTGGATCACCCGGTATAGCACATGGTATCATTGGAACTTTTGATGCTAAGAAATGGCTTATATCAAACAACTCGTAACAAAGTTTCATGAATGGATATAATGAGTAATTAATGACAGCGGAAATGAGTTTAGTAGTACGTGTCCCAATCGTACCATATAGTACCACTGAAACTTTCAATGCTAAGATATGGCATGTAATATATCAAGCATCTCGTAACAAATGTCACGTGAATATAATGAGTAATTAATGATAGTAAAAATTAGTTTAGTAGTACGTTTCCTACTCGTATCACATGTTACTGGTGGAACTTTCAATCTTAGATATCAACCAATTTCTTACCAGTTGTTAGATCTATTGTTATCCATAGTTTAAAGGACAACTCTACGCAAAAATTCGATTATAATTTTTTTACAGAATATCAATCTTTGATATAAATATAACATGATTCCGTTGAAATTTTTAATGTTGGTCCATAATTTCTATTTAAAAAATGCTTTGAAAAGCGAAAAATAGCGCGTTTGCACTTCCCTCGCGCCGGCCATTATTTTTGCGGAAGTGACGTAGTGCGAGGTTAGCTGCTTGGGTCGATTTAAAGTTTTAATGCTAATCCCAGTTGTTTGTAAGCTTCCACAGCGTGATTTTTTTAAGTAAAAAAAACTAGAAAGAGTTTCCAAATATTACTTTATTATAATAACATAAATGTGAATCTCCTTTTTGAATGAAAAAAAGATAAAACTAAAATAAAGTAAATAAATGAAGGGCACCAATGTAAGTTCTAATGAAGGACGGAATTAAAAAAGGTGATTCACAAGTTATTGAAATATTAACAAACCACTCCTTTTATTATACAATAATTATTTTGGTCATTTTAATTCATTTAATGCACTCTATGTAAATGAATATTTATTGAAATGTGTGTAGCTTTTAAAGCGAAGTCACGAATGGATGATTTTAAAAAATGAGATGTTACATGAATGACACTGAATGAATTTTGAAACTTTTTTTAGTTTGTTTACTAAAAAATCAAACTATGGAAGCTTTCAAACAATAATTAATTCTAATTATTTCTCTAATTCACTATGTTGACATGGATTTTACCGCCATGCCCCAGCATTAAAAATTAGCTCTCTCTCTCTAACGTCTCCTGATATTTTCTCACTGAGTATATATTTACAACCAATCTTCCTGAATGGTAAATCGCATATTCGTCATGCCTCATTCTTATTTAGTATTTGGCTATAAGAATAGAAGTAGTAATAATAATTTATCATTTCTTCAGTTTCCTAGGTAAGAATTAGGAAGAAATGGATAATTTTTGATCGAAGAGATGACTGGCTTCCGAATGTTTGACTAAGACCCCATTAAAATTATATTAGGTAATCTAGTTAAATAAGTATATGGTGCTAACAGTAGCAAATATTTGTTTAATGTTTGAAGCTAATACATTTGTCATTTAAACTGGCTGAAATAGTTTATATTTAGCGATGATCTTAAATTAAAATATATCGGTGTAGCAAAATACATTTGATAACCTGAAATTTAGTTCGTTTTTTCCATAAATTTTAGTTATGATCAAATAAGCAAAGAAAATTAATTAAATTTAATTAGTTTTAATAAAATTTTACAGTATTTGAAACCACACTGTTCTTGTTAAGGAAAGATTTTTCGAATGGCTGTCACAACGCAACGGGAAAGAACTTTTCTTTTATTTCTTCCCAAGTGCACCCAAATCTAATGGATAAATTAGATTGTTGCTATATCGTAATCCACGCAGATTTTTGAAAAGACACGCCGAACCACTGGGCATATGCTGATCGATCTCAGCATAATCACGACAGCATACGTTCGCACTTGTGATGTCGGCATATCTTCACATATTTGTGCACTGATACCTAATTTAAAAATTAATATCATGAAATTGTTCACATTTAAATAATATATGTATTAATTATATTTGACAATTTGTTGCGGGTGATACATTTTCCGTAGATTCGGTGACACGGGATTCCTCGTCTAATGACAGGTGATCGCGCAGGAAGGGTTCTGAACTATATGGTTTCACGCCTAAACCATCCAAATCACCCACATGGTTCTCCAAATCGTTGTCCAATTTATTATATAGACAGTTGTTAAAATAAGCCTCCATATCTTCGCAAGTCTTAAAACTGATATCTGAATCGCTGCTTTCATGTCCAGACATTGTGAAATTTGTAGTGAACGCAGTACTGAGTGAATGCAGATCTACACTGAATGTTAAAGCTTCACTGCAAAGCTTGCTGGGAGCAATCCTCGCACTATGTCACGCTTCCATCCAAGATGGATGCCCCCCGATTTCAAATCGCGCTCGGAATTTTCGTTTTTCACACATTTAGGATTCGAATTTTAAAAAATTAAATATGCTATGATGTTATTAATAGGTTAGTCTTTCGATTTAAGTAAAGTTGTATGTGACCGTAGAGTTGTCCTTTAATGGTATCAAGTGCATATTGCTTTTAGGCCAATATCTGTATTTAATTACGGTTAGACATACTGATAATAGCAGCTAATACGTCGCTTTCAGAATAGATGGTAACGTAGATACACTTTAATAATAGAATATGAAGAAAAAACTTTTTAACAAAAAAAATTAAACCGACGAAAAAAGAAACTGAAAAGGGAAAAATATAATAAATCTGTTTAGTATTAATAATGATTAATAAGTAAATTTCTAAACTAATGTAAGTACCTAACTAATTTTGAGTCAACTCCAAACTAACAATCAAGCAACATTTATGACCTTTTCTTGCAATGATCTAAATTGACTGGATATGATAAATGTTATTTATCCCTAGAGATTTCACGTTGCATTTTATATTGTTTTGTTTATTTCTTTAAAGCTATTATTAAGTGCCCATGTGGTGAAGTGGCTAACACGCTGACTTCTGAGCCACTGGGTCGTGGGTTCGAGTCTCACCACGGGCATGGTTGTTTGTGTTCATCCACTTACATTGATGACCCTATGTATAAAATCGTATTCCTCTGTATTTCATGTGCATATTTAAGAAATAAAATGCAATTTTCTGTATATATTTCGTTAATAATCGTGATCCACTAGTGTCCTTACTTCCTGCAGATGAAGGCTGTGCAAAGAAGAAGCTATTATTAATTTGCTTGATTGTTAGTTTGGCACCGGTTCAAAATTAGTTAGGTACTTCCATTAGTTTAGTAATTTAGTTATTAATCATTATTAATAATAAAAAGATTTATTATATTTTTCCCTTTTTAGTTTCGTTTTACGTCAGTTTAATTTTTTTTTGTTAAAAAGTTATTTTTTAATTTTTTGTGGTTAAAATCTACAAATTCTTGTATTATCTACTAATTTTTGTTTACTATTACTTACATAATGACCTTACTTGAACTTTTAACTGTTCTATGAAATGCTTATGTACTTTAACCATTGCTTGTTATTCATATAATATAAATAATTACAAAACAACACTATTTTTACACCACTATGGGCAGGCCTACAAAAAATGCTGCTCGTATGAGAAAACGATATTTAGAAGAATCTCACAATGAGGAAAAAAAAAAGTTTGAAAGCCAATGCAAAGAGAAATAGATTAACATGTTCAGAGGAGAATTTAGATTAGCGCGAGGAAAGACTTTCAAGGATGAGAAGCTATATTAACAAATCAGGCAACCGAAATGGCCAGGACCGATAGGATTTTAAAGCATTCGAGAATAAAAAGGATAACATTTGATTTCTAAAAAATCCTTTCGTTGTTAAGAATTAGATGAGGTTGCTAAGGAAGCCTTCGTTTGCTAAGCAAGTGGTACTTCTAAGGGAAAAGTATGGTTCAAACTGAATAAAACTAGCTGAAATGTTGAATGGAGTAAGGTGCAATTCTCTATAGATTACAACATATAAGAATCCTTTAATTTGTAAACATTCCTATTTAATGCATTTTCTCCTACCTGCCCCCCACCCCCGCCCCCGCCCAGGCTGAAAACGTGGGAATGAAAAGGGCTGTGAATGTTTGCCGACCGGAAGGCAGTGCAAGCGGAGTGACTGCAGTAGTTCCTACGATCTTCAATGATCCAACTGTTAATAAAATTTATAAGTTGATCAAATTAAAAGGCCCCCTTTTACTCAGCCTTAAATTTATTACTGTTTCACCTCTAGTTAATAAGTAAATGATTCGGCTTCTTTTATACCCTATTTAAAAGAAAATCACGTGAGATAACGCGAGGTAAAAGTCCAGAGTAGCCTCCCCTAATTTTCTCGGCTGACATCGATCAGCCCCGTCGCATTTATGCTCTGAGTTTATTATTGTAATATATCTTATTAATAAGTAAATGATTATCATATTATAGAAATTGTATTTTAAGACATTTATGCGAAAAATATTCACGAAAGTCCCGTGACAGTGTACGTTAAATGACGGGCGGCCAGGCCGATAATTAATGACCAATCATAGAGAAATATGGTTGCCCATCATTTAACATACACCGTCACGGGACTTTCGTGAATTTTTCCGCATAAATTTCTTAAAATATAATTTCTATAATACAATAAATCATTTACTTATTAATTGGATATATTACAATAATAAATTCAGAGCATAAACGCGACGGGGCTGATAGATGTCATCTGAGAAAATAAGGGAAGGCTACTCTGGACTTTAACCGAAAAGGTTCTAATTATGTGCTTGCATTTTCCGGAATTTACAGCTTTGCATGTACAGATACACATGAAAATCCTTCTGTTTGCTGTAGCCTCCCCAACAATGTTAATTTTATGCAGAGTGATGACAGACTGGATTATGGATGTTTGTAGACAGAGAGAAAATAGCTTCCTGCTTTCGTTTAGTGCGATGAACAATACTGCGAGTAATGGTTTGTTTCGCATCCACCATTGCCTTTCCTTCTACAAAACATCGTCTACCCTCTCCTCCTGCATAGTCAAATATTTTTGCCTGATATTGTCTGAAAAATTACGTTCATTTCTCTTGAATCGACGGTATATCTTCCTTCACCAATGCATGTTTCTGTACCACTCACGGCAGCCATAGCAGAGCGACCGTGGTGCCCTCGATATTTCCTTTCACTCTCGAATATGTTAGCATAGAAAGTATCAAATGGACCATAATTGTTCCAATAAACCACGTACCTTTAAACCAATTACGTCTATCATTAATTTTACGATATATTCATTTATGACGCATCATTACAAGTTGTTTGATTTATTACATCCATATCTTAGCACTGAAAGTATAGAATGGGCCATAATGGTCCCATTAAACTACATACCATTTTACCAATTTCGACTATCATTAATTTACGATATCTTCATTCATGGCAGCTCATTCCAAGTTGTTTGATATATTGCATCCATATCTTAGCACTGAAAGTTCCCAGTGGACCATTAAACCACATACCCTTGAACCAGTTTCGCCTGATATTGACAATCAAGGATGACAATCACGCGTCTTCACTTAATTCCCAAGTCTTTTCTCTGCTTCAGCTATGGAATGAGAAAGAGAGAACAGAATTTAACAGTGCACCGGCCATTTATACATATTGAAAACGTGGTCTTCTCTGATATTTGTGACCTTTTGAACTGGAAATAGTTCACCGATATTTTCCACCAATGAACTCAGTCTTACGTTTTAACTAAGTTGTTGAATGGCGAAAACGGAAGTCGAAAATTCGGAAGCGTCCAAATGCTAGAGCACCAAAAAACAGACAGACAGACGGATGGACAGTCTCACATTGTGAAAACATAGGTACCTATAGATCTTAATATCAGGTTGTTGCATATCAAATGTCGGATATCGAGGTGGGTTCCGCGCTTCAGCACCGCTTCCACGTTTCGTAGCAAGCACCCATAACAAAGTGGTACATTCCCAGAGATAAACCTATCAGCGATCAGCTGCCAGAAATTTGCATGTCTGCAATGATACTTAATAGCGCTTGAAACCAAGCGAAGATAGTCACGACTTCATACGAATTACGTGTGATAATGCATTACGAGTTTAGGTTGAAAACGCCTCTCGAAACATCAATAAGGTATTCGGTACCAAAAACGAATGTACTGTCCAACGTTGGTTCCGAAAATTCCGTGCGGGAGTGACAGACCTGGCAAATGAGCCAATCGGCAGACCACCCAACGTGTTGAATGACGCTGATCTGAAACGATCTATGGAAGAGGACCCGTCAAAATCTGTTCGGGACCTTGCAGGGGATCATGCTGTAACAGCGTCGACTGTCAGTAGACACCTTAGGATCATCGGCAAGGTATTCCCTAAACCCCCGATGCACCCAACGAAGCTCATGGTTACAGTTTGATTGAACATCCCTGGTGTAGTGCATTACAGCTTCCTGCAGCAGAGAGAAATGATCATCGCTGCGACCTACTGTTGTGAACTGCATCGTCTGCACACAAAACTGTGTTAGCAACAATCTGCACTTGTGTATTGCACAGGCCTGTTTCTGCTGCATGACAACGTCCACACGTTGCACGAACAACCATGCAGGCGCTACAGACTCTGGGCTACGAGGTGCTTCCCCACCCCCCATCCTCTTCGGACCTCTCCCCTACCGACTACCATCTTTTCCAGAGCCTGAAAAATTTTCTCCGGAGGAAAACATTCCTAACCCAAGCAGACGTCAAAAACGCATTCCGGGAGTTTATTGAGTCCCGTGACCATGGATTCTATCAGACAGGGCTCGAGAAGCTGGCAACAATGTCTGGATTGCAATAGGGGTTATTTCAAATAGCACATGTGAATGTGTCCTTTCTAGAGGGCCATTAAAGATGACCTCTGCAATCCGACATTTACAGTTTTGTGCACACTTTTTGCCAATCTTTCATGATTTTCGTCGAAAGTCACCCAAATAGGTGGATTTACCCTTTTGTGCACACTTTTTGCCAAATGTTCATGATTTTCACCGAAATGCACCCTTGATATGAAACGATCTGAAATAGGTTATCGCAAGTAGACAGGGTGTATCTGAACGGTCTGTACAAACTTGGTGGGTAGGTAGTATCGGTGATTCTAAGCAAAATAGTTCATATGAACATGGGTCCGAATTTGAACGATAACTGAAATATGAACAGAAATAAATATCCTGCCACCAAGATCAACAAGTTAAAAAATCAGATTTTGTAAAGCCTAGATCAATGAAATTTTGAGGAATAACAGGGTACATAAGACTGCGTATACCATTAACATTTGATCGAATTCCAACAAGTTACCCAGTCAAAAATGTAACAAGTGCTGGTTAGTACTCAAAAATGAACACGTTATGATGTTGAATGAGTAACTCGGAAACTTCTTGTTGGAACTTATCATATTTTAACAGTATACATAGTTTTATGTACCCAGTTATTCCTCCAAATTTCATTAATCTAGGCTTTACAGAACCTAAGTTATTAATTCTTGATATTGGTGGCAGCATTTTTATTTCTGTTCTTTCTCAGTTATCGTTCAAATTCGGACCCAAGTTCATATGAACTTTTTTGCTTAGAGTCACCCATACTACCTACCCACCAAGTTTGTACTGACCGTTCAGATACACCCTGTATAAAAGTTTCAACAAATCGATTCAAAAGGTGAAAAACTCAGTACGTGAAAATCAATCATCCCCCAATTTTCTACCCTTAGGGATGGAATTTTTTTTTCAAAATTAAATGAGACCAATTTGACGTATACCGTATTAAATAAAAAAATAAAAATCATCAATATCGGACTACTTTGTAAAGTATGCTGCGCTGCCTGATTGTTGGCATCCCGCGAGCGACTAGGCAATGTGGTGCAGCCCACATTGGAGCTTACAGACCTGTTCGAAGGTGTTGATGTAATGGAATATACAGCAAACGTTTTCAAAACAAAACATTGAATAAATTACTTGTTAATTGAATAGTAAATTACTTTTGAAATAAATACAAAGACGATTTGTAATCTCTTTCCATACCCATTAAAATGGCTTTTTTGTTTGAAGATTCTATAACTCTTCCACTCCACTTAAATCACGTGTCCCTCCCTATCAGTGCTGTGAACTCGTCCACGACTGCAGCACGCGCAGTGAGCACTTTCAACAACGCAGGGACATTTTCGTGGGAGCTGGACAGTACATTCGGTTGTTCATGGATTGTTTTACCTGCCACAGCAATGCGAGTGACCAGATCATCAACGAATGGAACAGGTGTTTCGTACATCAGTGACTTCATGTAGCCCCACAAAAAAAAGTCCACTGGGGATTTTATGCGCACAAAAAAAAGAAGCAGGAGAAGAAAAACCATTGGTGGATTCTATGCGCAGAATCGGCCCAGAATCCGCCAAAGGGAAATAAAAGGCAGGACAATTGACATCTCTTGAACAGATGTGGGCTGCACCACATTGCCTAGTCGCTCTCGGGACGCCAACAATCAGGCAGTGCAACAAACTTTAATCTGTGGGGGTTGGCTTGCGACACCATGTTCATAGGAATAAAAATGCTTCTTTATATGTGTTCTCTCACGTGTATGAATATTTACCATTTATTTCCGGACACCCTGTATATATATATATAGGTCGACTTGAGAATCTCCTTTTTTTCGTCAATTAAAAAATAGACAATTGCACAGAACGCTCACTTCGTTTAAGATTATGTACGAATGACTACAAATTCGTAAACAAATAACGCTCACTTTCATTTTTTGAAACAAATAAAGAATAACTAGTCTCTCCATTTCACCTGTCAGTTCTCCAAGATTATTCCTTTAAATTCTTTTTTTACGTTCGTTTACTTAAAAAGTAATTTACCATTTGGTTTTCATATTTATATATTTTCCCTAAAGTTTTTTAAAATGTAGCTTAATTCTATGTATCCATGCATGATGCTACGATTGTATAAAATGAAAATGTGCTCCTTTTATCCGTTTTGGTGGTAAAATCATTCTTGTTAAAATTTGTTTTCTCCAAAGATAAATGTGGGACAGATCATGAACAAATTCGCAGATGATACAGCCGAAATACGAGGGTTGGGGGATAAGTCATGGCAACTATTTTTTTTCTTGTAGATATGTGAACAGATCACAAACTTATATGTGTTGTGTGGAAGTTCTACAGGCTTAGTGTGTATGCAGAACAACAGATGCGTCTGTGATAGCTGGTAGTAGCGCAGTGAGGGCTGTGAAATCGGTCAGTTGGTGAGTGTCATGCGAGATGGAAGTAACCCGTGTTGAGCAGCGCGCTTACATCAAAATATCCGTTCTCCGAGGGAGAAATGCGATGGGATGTCACAGTGAATTAGTGGAAGCCCTTGGGAATAATGCCTTACCATACCATACAGTAGCAAGTTGGGTAGGAAAGTTTCAGCAAGGATGTGTGTCAAGCAGTGATGAGCAACCGTGAAGGCCATATTGCCCTGTATACTACCGTAATAAATTAGTGTGTTACGATATTTTAGTGCTATTCATTGTCCACACCTATAGTTAACACCTTGTCCTTTCGTCTGTATATGTCACATTTTCCAACCGGACTGGTATCTTCAAGAAAAAAAATAGTTGCCATGACTTTTGCCCTAACCCTCGTACTTGTAGGTACAATAGCACGTGCTCTAATTGTATGATTTTGATGCCCGCTTAAAATTTTCAATGCTAACATATGAAAATATGCCAAATAGTACATGGTGTAATGGATCCCTCCGGCCTGATGTGTTCAAGAGTTAAAATTACCCCGCAAAAAAATTCTTGTTATCGTCGATTGACTTACCTTTTATGAAAATTATTTATTTGATTATGGTGACTGCTCTTTAGTGATTTATTTTAGAAACCCACGTTTGTTGTTGTCATTGTTTTAAACCCTCGGTTAGGATAACAATATCTTGCAATGGAACCTTAGTTGTAGAATTGTTACGATGAAGAGATTGTTAAAAAAAAATAAAAAATAAGAAATATGAACAGAATATTTAAGAAAATGAACGGACGACTGGACGTAAGAAAGATCACCCACCGTTCTAAAAGGGGAAAAGGAACTATTATTGTGGACCATTGATATGCAAGTTCGACCTAACGTTGTGTCAACAGTGGCATCAAGGATTCCCCGTTTTCCGCCACTTGCTTGCGCAAACAGTCGAAGAGGAGATTCGAATTAGTTCATACCAGGCAACCCTCTGCGCCCAAATTTTGGAACTTAACGAATTTTGGACAAGGGAAAGGATAAGTAGACTTTTCTGCTCTTTATGGAATTTTATATCATTTACAATATTTTATGAACAGACTAACTGAAATGCTAAATTGCAAGGAACAAAAAACAAAGAATAATCCATTTGTGGAAGAGCGATTAGTTGGATGTATTATTTGGAAACCAGGGAACGACCCCAGAAATTTTGTGTTGCGAGAAGATAAAGTTAGACTAATTTTCCTATTTTCTTTTGGGGGTCCCACCAACTTCGACCATACAAGTCATTCTAATGAACGAAAATACGGGAATCAAAAGACTTACCTTACCCTGACCTTAATAACCTAGAAAGAAAATAAAAATAAAGAAAGGGAAAAACCTACCTGATTTCTTTTACTTACCTGGTTTAAAATTAGCTGAAGGAGAGAAAACTTCAGATTAAGAGAAAAGAACAAAAAAGGAATGCTGGGACATTAATGATGAAATATAGACTATTGCTTGTTTAAAGAAAATTAAGAAATGATAAGAAAACCCATTATCCGTACTGAGAGAAACTTCGCGGTGTTTAAAACCCGAATAAAACCGATATTTTTATTCCCAAATGTGCCAAAGTGGACATTTTCCTTAAATGTTGAACGATGCTATCAGAAGGATTGTTGTTATTCGCAGTGGGTAGTGGGAGGGTCCCCTTTTACTAACACGCCCTACCCCTCTCCTGGTATTAGTGTAATGGGCAAATGAGTTCCCCCCCACTCTCGGCTGCCCTCTTTCCGACCGATTCACAAGATTTTTCATCTGCAGCCTTCTCCACAAGGAACTGACCAATTTAAGACGAGAATAAAAGAATTTCTTTTACTGAGTATATTTATCAGTTTCGAAACGATTTAGTCGTAGTGGAAAAATATCTTTGAAAAACTAACTAAGACTGACAATCAATTAAAAAAGGGAAACAAGGGAAAGCAAACGATACTGAAACAATAAAGTCCCTTACTTACTTTGTCTGGCCCCCGATCTTAATGTTGCGTTTCCTATGTGTGATTGATTTTAGTGAAGGATTTAAATAGAGTGTACTTTAAAAGTGATATTTAGGCTTGATAATGAACTTCATTTTATTGTTAATTAAGTTCCCCTCATTTGAGACTACCTGACACTGAACTAGACTTGAAGAAAGCCAACCAACCATTACTGTAGAACTCTAATTACCATTTACTGTTTAACTTAGAAATCTCAATTGAATTATTTTTTCGTGAATTTTCCACGTTTGTTAAAATTAATATATTTTTTAAAATTTTTGAATGGACCCTAGAGTGGTTATTTACATTGTATGAAAAAAGGAAACTTCTATGTCATACCTTAGTTCAATAAATAATTTTTTATTACCCCTCTGCCACTCGTCACACTGTTTTGTGTGAAGGCATGTGTCATTTCTTTTTAGGTAGCTAGTGTATCATTTATCCCTTATGAGTAACGCCCTCTGAGGATTTTGCCTAAGGTTCCCGAACCCATCACTTCGTTTATTGCCACAGAATGTGCCAGCTAATGCGCCCCGTAAAAATGTACGTTAAAAAACTTGTAACAGCGTGTCATGAATAAATATAATGTGGAATTAATGAGAGTCAAAATTAGTTTTACGGTTCTAATGGTACCATTTTGGTATCTTTGGGCCTTTGATAGACCACGTAATATACATTGCTTTACAATGAAATTGCCTCATCCACAAGTTGTCCGAATGAGCTAAAAGTAGGTATACAGCAAGAGATACATCTGAACACACCTTTATTACGTTATGGAGCCAAGACGTGCACTCGTTTGTAGAAGTTGTCCCAATGGAAAGCAGCATCAGTAGGATTTGGAACCACCTCTAGTGGCGATGCATTGTTCCAGCCACAGGTGTAGGTGATCATACAGGTGGTGAATGTCATCTTGGGGTACATCTGACCGGGCTGGCGAATCTGCTGTGTCAGTTCATGGAGATTGCAGGCTGATTGTAAATGACGTCCCAATATGTCCCACGTGTGCTCAATTAGCAATAGGTCTGGGGACCTCGCGGGCCATGGCAGGTAATTGACATCATGCAGACATGCCATGCTCATGTTTGCCGTGTGCGTTCTGGCATTATCCTGCTGAAAGACTGCGCTGGTATTGTGTGCAGAAAGGGCAGTAATACGGGCTGCAGAATCTCTGTGACATACTGTGCTGCTGTCGGGGTACCTTGGATGGTGACTGAAGGCCTTCTGGTAGTGTAGCCGATGGCACCCCAGACCATGATCCTGGGTAAGGGTCCACGATGGCGATACAGGATGCATTGTTCATTGGCACGTTCCAATGGTCTGCTCCACACCCGTCCGCGTCTGTCGTCGGTGTCCAAACAAAAGTGGGATTTGTCGCTGAAGACCACCGGGCTCCATTTCATTCGCCAGCCCACTTGTGCAGTGCTCAGGTGTCAAAGGAAGACACAACAATAGACTCCTGGCAGACATTGTCACGGCTTGTAACCGGCATGCTACTGTGGCTATTGACACTGCAGCACTCCCTGGAATAGTGATGTTGTCGTGCAATTACCGCAGGGTGATAGTTCTCTCAGCTAGCACTGTTTGCAGTATCCGCCTATAGGTACAAGCTGACATGTTTCTGTGGGCTCCAGAGCCTGGTCTTCTGGCATGTGTGCCTTCCTCTTGCCATTGCCTCCAACATCGGCCTACCGTCCGTGTGTCTCGCGACACATGGACAGCAATCCGTCTGGTTGACCATCCAACCTCGGAGAGGCCAATAGTCCCACCTTGTTCAAAGTCCATTAATAGCGTGAATGGCTGTAGTTGTCGTCGTCACGGCATTGAGACTGTTGTGCGAATTACAGTACTGTATGTTCACGAGGCAGTTGTTTCCTCTCTACTGCATGGAACATCTCGCACAGGTGTCAACTGATGAGCCTATAAAGGCACCTTGTATCAACCTAAATGGTCGTGCCCTGTGAGCATGCTTCTAATCGTTATATAAAGAATTACAAATCTCTTAATTTAACCTATTGATTCCTCGATTTTATTTGTTTAAATTTTAATTTTAAGTTAGTTTCAATATTTGGGAATTTACAATTCAATTTTCATATTTATATAGTTTTCTCTAAAGTGTTTTATAATACAAGTTTGTTCTCGGTATCCATGGTTTATACCTCACTGCTATAGTACGAAAATGTGCTCCTTTTATCCACCATGGCAATAAAATCATTCTTGTTTCTTTTCTTTTTTTCATATTAAAACTTTTTTTGGAATCTCATCTCAATCCATTATAAAATAATTTGTTTACTCTGCTATTTCCAGTCTTTTAAATAAATGTTATATTACGAGGGGTGATCAAAAAGTATGGGTTACAAAGCCTGCAGTGAAATGTTTACATTTATTTCATACAACCAATATAGCCAACTGATAGTTCATACATTAGGTTATTTTTCGACATAGTCTGCATATTGGTTATGCATTTGTCAGTTCGTGGAATGAGTTTGAATATTCCCTCCTGGTAAAAAATCCTGTCCTTGCGTGTTCAGCCGCATTGTCCCTGCGTGTTCATAGCCAGGACTTTTTCAGGAGGAAACGGCCAGGACTTCTCACTGAGGGAGTCATTCTCCTTCACAATGCCCGACCTCATATAGCCCAGAAGACCAACAAGCTATTGAAGCAGTTTCTCTGGGACATCATCAGACACCCTCCCTACAGCCCGGACCTCGCTGCAGGTGACTTTTATCTCTTTCCCACTTGATGGAACACCTAGGAGACCTAACGATTCGCTTCAGACAAGGAGGTGGAACACTTCGCTACAACGTGGCTGAACATGAAAGGATAGGATTTTTACCAGAAGGGAATATTAAAACTCATCCCATGGACCAGCAACTGCCTAAACTGATATGGACACTATGTCGATAAATAACCTAATGTATGTACTAACAGTTAACTGTAAGGGAAAGGGGAGCATAGCGGTCTTGTTAGGTAAAACTGACCATAGCAAGCTTTCTATGTTAAGTGCTGGCAAAATGTCAGTTTTTGTAATTATTATGTTCATATTTATTATCCTTTCACTTCTTGTTCATTTCATCCTGTTTGGAAAAGAAGCAACTGCATGTTTCCTGTTTAAAATTTTGGTGACAATCTGAACTACAGTAATCCTACAACTTTCGTTCTTATCTATATACACTGAGTTAGCAAAACTCATGGGATAACAAGCAAATTGATTGATGGGCATGGCTCACGAATTCACAGGGGGAAGAGCTTGGATAAGTGATTAATCAGAAATGGCACGTCGTCGCGAGTTGACGTCTTTTGAACGGGATATGCTAGTAGGTGCCCGACGCATGGGATGTTCCATTTCGGCAGTGGTGCAGGAATTTGGCATTCCCTGCTCAACTGTCTCCAGGGTGTATCGGGAATGGCTGGATGAAGGCATCACAGTCCACAACAGGCACCATACCGGGCGTCCAGCTGCCCTGAATGATCGTGACCGGCAACACCTGGGACGAATGATTCAGAGAGACAGGAGCACAACATTGCAGCAAATCACAGACCAGTTCAATACTGGCCGCACTAGAAACGTCTCTCGGTGGACAATCCGTCGGAATCTACATGCCCTCGGGTTTGGCAGCCGTCACCATACACGGGTACCAATGCTTACCCAGCGTCATCGGACACTCCGACGTGCATTTTCATATTTCGCGCGCACTGACACCTTCATTATACAATACCGCAGTTCAGAACGGGAAAAAACAATTCAAAACTCAGCAGACGATACTCCGCTTTCGATGTACTAATTAATTTTAAATGGAATTAGAAAATATTATAATATTTCAATAAAAAACCGAGCCCTTGCAATCGTACTGCCCCCGTCACTACGTCACTTTTGGCTATGCCATTGCATTACGTCATAAACCTCATTAGAGAGAACAATGGAAAATTGAACTTCGCACCATTGCTCGTAATAGGGGGAGCTAGAAACATGGGTAATGCACGCGATAGCATCAAATGAAGTAAATTGTCTAGAAATCTTATGTGGATAATGCAGATGATTAACTTGAGAATAAAATAAAACTCTTTTTCCACAACGAAACAGGAAATGAACAAAAAGAAAAAGACCGAAAATAAAATGAAAAAATACAACCTGAGTCTGTAAGCGCTTTTCGAAAGCTTTGCTTTCATCATTCAGCAGCCAAGGAGCACCTCGAGAGAACTTGAGATAACTGACTTGGAATAGAACATGCTGAGTATTTATAACAAACGGAAGCCAATCAAGACAAAAAGATTTTGGTTGTATTTTTTCATTTTATTTTCGGTCTTTTTCTTTTTGTTCATTTCCTGTTTCGTTGTGGAAAAAGAGTTTTATTTTATTCTCAAGTTAATCATGAAATGAAGTGTTTACGTTAGTGAGCTCAAATTACAATTTCATAAAAATTCGAATGAAAATTCATAGAAAATAACTTACAAACGTATTTTAAAAATTTCTTCACTATTCTGTCATGAATAAAACCACCTAATATGTGACTATTTTCATTTTTCGTGAACTTTCATGTATAAATTCTGAAAAATTTTTGAAACTGCGTATTCCATTTCTGTGACATTATTTAACGATTTCTAATAATTTTTCACTAAAATTGAAATATATATTATAAAAATGAAATTAATGCTATAAACCAACAAACATCTCCGATTTATTACGAAAATTTTCTGTCCAAAAGGATCATCTAGCCCCGAGTTATCACAGAAATCAGTTATTCATTCAAAAAATGGCGTGGCCTAAGACGGTTAATGAGAAATATCCCATGACCAACAATCCAAGGCAAAGTCTGTGCAATATAGATAAGTTTCAATTTGTAACATTGCATAAAATTCCTGTTATTTGGATTTTTCTTAGAATTGAGAGTTCTTAATACTTAACAATTTCTTAAAAATCTTTAAAAATGATCAGTAACTGTAGATAATGGAGAGTTAGCAGACTATTGAGAAAGAGTGGAAAGACGACAGAGGAAGCAGTCCTTTAGCTCCGTGCTGTATTGAGCAAATGTTAAGCATGTCAATAGAAGAATCGGCGACTGCTATACCCTGTCCAACAAAAGTTGGAGTGGGCGTGTCCAGTTAAACTTCCTATTTCAATTGTTAGAGACTGTTGATTCTACTTTGGCAACAATATCTAACAATTGAAAGAAGAAGTTTAACTGGACATGCCCACTCCAATTTTCGTTGCACAGAGTATAGACTACACAAAGTGATGAATTGTCAAGTTTTGCTTCAAGACATCAAGGGCAAAGTGGAAATTGCAACAAACTCAAAAGTACATTAAAAGTAAGATTATGTAAGAACTTACGGCAAAGTTGACTTTTAGTAACTGCGACCACTGTGTGCACTGCAGTGAAGCATCTCTCAGAGACACCCAATGAGCAACTCATTCATAGAAACTGTTTCGTATCCGCCCTGCAGTGAAGCATCACTTAAAGACGCCACTGTTGACCCATAATTTCGCAGCATTTTACTCTGAAGTTACTAATTACTATTAGAAATTAATAAAATTTATTTTAATTCGTAAATATTTAACAATAATCAATTAATTTTATTGAAACCCTTAGTATAAGAATTTACAAAATTATTACTAATTAATAACTGATTTGATATATTAAAAAATATTACTAAATTGCAAAAAAAAATAAGTTGAGTGGGTCTTATATCACATAATTAATGAATTCTGTATATCTTACATAATACTAGATCGCCATCTGTTTGATTGTGATTTGTTTTAAGTAGGATCCTGCAAAAACCCCACCTGTCAAAACTCCTAGAGTAATAGCATAAATGAGGACATATTCTAGAAATAAACCTTAATTTTTATCTGATTTTTTATAATTTATACAATATTTTATCGAATTATTTGAAAAATATCTGTTTTTTTATCAGAGTTTACTAGAGTTTTTATTTTCGTATTTGGAGAGGGGGGGGCTTTTTTTAAAATTTATTTTCTAATATTAATTTACCGAATTAATTATTTGGTGATGGAGTTGGCCATAAAATTTATACTACATGTTTTCATTATTGTCGTGCATCCGGGTGAATATGACATTAAATTTAAGTGATAAATGAAAAATTAAGCCAGGAGCCTACATTACAGTCAACAATAACTTAATTACTCAGAGCATCGCGATCTCAGATCGGAAATTTCTTTTTCTTTCCTATTTTCATTTATTATTTATTTAAACGCATTTAACATCTGTATTGTAACATTTTAACATCTGAGGCATCGTGTTTAAATAATCCATCAGCTTTTCTTTAATAAATTTGATACTTGGGGTCTTTGTTACTGTTTACATATACGGTGGTTATGCTATAACCTATCCATTATCAGAATTATTTTTATATTTACGGCGTAAGACCATGTGGCGAATGCACGAATAACTCCCGTAATAAGAAAAATAACCAGATTTATTACTACTCCAAAAGAGAAGATTGACATATTATAACTACTATCACTACCTCTGCTGGTCTTACCATTACTTATGGACTGGATATTAGTAACTGTTTTGCCCAGCATTTCAGTGAAACTGTCTCTGCTTCTTTCAACACATTCTCGGAGAACAGTCTACCTAATGTCCCCCTATTGATAATCTCATCTTAACGAAATTCACTGATAGAGATGTTGCCTACGGCATTAATAGATTACGGACCAAGCCTTGTAATTCTCCGACAGAGGTTCCTTCTTTTATTCTCAAAGGCCTTCGAGATGTAATAATTATTCCTCTTAGGCGCATCTTTAATTTGTGTCTAAAAGCTGGCCACTATTTTAAAATAAGGAAGAGTGCGGTTGTGTTTCCTGCCTTTAAGGGTGGTTCTGCCAAACGGACTGACATTGCTAGCTATAGGCTGATCTCTATCCTTCCACCAAAAAGTCCTTTGACAACATCATTCATAAATATCTTCTACAACATGTCCTTCCTCATGTTCCTGCGTGTTAACATGGTTCATTCCCCGACGTTCCGTTGTGAGCAATCTTGTATCTCTCACCACTCATGCTCATGATGCTCTTGACCACTGCCATCAACTAGACGTGGTCTACTTTGATATGCAAAAGGCGTTCGACTCTGTCAATCATGAGTTACTAATTAAAAAATTGCGTGCGTATGGTATTATTGATGGACTCATTCGGATAATGCGCTCTTTCCTAAGGATCCTACATATAAGATCAGTTGTTGTATCTATAAGACATCAATCATCACTGCCCTATAGACCTCACTGTGCTGTTCCACAGGGTTCTGTCCTAGGGCCTTTATTATTTATCTTCACTGCTTGACCTCCCCGAGGTAGGTGATTAGAAACTCCCATATTTTGATGTATGCAGATGATGTGAAACTTTTTGGTAACATTATAATTGTCTTAATGCTGAATAATCTTGCAATTAATGCAACCAAATATGACAAAAAAGACCAATATTATCAAATTCTCCTAGTCTGTTTGTGAAAATGTGCAAGTTGCCAAGCTCTGTGTCCGTGATCTTGGCGTAATCTATGATAGCACACTTTCCTATAATTCCCATGTTGACGGTTCGTCTGAAGGCTTACAGAACTCTTGGTACCATCGTGCGCAATGGAGCCGATTTTCGGTGCCCTTCTACATTTGTTCAGCTCTATCGGAGTCTAGTTTTACCCATTTTGTCCTACTGTTCTGTTTTATAGAATGGGGGCTCAAATATGCAGTCTTGTAAACTGGATAAGGTGCAAAATGTTTTTCTCCGGTTTCTGAAGCGGAAATTCCCGAATTTTGATGTACCTTCAGATCTGTGTGCACTCTCAGACATTAGAATGAAGATTGATTTTGCCTTTCTTAAGAATGTTTTAGTAGGGAAGATGGATGCTCCGAACCTTCTCGAGTCCATTTTCATCCGAGTACCGTCTCATACTATTGAGAAAAGCCCGTGTTGAAGCTTTGGCCTCCTATTAAACTCAGAGAAGAATTTCGTCGGGATACAATGTTCAGAATTCAAAAACTATACAATGATTTATTCTCATATCATTGATTTATTAATTAATTTTCCTCGTCATGTTACTATCCTGCCTTTGTGATTATGGTTGTATATATTGTTTATCTTGTAACTCTCATTCTATTTGCTCGATATTGTACGAGTAGTTCCGTGTTGGCTTGAATAAGCTGTGTGAACACAGTACATGAACTGAATTGAATTGAATTGAATTATTATTATTTTTGAATTTTTATCTTTGTAATTATTATTATATTTCTGTTAATCTGTATAAATAAAATTTTGCTTTTCTGTTTTTTTATTGTCCTTTTTTTTAATTACGTTATTTTCCTTGTATCTTAAATAACCCCATTTTGGGCCTTTGGCCTGTTGGGGGGCAACACAGCGGCTTGGCCTTCCAGTTTATTTGGTGGGTTATTCCCTGTTGTTGTTACCTATTATTATTATTATTATTATTATTATTATTATTATTATTATTTATACCAGATGGTTTGTTTGGTTTTTGTATTTATTTGCGTAAAATGACGGCCATTTATGGGAGTAAGAAAAATTAAGAAATGAGTAAGGAGCGTTTTAATTGTTGGTAATCTTACAGACATGGAAACATGGAGTTCTTTTGTGTGATTTTAACGGACCGTCACTTTACGCAAATAAAATCATACAAGACACGTCATTTCTTTGTGATACAAGACCCACTCAACTTTTTTTTTTTGCAATTTAGTAATATTTTTTAATATATCAAATCAGTTATTAATTAGTAATAATTTTGTAAATTCTTATACTAAGCGTTTCAATAACATTAATTGATTATTGTTAAATATTTTCGAATTATAAATAAACTTTATTAATTTCTAATAGTAATTAGTAACTTCAGAGTAAAATGCTGCAAAATTTGGGTCAACAGTGGCGTCTTTGAGTGATGCATCACTGCAGAGCAGATACGAAACAGTTTCTATGAATGAGTTGCTCATTTGGGTGTCTCTGAGAGATGCTTCACTGCAGTGCTCGCAGTTACTAAAAGTCAACTTTGCCGAACTTACTTAGGCTAGCTGTGGCATACATGGAGAGGTCCGTTCACTGTAAGCATTTAAAAATTTCAATTTCGAATTTTCATTATGAATTTTTACTGCATTAATTATAAGAGTTTTCATGTGTTTATTTCTTAGATATTTCAAAATTTAATCAAAAAAGAGAGTCAGAGCCACGTCGGGGTTATCACCTAGCTTATTTGTTAGCACAGCCGATCCAAACATTTCAGAAAAATACATTTTGACTATATTCTTGTGACTGTGTATATTTTGGAAACTGAGATGATGATAATGCAATGATTGAATGTTCGTTTCCAAGATTTATTAATAATGAGCATTAAATGATGAAGCATTGACTTTAACATAAATAAGGCAGTGTCTATTGAGGAGAAAAGGAATCACACGTGTATCCCTTGAGCTCCCTATCAAACATCCAGATGACTGGCAAAAAATTTATGTACCTGGAAAGCAAAGAGAAAGTACGAGTATTGGTCAGAGAAACTGTGCACCTAAACAGAAAGTTCTATACTAGCACTGGAAACATCTGAACAATGGATATAAGAACTTCTATGTCAAGGGCAAGAAAAACTTGGATCTAAAGTTTTTGATGTTCGCTGGTGGTGAAGATAGATATTAATTTAATCTGAGGCAAGTCAACAAGAAGTAAAGTCCTGGTATATCACCGAGAATTCCTGTCTTTCAGATTTTTCTTAGAATGGATAGCCCCTTCTCTCTGTGTTGTATTGATTGAGCTATTATTTAACCAATTTGGAGTTATAATTTAACTTCTTGAGTATAATTATATATGTACTGCCCAAGCTCAAACAGCCATTAACAGTTTTAAAAAAACGGGACTTTTTCCACTGAACCCTATATATTTGAAGACTATGAATTTTCCCCATTACTCCAACTGTGGTGCCTGTGGACAAGCACAATGATGCACCTGTCATTGGCCAGGAGAATTCGCTGGTTACTCCAACCACTAATCATATCAACCTGCTGGATATTTTTACCACTAGTCATAACAAGCTGCTGGTAGCTTCTATGTCAATCCGTGTCAGCGTTTCACCATATAAAATTTCACCACTGCCAAAAAAGCAAAAGGCCGATTCGACAGATCAAAAGAAAATGTGGAAAGGCTTGTAACATTACAAACAAGCACTGGCACAACAAAATGCTAAAAAACTCTCAGAGCAGAAGATAAAGAAAAGAGGTAGACCCAAGAAGAACATCAGTGAAAATACGAATCTAGCAGCGATGAAAATTTTGTTTTGTTCTGAACTTTTTCGCAGTTTATTTATTTATTTATTTATTTATTTATATGGGAAAACCCATTTATAGAGATAATGGAATAATGAAAAATATGAAAAATTATAATAAAAATGATAGTAATAATGATAGTGAGAATACAATAATTATGGTACATACCATAATAAAGTAACAAATATAACTAGAGACATAGTTATATTCAGACATGTACAAGGGAGAATGCTTAGCAATGAGGTGTGTTTGAAAGCAATTGAAGGTGTCTGAGATGAAATCTGTTATTATTAAAAACTAGCAAAGGTACCCGGCGTTGCCCGGGATAATTACACTTGGATGTAAACAGAACAATCTCAAAAAATTAAATTAAATTTTGCAATATCTTAAAAATAAACACATGAAAATGCTTAGAATTAATACAGTAAAAATTCTTAATGAAAATTCGAAAAAAAGGCTCACAATGGCTGGACCTCTCCAATAATTTCTTACTCACGTAATCTTACCTCAGATGTATACTTAGTGTTGTTGCAATTTCCACTCTTCTCTCGATGTGTTGAAGCAAAACTTGGCCATCCATCACTTTGTGTAATCTAGCGGTCGCCGATTCTTCTATTTACTTGCTTCCCATTTGCTCAATACATCACGGAGCTAAAGGAGTGCTTCCTCTGTCGTCTTTCCACTCTTTCTCAATAGTCTGCTAACTCTCCATTATCTCCAGTTACTGATCATTTTTAAAGACTTTCAAGAAATTGTTAAGTACTAAGAACTCTCTTTTCTAAGAAAAGCCTGAATAACAGGAATTCTATGCATTGTTACAAATTGAAACTTATCTATATTACATCATCATTCTGTGCTCATTGTTATTGGTGATTTGCGCGTTGATACCATTGTTGATGCGAACACAATGGGCCTATTGTTGCACAAACTTTGCCTTGCATTATTGGTCATGAGATATATATTGTTGGTTCATGCAGTGTGTTTGTGAATTGCGTGCTGATACCATTGTTGATACCTATTGTTATACAAACTTTGCCTTGCATTGTTGGTCATGAGATATTTCTCATTAATATGCCATAACCATGAATATCGATTTTTTATCGATATTTATTATTTTTCCGAAATCTGAGGTAGACAGTGACCTTCCTCATGCTTTGAAGGTCATGTATGCGAAATTTTATCAAGATCGGAATAAAACTGTAGATTTGTATAAAAATCATACAAACAGACCCGCCCACCCACCCACAAACATCCTTCTATATATATATAGATATCGAAGTCTGTCAACTGTACATTGGTGAGACTAAGAATACGCTTCAAAGGTGAATTAAACATATAATTATTGGAGGATATGGAATTTTCAACATGAAAGACCATTAGGTTCCTGGTTCTATGATCGGGAATGCGAAAGGGGATATATTCAAGTAAGCTAGGACAGTCTACTTTGGAGTTAACTAGGCCATAAAGGAAAAGCAAGTAGTACACAATCGCCTCACTGCCAGTGTCTCAAGGTTAAGAGAACTAAGTAAAAAGTTATAATCAGGTTCATAATAAACATTATTGATTTTTCTATTGATTAGTCTTAAGAATTTTTTTGGACACCCTCTATAGCATCTATATATTTAATGTAGTAAGGAGACCAGATAACAGAGGCAAAGTCCAAAATAGGTCGAACAAGAGTGCAATAGATAATCTTAAATTTTTGCATATTTTTGAAGGATCTCAGTTGCCTGTTAACAAAGCCCAGTGCTCGGTATGATTTCTTTAGGATGTAATCAACATGTGAAGCAAAAGTCATTTCGCAGTCAAAGATAACACAGAGTTCTTTAGTCTGTGTAAACCTTCATTGGGTTGGTGTCCTCTATTGAGTAGGTGTATAATACAGGATGTTTATTTCTGTTAAAAGATATCACTTTACATTTACTAATATTAAGCATCATTCTGTTCTTATGACACCAAATGGATAAAGCATTTAAAGATTTTTGCAGATTGCAGATTATCCGGAAGATTTTTAAATTACCTGCAAACATTAAGAAATATGCATCATGCAGTGCACTGTCTAAGTCATTTACACAGAGCAGAAATAGAAGTGTCCCAAGATGGGAGCCCTGTGGGACACCTCTAGTTGCACAAACTGGAATAGAAATCATGTCCTTAATCTTGATGAACACATCTGGATGTTGTATAACTATAAATCCATGACAAAATAGGTCTCTTATGCTAAGTGCTCTCAATTTTCCATACAGAATGGTGTAGTCAACTTTGTCAAATGCTTTTGAGAAATCCATGTATATAGCACCTATCTAAGATATCTAAAATATATTTTTCATATATGAGCAAATTAGTGGTTACAGAATTGCCCAAAGAGAAACCATGTTGCTGTGTCATAATAACATGCTGAAAAGACCCCTGTATTTTGTCCAGGATAATTGACTCAAATATATTTGGAATTGTGGACTGTATTTTAATAGGATGATAGTTAGCTATATCTTATATACTAAAACTCTTGCATGTATTTATTTATTTATCTGTAATTCTATCTCCTCCTAGATGGTTTGAGCTAGCGACTTGAAATTTTCAGGGCAGGCTTATCAATAAAGGACCTGCTCTAGCGCCACAAATCATCCCCCTGTGACTCTTCCCCTTCCCTACTTTCTGGGGTTTTCATTTAAAATTATCTGCTTTTGCTTTGTAATTCCCCTCAACAGATGGCGCGGGTGGGCGAAGCCACGGGTAACAATTAGTTACTTTTATCCCCTGATTTGTAGATGGTAATGAAGAAACTGTTTTTCCAAAATTCAGGAAAGGTGCCAGTAGTGAGGAACTTCTTGAAAATGATCAATAGGGGTAAGGATAGGGCCGAAGCACAAGTAAACACAAAGGGTGAATATTTTTGGTGAATAAACTGCTTGGTCTATTGCCTTCAGTTTGTTTTCCAGTTCAGCTGAGGACATGCTTACATCTACACTACTGTTTATAAAAATCGCAACACTCTGATGGAATGGTCTAACCCATATGCAATTTGCAATATTTGCATACAATGGGTCACAGTATAAATGATTAGATTTTCAGAGTAATTGCTTGAAAGAACACCATGCCTCGACGACGACGAAGGGTACCATATCAACAGCTGACAGACTTTGAAAGAGGACGCATAATTGGTCTGCGTGAAGCGGGATGGTCGTATCGTGACATTGCTACTCATGTAGGACGTAATGCAACGACAATTATGCGTGCATGGAGGCAGTGGAGCGGAGAGAACAAGGCACACCGAAGACCAGGCTCAGGAAGACCCAGCATGACGACACCGCGAGATGACAGACACCTCTATCGCATGTGTGTAGCAGATCGTACAGCCACTTCCACAGTGTTAGCACAACAGTGGGGTGCTACAGTAGGCAGGACAATGTCTGCTAGCACTATACGACGCCGTTTGATTTCCAGAGGATTGATGGCATGAGTACCATTGTTGCGGATTCCTTTGACTCAAAACCACCGGTGCCTCAGGTAGCAATGGGCCCATCAACACCAACAGTGGCATGCTGAATGGCAACAAGTTGTGTTTTCGGATGAGTCAAGGTTTAGCTTGCAGCACCATGATGGCAGGATACGAGTCAGAAGACATCGTGGCGAGTGCGACCTTCTAGAATGCATCCTGCAGCGTCATTCAGGACAAACGTCAGGGGTGATGGTGTGGGGTGCAATCAGTTACCATGGCCGTTTTCGTCTGATCAGAATCCATGGCAATCTGAACAGTGACCGGTACATCAGGGAAGTTGTGCAACCCGAGGTCATCCCCTTCCTGCAGAACCTTCCAGGCGCTGTATTCCAACAGGACAATGCCCGACCGCATGTGGCCAGAAATGTCCTCGCCTTTTTCCAAGCACATCAGACGCCCTTGTTCCCCTGGCCTGCTCGTTCACCAGAAATGTCCCCAATCGAACATGTGCGGGATAGGGTTGCTCATCGATTGGTTCGTCAGACTCCTGCAGCAGCAACTGTGGATGAACTTTATACCCGTGTAGACAGAGCATGGCAGGACATTCCCCAGGCCCTTATTCAGAGCTTGTTTGACTCAATGCCACGACGTTTAGAGGCTGTAATTGCATCCCACAGTGGTTTCACCCGATACTAATGTGACAATAAAACGCATTGTATTGACCTGAAAATCTAATGGTTTCTTTTCTGACCCATGATATGCAAATGCTCCAAATTTAATGCAGATTGGGCTAACCCATATCAGTGTGTTGCGATTTTTATAAACAGTAGTGTACTTCGAATACTAGGATAGTCGAATATATGGTCACTAAGATCTACTTGGGTATTATCATAGACACTATGGTGCCCGGCACGAAAGAAAAAGGAAACTGGCGCATGTGTAAACGAATAAAACTCATTCAACCAATCAGAAACGGACAGGAATCAAGGCATTACGTACTACTGATGCCAGGTATAACTAATACCTTGTTTCCAGTCCGTTTTTGGTTAGTTGAACGAGTTTTATTAATTTACACATGTGCCAGTTTCCTTTTTCTTTCGTGCCGGGCATTATAGTAAAGTACTTGGAGAATAGATTTGTAACGTCAAATGAGTTGTTGTGAGCCTCGTCATTATAGCTCATATATGATCGTAGTTCATTTGTGGATTTCTTTGAGTTGATGAAGTTCCAAAGGGGCTTTGTGGAAGATGTAATACTGGATTCGATAGAGGCAATATACTTGTTATAGCAAGATTTGGCTAGAGACTTGCATGAGATCTAAGGTTAGAAAAATGAATATAGTCTGCATCCACACTAGTAGTCTTGTATCTGTAATGGGAGGCTTTCTTTCTAATAATAATAAGGAGCTTAAGTTCAGGGAAAACCATTTGGGAAAGGTCTGATTTGTGATTTTAAATTTGGGGACAAACTTGTTTATGATGTCGTGAAGAATGTTATAGAAATGAGTCACAGCAGAGAGTAAATCCATTATGTCAAGTACAGTTCATTCCAAAAGCATTTTTCCTTGCTTGGCAGGAGTTGAGCTAAGCAAAGTTGATTGGTTATAAAGTCTAGTAGTTTGAACGAAAACAGAAAACCCCCACCTATAGCGTGTTTGGAATGTGGAGGGGGGTGTCCTATCATTTTTACACATGGCCACACCCATATGTGTAATTTTTTATTAAAACCCCTCCCCCTCATTAATTTTTAATTACAATTAATTTTAATCATCTTTTTGATGTGGGGGTGTTTCCCACTTTGATTATGAATTATGGTACGATAGTTTCATAATTTTGAGTGTGGTCTTGGCTGACATCAGTCTCCGCCACCCCTCCCTTGCCAAAAGGTAGTCTGTGCACCATGTAGAGAAGCACCACTTTTCTCAGAGATAGCATGCAGCCTCCCATGTGGGTTGCAGCAAAGCCCACTGCCGCTGACCCCTTACTGATGTCACCTCGACCTGGTTGTAAGTGCTGAAGGGGTTTGTGGCGTGATTTCACTGTCTCTTACTTTCCCATCTCTGTTCTTTTTATGGTTTTTCATTTCATTTTCCTTTCCCAATTTTTAATAATTGCTGGCTTTTTTAAAGTTTTTGTGTTTTTTTTATTGTGGTGGGGTTTATTGTGCCTTCATCATCATCATTTCACCTTTAAGCGGTTTAAATAAATTTTTAATACTTCATTTACTTGATCACTGCGCTATTTTCTTACGTTTTTAAAATTTGTTAATTCATTCAATACTTATTCCAATACCTTTTTTAAGTTAATACTTTTTTAATTTTACTTGCAAAGGTCCCTGATGGGGCATAATGTTTTAAAAGTGTGTAATGAGCATCGACAAAAATGTTGGGTGGAGGTGAGATTTTTGTGGGTTCGGTTTTTTGATTTTATTGCATAAGGTTTTTTTTTTTTACATATGATGACGACTGTTTTTTGTTACAGTAGTTGTTAATGATGATGATGTTGATGAGACAGCTCAAGCTTCTGGTCACATACACATAAGTTTACATATACATTTTTTTACACGTACATACATACATAGATTTTTACTACTACTTTTTTTCACAATGTCTTTTAATTTTTTGTTTTTAAATTGCATTGCATTGAATGGCAAAATTTTTTTCGAGTCTTAAATAAAGGTTTGTACACGTGCATGCTTGCATGGTGACTGGGTTTGTATTATTTCATACGATAGTTCTTTTTTACATGGTTTTCAGTCACAAATAATAATATTCTATATTCGTTTCAAGTGCGTACGTACGTACATGTTCATAGTTTTTGATTCTTTGTTCGACAGCATCTGTCGATTCATGAAGTGTTCTCGTTTGATGAGCTGTGCGAGTCCTCTCGCAGTCTGTTCTACGTTTTAATACACTTTGTTCTCATCATGTCTAAAGATGGGATTTCTCCAGTCCGACTCCATCAGTATAGTTAGGAACTCTTCTGCGTTAATCACTCTTACATTTTTTAAGATATCAGTCAGTAATGCACAATGTTCCATAGGAGATGAAACGTTGATAAACGTTCGTCCAATGTTTTATTATTTTCGGCAGCTCGACGTCGGGTAGCTTGTTGGGATATACAAAACGCCGGCCAGGGAGAATGTATTCTACTGCTTTCAATCGCATCCAATCGGATGGTGAAATGACAACGTCAGGTCTTGGCAGTAGAAATTTATAACTGGCTTCCACTCTTCTTCCTTTTAAATTCAGTTCTGCCTCGCTGTTTGGGACGTAGTGAGTCTTCATGATAGGCACAACACATTGCAAGATCGAATATTATTGCATGCCCCATCTGGGTTCTAAATCCGATCGCCACAATGATAATAGCCTGAACATTTTTTGAATATGCAATAAAAAATATTAACTCGAATTAATACACATGCTTCTTCTTCAGTTACTCAATTTAAAAATAATAATAATAAGCCCAATAATAATTATTAAGTTTTTTGTTTACATGCAAAACGATTGAATACTTACTGTGTTCGGCAGCATTCACTTCTATATGCATATTTTTCTTCTCACGATCTTTACCCTACGAGTAATCTCAAACAAGTGATTAGTTTTTTTTATCCCAAACAGATGGGGTAATTTGATCTCACGTGATGTGTTTTTGTGTGGAGGGGAGGGGGTGCTGGTCTCATTCATCTCTGTTCGACAGATGTCTCTCTCTCTCAGTCAAGTTCAAAAATGTTTTTCTTATAAATTTTTTAAATTTTACCATATGTTGACAAGTTACAAGCACTGCAATGTGGTAAATTATTTACAGATGACATCGATGATTAATGTACATTCACCTCAAACTGACTTTAATGTTCTTCAGGTATGTGTACGTATATTTTTTGTTTTTCTTTTGTTCAACACATTTTTTTTCTGTAACGCTTTAATTTTTGCAAATTTCTTCATTGACATTCCCTTTTATTTTACTCGTGGATTTTTTTATCGCATATCATTATACCTGATTTTTTTCGTTTATTTCCGACCTTTTCATTTGAAAACGCCATGCGATTAATTTTGCTAAAATTAATGGTATTTACTGTTAATTCGGTTTTTAAAAAAAATAATACTCACAGATTGAATTTACTGTTAACTTAAACTTTTTTTTTCAATTAACATTGTTTTTTTTTTATTTTAAATAAAACTAAGTCATTTAAATTTTCTGACCATTTTTTAATTTCTGGTTCGTGTTACCTTATCAAATAAAACAAACTTTTTTCACACCGTCATTCTTATCGCTTCACTTCCTAGAATTTGGTCTCTGTATTGTCCACCAGCTGGGGAGTTCAAGGTCGTATGATGCATTAAAAAATCGAGCTTCTTGCATTGGGAGTGGGGGGGGGGGGGTAGGTGATCTGATGATTTTGTAATATTTTTCTTTATATCTTCGCGTTTGTTTTTAAAATTCTTTTAATTACAATTTATGTAATACATAATTGAATTGTATTGTGTCAATGATGATTTTTTGGTCAAATTATTGCAATTAATTTTTTCACTTGCATTCATGTGCATTTAAGGTGAATTTCAAGTGATTGTTGTAGCCTCAATGCAAGTCATTATTCCAAAGTTTAGATTTTATTCACCAAAAAAATTATATTTCCCAGTCTGCTTTAGTTTATCACTCAGTATCATTTAAATAATTACCTAAACGATGAAATGTATATTTGACGAATTTTGCAACTTGAAATAAATGATTTTAATTAAAAATAAAAGAAAATAAAATAAATTTTAATAATAATATTAATTCGTGCCGTGGTCTGCTAGTTTGTGTTTGACTGATTGAATTGAATGATTAAATTAAAATTACAGCATACTTTGCATTTTTACCTATGTTTGCTATTAATATAGGGGCTGTTTTATTTTTGAATTCAAAGCTGATGTCCGGCTGTCATTTTTTTTCCAATTACGTTTATTAAAACTAAAAAATAATTCAACTCACATTTGCTATTTACAATTGATAATTTAATGTTTTTTGTATTCATTTGCTTTAAGTGAATTAAATTTTCGCGTACATTTAATTATTCACAAATTACCATGTATGAGAGCATATTTTTTGTGTTTGTCTTTATTCTTTTATACAATTTGCAAGAAAATGTTAGCATTTTTAACTTACTTGCACTTTAACATTTAACCAAGTTGGTTTTGGATTTTAATTTTAATTTTGTGTTTTCTTTTTGTTAAAATTTAAATTGCCGACTGATTCATTAATATGTAATTGTTTTCAAATTTATTTGAAGGTAATTGTTGATTTTTTAAAAATTCTAAATATGATAAGGATGTCTCTTGATTTTTTACAGACATGCATTCACTTTTTCAATAAATTGTATTTGTGGTTATTACTGCACAGCATGATTTTCCTTACGTGTTTTTTAAATTGTGTCTTTTTTTTTAACTTTTTCTTCATTTTCTAATGTTCTAATCGGGATGTCTTAACTTGTAACGCTAATACGTCATAACCACTGACGTCATATTCTGGTTATGGGTTGGTGCTTACAGCTATTTGAACTGGTTTGGTGTGTCAGTGAACATTGACCGTACACAAAAATTGAGGTCAGCTCCTATCAAGAACTCCTTATCAATTTTTTTCAACTGCTCATTGGTCAAACTCATTTAATGTATGCAAAACTGTTCCACATGTTATGTTTTGGAAAGCTTTTTATACCGTCTCTCCCAAGCATTTTCATTCATCATTTTTCCTCTCCTTCTTGTCTGCCTACGCAGCGTGTGAGCATCTTCACCCACAACTGTTTACGTCAAAGTTTTCAAGTTTGGTTTTTTACAATAGCCCTTGAGACGAGTTTTCACCCGTGTTTACGAGTGAGTATTCACATTGTATGTTTAAGTCTGCATGTATTCTAATTTATTTTTTTTTACTTACTAATATTACTCCATTTTACTAATTTTTTATCCATTTCTCATAAGTCAATGGCACATTTTTGCTGATCTCAGCATCACTCGATCACAGTATCCCTGCATCAGTCACCCAAGTACAACAACACTGTTTTTACTTGTGAAGAATGGGTATTATTGATTTTTACCTTGTTATACACTGTGAATGTTTACTTTTTTTCATTTGATACCTTTTTCCCTGCATTCTTGCTTTTTCTTTCTGGTTATAACTTTCTGCTTTTCCCTTTTCCCTTGTAGAGTTACTGAGCATCCCGTCTTTTTTGTATTCCCTCCTGCACAGTGACAAACACTGAAGTCAATTTTGTTTCCGTTTCCATCTCCCTAAATTCCGACAACACGAACTTTGAACCTGGCTTTTACTGCTCACCTTCCCTTTCTGCAGTTGACATGTTTCATTTTTTTTCTTTTACAAAAAACAAATTTAAGTGTGTCTTGACTTTTTCTCTAATTTCTGAGTTTTTGTATTGCAGGTAAATCCTGATTTCGGTGGTCAAGTCGCTCAGTGTACACCACTGAAGCCATGTGATCATACGACCCATGTGTCTGCTGGTGATTTCATCCGCATCGCCGAGGTATTTTTGATGAACGTACTTTCCCACTACATTTTTTACTCTTGCGTTTTTGACTGATTGGCACTCACACCCATCTTTCTTTGAATTTTTTGTGCCGAAAACCATAACACTACACCGACATAGCAGGTCATTCTATCCCTCATTGTCCGACTCCTCCAAAACGACGTAGGATATCGTCATCATCACCTTCAGCATTAGTCGTTGACGTTGAAGCAGATTCCATCACAACTGAACCCGTCACAACTACGACAGAAGAATCAAAAAGCTTCCCGAACTTCGATGATTTATTCCCCCGGGAACCCAACCAGCTGACGAGGACAATCGGCCGTTCAAAGACCCAGATTATAAAATACACCAACCAGTCAAGTGGATGTGGTCAGCTGAACCAGGTAATTACACTCTCTATTTTTTGAATACTACGATATGCAATCGCTCTCTCTCATTTGGGTCTAATGACGTAGCTTCTAACCCATACTCTCCCTTTTCCTCTGTGCCCTTTGTCTCTCTAGTCCCTTTTCACATACACAACTCGAGTGTTCCTTTTGAATGGCTGTGTCACCCATTTCAGATCTTTTCGTCAGGGCATCCAAGACCTATCGAATGACATCATCTTCACAAGAGGCCCAAATTTTTAGGGAGAAAGCTCGATGTAAAGCTGAGGCTTAATGTAAACTCGATGCTGTTTTAAACGATTTTAAAGGTTCCAACAACGTCTTAGCATACATGCAAGTCAAAATTTACAAGAAAGACCTCACTTCCGATAAAGGGGTTTTTGGAATACGTAGAGCCGAGCCAAACTTCTTTTCCTTCCCTTTTCATTCCAATTTCCAATTTTAAAAGACTGTGACAGGCCACAGTCATCATGGGTTTACAAAACGCACTTTGTCAGGTCTACACGAGGTGGGTGGACTCGAGTGTTTTTTGCAACAGATTAAAGAAGCCCATAACGACCGGTGATGTACCTGACTCTGCCACCGTTTTGTGAAAGCTTATCATCTCACCAAACCAGTTCAAAACGTTTGCGTGATTCTCGGGTCGCTCACGGTGTTTCCTCGTAATTTTCGTGTAAAACCACACTTTCCCAGTTAGACGACCCAGGCTATACTTTCATGGCTTTTATGAGATTAAATTTTACACACTTTTTAAACACAATCCTGGGTTACTTTGGTTGCTTTAAAATTAATTGAAAAAACTCAACACACCGATTGTATTCAGTAAATAAAATTACTGTATTATTTTGTTTTTGTCTACTCAAACCAAACCAAACATTTTAAGTGTAATCACTTCTTCTTCTTTTCAAGTTTTTAGTTTGTTGAAATTACATCCCATGAGACTGCCACCAAACTGTGCATCACTGTACTCCAACACCAATCTGAAAAAGTCAGTTCTCCATCCGTTTCATGACAAAAAAAAACTCCCACGCAATCTGTCTGACATACAACGATTACCGTCCCATCTTGAACTATTTTCTAAGAATACCCCATATTTGCAAAACGGAGACACTGAATTTGCTAATTACAGATATTTGCACGATTTGCGCCAAAGTGTTTGTTGTGACACCATTTTCAAAACTCACGGTGAATTGCATTTTCCATAAGGGGGCCATCAAGGTGTTCTTTTACAAAAACAGGCAGTCGGTTTGAGCGCTCTTTCTCTCACTATACCTGAAGTTCAGACAATCACAGGTGCAGTAAAGTTGTTTTTACGACACAGTTCAAAAATTTTGACAATCGTAAATCGTACTGATTAAAGTAAAAAAAAAAATTTTGTGATTTTTAATTTTTTGTACAAAAAAATACAGTATTTGATGTTAACAGCTCAAAAAATTGGTTTTTGAATATAATGTTATATTAATATGAATTTTATAAATACTTTTTAATTTTTTGTTCATTTACTTCACTTTTGGGTTGTTTACTTATCTTTTGGGTTTTGTGTATTATTTAAAAAAACAAAATTGATTTGTTGTTTTTAATTTTAATTTAACTTTGCCAAACTTTTTTTTTACTGATTTGATTTAAAAGAAACTTGAAATTTGTTTGTCTGGGGTAAAAAAATTACAGTTTTAAAATTTTTATTATTCTAATTTGTGCAGGGTATTTTACATACTTAATTTTAAAAAAATATTTGAGTAGTTTGGTAATTTTTTGAAAATTTAAGGTTGGGTTTTTCTTTGGTTGATTACCATATATTTTTTACTCTTTTGATTAATTTTTTCACAATTTACCTTATCTACTTTTAAAACTTTGTTTATTCAATATGAATTTTTATTTTTACAAATTACTGATCATTAAGTGTGAGTGAAAATTGGTAAATATGCTTACGTAATTAAAAAATTTTTATTGCACTTTCTTTTGCATTTTCCACTCTCTTGCATCTGACGATGGACTTCACAATGGTTAATTTACGTTCAAAGAGGTATTAGACACCTCAGATGAGATTGAACACCCCGTACTGACTCAATCACAGCCACAGGATTTATGTGTGCGTCGAGGTCAACCATCACTAATACAAAGTTAACCCCTAGGCCTGTGCATGGCAATTCCAGCTCAAAATTCACCTTTGAATCTTTGTTTGCAGGATGTGCCCACTCCTCATCTGCCACAGCCATCACAGCCACAGCAACAGCAACCACAACTGTCCTCTGCACCAAGCCATTTGAGCGACTAGTGCCCTAGGCGTCCCGAGGCAAATGATGAACACACAGGCGCTACGAACCACCCGGAACCCCACCCACTACCTGCCCAAGCACCTTCACCTGCTCCTTACCCGATTTCCTCACCTGAATCCTCCCGAAAAATGCCAGCCACCCATCGACCTGTTTCGCCTCAGCCGAAAGTCCATCGAGTTAACCGCTCGAGGCTTTAGCTGAAGCAACAGCGTGGATGGGGCGTGCAGGTGGCCAACCCTACCGCTCCTCCATCGCCTTTACCCCTTGCCCAGCTGCCACAAAGAGCAGTTACACAGCGGGATGGTATTGGATGAAGAATTGGAGATCAGCGTGGTGCTCCTCCAAAAACCCATCCCTGCCCAGGGTAGTCATGTTCGCCGTAAAGCCATACTTGCTGAAGAGCACATTGCGATGAAACGGGCAATGGTGCAAATCAAAAATTCTGATGCCCAGTGTCTACCTAGAGTTTTGGTCATAGCCATGACTCATGCTTATATGCTTGCTGCCAAAGACTCAGACGAAGCTGATCTGATTAAGAGATGCACTCCAATATATGATTTATTTCGAAACAGTCAAAATACTCATCAGGGTTACAAGGTTGAACATTTATGTGCGAGAAGCTAAGGTCGACCCTGCTAATGCCGGGTCGCACGTGAGTTTGGAAAATTCCAAACACACCTTGGAAAAATAAGAAATCATCGTGCACACCTGTGCCTCTGTGCACTACTTATTTTTCCCAGCCCACTTTCTTGACCCAAAACCACCTTGTACCCTGCATCTGCTCCTCACCAATAACCACTACGACATAATAACACACGCAAACGTTGCGGTGCTGGATTCCACGACAACTGTACAAAGAAAACTATCTGTGTGGTGGAAGATGCTTGTTGTGTGTGGATCAACACACCCGAAAGGTTAAATTTTTCTATGTTCGTAGTAGGAAATGTAACAGTTTTTCAAAGAGGAATGTTGCTATGAGACTCACCTCGACTCGAGTCATTCCATCAAAGCCTGCAATTCGTTCATCATTGTGTAAAATGCCAAAAAATCTATGCGGTGGCCAAAGATCATGTGTGCAACAGCCTCTACTGCGTTCGTTGTCACGAGCAGGGGCTGCATTACGTTCTTACGAGTAAAGAGCGGCCTGACCTGAAGAAACAGACGTCTGATGCTCAGAACAGCCGGAAACTCGTGTTCTACGATATCAAGACACGAACAAATGGGACGACTGGCGAGCTAACTCCGATTTTGGTGGCGATGAGCTACCCCGCGAGACAGGGAATACGTAGAACGTGTTTTCGAGAGCACCAACTGCATGATCGAGTTTTTAAACTTTTTGTCTACCCATCCCAAGACATCACGCCGTACAAAAGACCCTCAGCTCGATTTTAAAAACAGTATTGTACTGGCATACAACCAATCTGGCTTTGACAGAATTTATGGACAAAATTCCTCTTTGAACACAACATCAAGCCCGACGTCATCTATCATGGCATGAAAGTGCTTTTGATAGATGTGAAGGAGATCGGAATCCGTTTCCTGGATTCTCTCTCCTTCATCACACTGCCTTTGAGGGCTTACCCCGGAGCGTTTAGTAAAAGCGAACTGAAGAAAGGTTTCTTTCCCTTTGCACTGTTGAACCAAATGCTCCATTACAAATGCTCCCTGATAAACACTTAAACGAGGTAAAGATTTACAAATCAAACAAAAATCCCACATCGCACCACGTGATGCATTTTACAGGGTGAGAATTGAGAATTTCTCGGCGGGGCTCTGCGAATCAATGGATACAGAAAGGTTCTCTTACCTGGATTTCACCACTCTTTATCCGTGCGTGAATAAGTATCGCTCGTATCCGCAGCATCACCCCGAAATCATCACCACTGATTTCAATCTCTCCCCGAGTGTGTACTCTGGGCTGATTAGGGCAATGCTAGTACCACCGAAAGATCTATTCATACCGGTGCTCCCATTCCACTGCAACGGCTGGTTGTTTTTCCCACTCTGTCGGTCATGTGCCACCGAACAGTCAAGCGCTATTTGCAGTCATACCGAAGACAAGCACTCATTGACGGCTGTTTGGTGCACGCCAGTTTTACGTAGCGGTCGAAGAGGGATACCGAATCAAAGAGGGTACGAGGTCTGACACTACCCCCAAAGATTTATGTATGACCCCAAGACAAGGCAAACCCACTTTTTTCAAAGTATGTGAATACGTTCATCAAGGGTAAGATCCAGGCCTCAGGCTGGCCTGCTTACGCACAAAAGAGAGCAAGCGGTCAGCTTTTATCCAGGTTGTGTGGGAACGAGAGGTTATCTAGCTCGATCCCTCTCATTTCGAGATAAACCTTGGTTTACAATCGAATTGTAAATTGGCATTAAATAATCTTTGGAGTTATCTTGGAATGCCAATGGATAATAAGACGCCCACTGTTTTTATCGACAGCTACAAGGAGTTCTATCGCCTCTTCAACACACCATTGATCGAGGTGACCGATGTCGACATCATGTCGGAGGGACTCCTGATGTCATACAAGATCGCTCATCCGAAGATGCACGAAAAGGGTAACCCCATGATCGCATCGTTTGTAACAGCTTATGGCTGACTAGCTTTATACGAGGACATGAAACGTCTCGGCTGTTGGATGAAGTATGCCGACATGGACTCTGTCATTTTCTTGGAGCCAAGAGACAGGGATTTGCTACCCAGAGGTCATAACCTGGACGAATTGATGGACGAGATCGTCGATAAATACGATCCCGACGTACACATCGAAAAACTAGTGGTGGTCGGGGCGAAAAATTACTGTCTCTTTCTCTCCAACGG
Organism: Rhysida immarginata; assembly: GCA_023313115.1. Classification (NCBI taxonomy): domain Eukaryota; kingdom Metazoa; phylum Arthropoda; class Chilopoda; order Scolopendromorpha; family Scolopendridae; genus Rhysida; species Rhysida immarginata. Next base: position 315,613 of record JAHWFO010026985.1, read on the forward strand.
TGAGAGAGGTAAAATGCAAAGGGTTTACTTTAACCCATAGCGCAACGGAGATTCTGCATCCTGATGCCATCGAAGATCTCGTCAGGTGTCAGGGCGAGAGCGAGAAACCGATGCTTTCCATTCCCATTCCTCTGAATTTCATTCATAAGAAGAAGAATGCAACTTGACACAACAGACCCACAGTAAAAATCTATCTAACGACAAACAAAAAATGTTTTGCGAGGGATGGGGATTTATCGATAAGTTTCCGTGGCTGCTACGCAGCACCTCAGTGAGTATTTACCCCTGTTCACTCAAAAATTTCAATCAGTAAGAAAAAATTTAAAAAAAATTGAATTGCATTTATCAAAAAATCCATCCAAACACCATTTAAACAAAAAGTAATTATTTATTTAAGCAAATAAATTCAAAAGAGTGAAAAGAATACAGGGGTAAAATTACGGGTGGGGGTTAAAATTGAATAAACCAAAGAATTTTTATTTTTTATAAAGTTGGTAAGTAAAATTTACACCTTAAAATTGATCAAGCAGTTGTAAAAAAATTAAACCCTTACATTTGAACCAGTAATTAAGTATTTTTTGTACATATTTCTGTATTAAGTTTTTATAAACCTTTTCACAATTAAAACCTTACTGTAAAATACGATTCTGTAAATTATTATTATTTTTTAAAGAATGCTTTTTAAATACACCCCAGTAAATTTTTAAAGATTAAAATCAATGTAAGGACAACTGTATTCAAGCACTCAAATAAAAATTCCTAAAAACTGTGAAAATAACATTTAATTTAGGAAAAATTTGAGAAAAGTAATTACAATCACGAAAAAACAATGAAAATCAATGTTTTATAAATTTAAGTAAAACAAATTTAGTGATTGAATCAGTAGTTTAGGAAAAAAATTAGGCGAACAACAACTGCTCGAGCAAATATACTTGTTGAATAAGTTGATCACACCGTCGCTCGCTACCTGCAGTGAGTCAAACAGGTAATCTGTTGATTGCAAGGTTAAAAAAGTCTGTGTGTATACCGCTAACGTCAATGAGGGGAACCCCAAAAACCTTGAAGTAGCGTGTGAAAAACTTGACATAGGTCAGTATAGTCGAATGATCCTTCGAAAAACTGCAGTCCATTCTGAAGCAGGAATCCATCTGCATTAAGGTGCACAACTTCTTCAGCCGTTAAGCCGAGCCATTTCAGCATCCGAAAAACAAATTCTGCATTAACACGCTGCATTGGTTGAGGGGGCGATGTCTTGTAAACAGGCGTGCAGCTCAATGTTCCCTGTTGTATAAGGCAGTGCATCGATTAAAATTCCCGACAAATAACAGTGTGAAAAAAGGGGGGGCCTGAAAAAGAGGAGAGAGAAAAAATAGTCACAAATACCAAGTAAAAAAGGCTCACCGTTTGTGTTTGCTCTCTGAGATTCGTCATCGCAGACGTACGAGCTGACATAACTTCTGCCATGTCAATTGAAATTTTAGAATTTTTAAAAAAGTTACGAAGAAAAACAAAAACTTGATTGCTTGCAAGATCTTTACGCAGTGATGGAGCATTGAAATGTAACAAGAAAAAACTCAGTGGGTATTTATTTGATGCTGGCTTTTAATCACAAATAGGTGCTAACTAACATCAGCGTTGGTTTGGAAACAGAATCGGTGCCCAAAATCTAGCTCGCCAGGCAATGAATTAATGGAAACAAAGTCACACTTTAGAGTCATTTTTTCCCACTCGTATTTGACAATTTATGCGGAAGAGCAGGGGTGGGCAACTGTTTTTTCTTGAGGGCCGTATAAGCGTTTTCAAAAATGTTCGCGGGCCACACCTAAATGGTTCTTACTTGGATGGCTAAAACGGTGGTTTAAATAGACTTCTTCTGCAATTCTTTTGGTTCTTAATTGGATGACGAAACCGCGGTTAAATAGACTTCTTTATTTCAATAAATTGGAATTATTTTATTTGAACTGAAAAAGTTATTTCCAATAATTTGAAACACTGAAACACTAAAAAGAAATGTTTAAAACTACTAAAATTTTGAACAAAAAGAAATGTTGCCCACCATTGCAATAGAGAGTAAAACGCCAAAATTTTGATTACTATTAGATACAAGAAAACATCAGCACCACTTCGAAGACCAGAATGGCGACCGAGAAGCTCAGCAGACAGAGAGTGAATGGAAACAAAAGACACACTATCGAGTCAGTATTTTTTATTATTAAAAAAATTTTTTTATTTTTAATTTGTATTTTTTTACATTCGTCTTTGACAAACATTCAACAGTAAAAGACACAAACATTAAAAAATAAAAGGTGAGTAATTTTTTTTTTTTGGGCTGACCAAAAGGCCAGTCAACAAAATTTTTGTCAATCAGGTAAATTTGGTAAATCAAAAAAACTGACACTTTAAGTTACCGTAAAATCGAAAATCGAAAGATTTTGTGAAGGCGAAAAACGAACTGGCAGTGATTTCGTGAAACCAAAAACCAAACTTTTTGTGTATTTGCCATATTAAAACAAAAAAAACCTTCAAAACCCTTTGTTATTATGTCGCTTTCCACAGTTATTGAACGTTTTTCAAAACCCTTAATGGTAAATTCAGCTAAGCATTTTTTCGACTTGCAGATGAATTTGACAGGGTGAAATACGGACCCCGCAGGGATTGGTGAAACAAAAATCTCGCCATTGTCATTTTTCGTGAACCAAATAACCAGCAGTTGAAAGTAATTGTGAAACGGAAATATTTTCAAATTGTAAAAACAACATTCACGAAATTTTTACGTGTAAATAAAAACACAAAAGTTGACAAAAAAATTTTTAGAAGAAAATAAGGTAAGGGTAATGTGAAAAGGTCAAAAAGTGAATAATAATAAACAGTTGTAATCAAAAAAAGGAACGTCGGGGCATGCAAAATGCGACGACTAAACATTTTTCACAAGAAACGCAAGTGATAACAAAACTCAGAAGCACTAAAAGACCTCGACAATTGAGTTGGTGAGAGAAGTCACGAGGGTGAAAACGGTAGGTTGACAAGAAACAGCTGGGTCTTTTCGAGAAGTGCATCAAAAATGTGTAAGACACAAATTCAGCGAGTGTCTGAAAAAGTAACACTGTCAGCATGGCACCATGGTAAAACTTGTCAGTATGGAGACAAATAATTGTGAAAATGAATTTGATGTCTAAACCACATGAGAAATATGTACTTGAACCGACAATAGAATTATTTGAGACTGTACCGGTGTGAAGAAGAACAATCGTACCCAGTGACCATGCAAGCAAGTGTACAAACTTTAATTTAAGATAGTGAAAAATACTTTCTCATTCAATGTAGTAATTTTTTTAAATTAAAAGATATTGTGAATACAGTAGTAAAAATGTACGTAAGCACATGTAAAAAAATATATATACATATAAACATATATAAACTTGTGTATGCGACCTGAAAGTCGTGCTGTCTCAACATCATCATAATTAACAGCCACTGTAACAAAAAGTAGTCGTAGTAAGTAAAAAAACTCTTGTGCAATAAAAATCAAAAACCCTTGCATCCTTTTTAAACAACACCCCTGAACCTCAAGAACCTCACCCTACCCATCATTTTTTTTGATGTTCATTTTACAGGTTGGTTATAATTAAAATGACACCATTTAGACCCTTCTAGCAGCTGTTCTGGTAATCAGATTTTGACCAAACTTGAGATATATGTTATACAGACCATGGGGAAGAGAATTTTGCAATAAAAAAATTAGTTCACATTTCGACTGCTAAATGGCGCATGAATAAAAACAAAAACAAGTTACAAACAGAGAAATTTATAAAATCAGAGCATTTGTTCAATGTGCATTCCATTTGTGTCAATAACATGTTCAAGGTACATTATTGCATGTTCCACAGTAGAGCAAAGGGTTTCCTGAGGAATCATAGTGATATGGTGTGTTATGCTTGCTTTCAATTCAGGGACAGTCCGTATTCTTCCTCCATAGACATTTGTGATAAAAGTATAAACTCCTGGGGAAATCAGAAATAAATATACAAATGGGAAGAAAATGTGGATATGATAAATAAAGTCAAAGTAAATAACAACTCTTTAACCACAACAAAAATTAAGTAAAAAGAAAAATACAACCTAATCCTAGAAGCGCTTTTCGAGGGCAAAGCTCTCATCATTCAGCAGGTGGAGAAGAAGGGAGTACCACACCAGATGATACTGAGTGTGAAAAAGAACAAGACCGATATTTATAGTCTGACAGCACCAATGACA